>JACYFF010019584.1:65919506-65931994 GCA_017589665.1 Selenicereus undatus | reverse complement strand
TGTCAAGTTGTTGTAACGCCTTTTTACGTTATAAAAATTTATTTTATCTACCGATACGAGTTAATTAATTATTGACGTGCTTATGTGAGCGATGATTTTACTAAATAGTATTTTTGTCGCCAACAATAATATTATTATTATAAGTTTTGAAAATCTTTCAATGAATTTTAATAAGCGTTATTAGCGATTGTTAGTGGGTACTAATTCAAGTAGGATCCCGAATGCGATTAGGTTGTGAACTTTAGAAGCAACTCGATAATTATTAAATCGAGCCTAGACATGCTTAGGAATGAATAATCGATGAATGGTCGGGTTATCGATTATTGAATTTAGAGTTCGGGTTTCGAATTAGACTGGCGGTGTGAAATATGAAACAGTTTGGGACAAAAAAAAAGAGTGGGAGGGGCATTTTGGTCATTGCACGCAAGTCCCTTTTCTCCTTTCCCTTCTCTTCCCTGTCGCGACCCCCCCAGAACCCCGACATCTCTCTCTCTCCTATGCTCTTCTTCCTCCTCTCACTCTCCACCATACACGCCCCATAAGAGCTTAAAATTGAGCTGATTTTCGCCCCACAACCTACTAATAATCCCATTCGACCTCCTCTACAAGCTGGACGCCCATTTGGTGCGAATTCGGGGCGAAATCCGTACGAATCAACCATGTTCTGGCGTCGAATTGGAGCTCGAGCGTGTGCCCTAGGTATGGCCATGAACTTCACCTCTTAATTGCTTCAATTTCCTACAAATTTTGGTTGCTTTCAAACCCCACTTCAACCTCAAATTAGTAAGTGAGTTTGGGTCGGTTTTAGGGTTCGAATTTCGGGAATTTGGGCGTGATTTATTCATGTTCGAGTGTTGGTAAGCAAGAGGCGAAGGATTGGAGTTGATCAAGCCTCTAAAGTCGAGCCACAGCCGTGCATCGAACCTGTAGCTTGGGTTCAAGGTGAGGATTCCTTTCCTCCTAAATTATTACTATTTTCAATGATTTTAACTAAATTTAGTTAGTGCATGTTAATTTTGAAGTTAGAAATCAGTTTGGGTAAATTGAGAATTGGAATTGAGGAATTACGAACATGGTGTTGATTTTGGGTTAAATCCATGTCGAATTGATGCTGAATATTGATAACCTGGCAGATTGGAGGAGTGCTTGGAAAAAAGGGTGTTCTTTTAGCATAATTCAATTATTGGTCACTAGTTAAATTATGTTTGGAACCTATGGATGCTAGTCGAGTGATTGAAATAATCATGGAATAAGTCGGACATTGTTTTAAGGTTAAGGGTATCAGGTTTGGGCTTGTTTAGAATTTATTCGTAATAGCTAGAATGGAAGATGGTGCCTGTGGATGTTGGTTTGTGAATTGGGAAACAAAGTGTTGTTTTAAAGTTTCGATTGCATCAGTTGGTTCTCTTAAACACTATGTCGTTATTAAGCATGAATGTAATGCCTATATACGATCGCTTTATGTATTGTTGGTTTGCTTATGATAATACTAAACCAAGTTAGTAGTTGGATGGCTTGAGGTGAAACTATTGAGTGGTTTGAGGATCTTGTGGCCAGTGCTGTGTGAGGAGGGAGATAGGGTTGTGAATTGCCGCAATCATGTGGATTGCGAGGCCATGTGTGGCTTAATGAGTTGTGATATGAAGTGTATGAATGTGCTATGTGTAAACCCTTTTCCCCCAATTTGCTACGTGACATTATGCGATTAATTCTTGAAACTTTAGCCATCTTCAAAAAGAAAATGTCGTTTAGAAAGCTCGTTTTACACATTGAGAATGCTTTTAAGTTTATCAGTTGCCTATTCGTGTGTTAGGACGTCTAAAGTGTAAAAAAGGTCGTAAATCGTCGAACTGCTCAGTTAGTGACTCGACTGAATAGTCGATAGGTTTAGGAATTTCAAAAGCGAACTAAAAGTGAGTTCGAAAAGGATTTTAAGGCATTGGTTTGGGTAATGACCCCTCCTCGTGTTTAAAAGAATTTATACGACCCGAAAAAGAGAACCTTAAGGTGCTAATTATGAAGCTTAGCTTATTTGCATGCTTTTTGGTTACTTAAGTCTCTATTGAGTTTTGATCAACGACTTAGCAAACGTTTTACGTTTAAAAGAAGCTTTTAAGCTAAAAGGTGAAGTCGTTTTTATGAGTTAGCTATCGTTTTACATTTATAAGAAGCCTTTGAGTTAGAAACGAAGTCGTTTTACGATTTAGTAAATTTATTACGTTTATACGAACCATTCAAGTTAGAAACTAAGTCATTTTACGATTTAGTAAACATGTTACGTTTATAAGCAACTTTTAAGTTTAAAGTGAAATCGTTTTAAGTATTAACCAAGTTGTTGCCTTTATAAGAAGCCTCTTAGTCTAAAAGGAAGTCGTTTTACGAGTTAATAAATGTATTACGTTTATACGAAGCTTTTAAGTTCGAAACAAAATCGTTTTACGATTTAACAAGCTCATTGCTTTTTTAAGAAGCTTTCAAGTTTCAAAGGAAGTCGATTTATGTGTTAATAAATTTATAATGTCTATAAGAAGCTTTTAAGCTATTTACAAACTCGATTTACAATTTAGCAAACGTATTAACATTATAAGAAGGTTTTAAGTTGAAAACGAGTGAACTATAAGCATTTCAAAAGGTTATGGTCGTTTAGTTTAAAAAGTGAGTTTTCAGCCAAGTAAGCATTTGAAACAGAGAAATGAAATATGTCTTTAAAGGCTAAGAAAGTGCTAGGCAATTGGCCAAAGGGTAGGAACTGGATTCAAGATACGAGTTATATTGGTGTGAGCTGTTCCTGGAAACTGGACGCAAAGATGGCATGAGCTGTTTCCCCTTAAGATAAGATAGGAACTGGACTCAAGATATGAGCTATCTTGGTGTGAGTTGTTCCTGGGAACTAGACTCAAGGTGTGAACTATCTAAGTGTGAGCTGTTCCCCAGATAAGTTATGATGTGTGACGCGTAAGAAAACCTTGAGGGGAACTGGACTCAGGATATGATTATCCTGGTGTGAGCTGTTGCCCCACAGAGGACAGTATCGAGGTTAGAATTGCTCTACTAGGACGCGTTTTGGCCAAAAGTTAAGTACGTATACCCCGGGGATACCGTAGAATAAGAGTGACGATCTCGCTTAAGGGCGGTGTTGACCTCCCATAGCCAACACAATGAGACGCTTTTATGTTATAAGTATGTTCCTAATGAATAAGAGATTTGGCAAATTGCCATTCTAAGCAGTTCAGAAAGGAAAAGAAGTTATTTTAAAAGTAATACGAGCCTCAAGAGGCCAAGTTAAGAAAAAAAGAAAGCTTTCCAATGCAGGTAACCTACATATATTTTATGAATGTGTTCTGAATATAGTTTAAATGAATTTCAAGTGTAGTTGGTTACAGCCTCGCAATGCCTTGAACGTTTAAGTTTTTTAATGGTGCATATCTTAAGAAAGAATGTTTCTTGCAAAGCTTTTATTACTAGTTTGGGTGTCTCTTAAGTTTTTAGAGAGTTGTAAGTTTTAAGGAAGTTCCCATGATTTATAATTCTTGGCACTTATCGAGAGTCACTATGTTTTCAAAACTGAGTTTGAAAGCCTTTGTATTCAGTCCTGGTTGAATACTTGTTTATGTGCCTGAATGCCTGCAAGTAGGGAAGTTTGGTCATTGAGGGCCTAGAATTGAGTTGAATGGTTGGAATGAAGTTTAAGAAGGGCAATCTTTCCTTAGGATCTATGATTGCCTAATATGATAGTAAAGTATGAATGTGTGATATATGGCTATTATTAGTATTATTGCCTGCAACTGTTTTGGGTTTTAGGGAGTAAGGGAATTCTCACTGAGCGTGTGATTGCTCATTCCATTACTCTTTCGCCTTTTCCCCCAGGCTTTTGTTATGATAGGTGGAAGTCAAGCTACTTACGCGAGCTGGAGTCTACCCCTACTTGAAAAGAGTCATGTGTGCCATATAGAAGTAGATTCATGTGATGTAACGTATTCCTGGTTAGTAATTGTTGTAAACTAAGTTTTCTAGCTCATATTACGCATATTGTTTATAAGTCGATCTGTATGGCCCTGTGAGCTAACCATCTAATTAGTAGATGCCTTTATTCGAAATTAGCTGTGTTGTGGGATGTAAACCCCAGTACTCCGGTTGTGTAGACCGTTGAGTTATATCTTTTACTTTTCATGTGTTAAAGAACTATTATGTTTGGTGTACTCTGAGCGGGTGGCTCGTTGAGTTATGAACTCCGACGTGTGGCCGTTGAGCTTGTTTTAAATGTTATGCGTCTCCGTTCATTTGCAGGGGATTTTTGTAAGGCTTTTAGCCTGGAAACGGTAAGTTTTTAGGGGAAGCTCTATCCGTTTCACCCCAGAAATTAAGTAAGAAGTAAGAAAACGTAACGCTCCTGACCCTAGGGGCTAGGGGTGTTACATTGATGGTATCAGAGCAAAGGTCCTGCGACCATAGGCCGTGACCTGAGTCTAGCATTTCATAGAGTCGTCTAGGAACACTTTGTGATTATGTGACATATGTCTCCTCTGTGTGCAAGTGTGCCTTATGGTATGAACATTTGTGACTTATGTGTGGCTCGAGCAAGTCGATTGACTAAGAAGGGGCAAATTATGCGTTAGTATAAGAGTTAAGTCGCTTCCCCCCCTTGAAGTGACGTTGGGGTTGCACCATTGATGCAAATTATTGTCTGATGGAGATTTTTGTGATATTCCTGTAGTCACGGTTTGGTTCCATTGCAAGAAAATCAACTACAGAAGCGGTGAATCTTATGAGATGGCTTATAAAATTCTAGAGGGATGGAAGAAAAGGATTTGCGTATGGTGTTCATTTATAAGGCTCGCGATAAGGTGCTTTGAGAAGTGCATTGGAATTGGTGAAGAAAGAATTATTTACCTTTTGCTATGTTTATTGAAGATATATATGAGAGAGAGTGAAGACTAAGGATTGGGATGTTAGGAAGAGACCTAAAGGAACTCCTTGTTGATAGTAGGTCATATTGAGGATTGGCTTTAAGCCCTTTTACAGTCGCCTCGGACGAGTTCACAAATGACATGTAGGATGAAATACTGTGGTGAATGTTGTTTGCCGCCTATATTGTCGTAATAGAGAGGCACTCGAAGGAGCTTAACAATATGTTAGAAAAGTAGAGACATATTTTGGAGTCTAAAGGTTTCAGATTGAGTACTTGGAATGTAAGTCAAGTGAAAATAATAAAGAGGCACGGTAGGAAGTCACCATAGATATGATGATACCGAAGATTAAGAAGTTTAAATACTTGGATTGATCGTACAAGGCGGCGAAGATATCGATAAGGACATTGGCTTTGCAATGTGAGGCTGGGCTGAAAAAAATGGAGGCATACGTTTAGAGTGTTGTGTTATAAGAAGATCCCAGGTTATAGGAGAGATGAGCAGAATTGGATGAGATCAGTAGTAAAGTTTTGAAGGGAAAGTATGAGTGAAACCAAAAGAGCATAAGATGAGGGGAGTAAGGCCTAGATGATTGGTCACATCAAGAGAAAGGATACGATTGCACTGGTAAAGGTGTGAGAGCATTGCTCTTCGGGCCTGTAAGTGGGATAGAGGAAGACTTATTTGAGACTATGGAGTGGTAGGTTCAAGGGCACCTGGCCACCTATCAATTTGAAAAAGAAGCTAAATTCTGGTGGGGGACAGTGAAAACTTGGGTACGTGAACCTGTGTTAACCTGGAACCAACTGAAAGCCTTAATGGATGCGCAATATTACCCTCGAGATGTAAGAAGAGTTAAGGAACGGGACTTTATATACTTGAAACCAGGAGAAATGCGCATATCAGAGTATGCGGCGAAGTTCAACGAGCTGAGCCACTTTGCACCAAATCAAGTGGCCACCGACGAAATAAGAATGGACCACTTCGAACAAGGATTAAGAGGGGAAGTGAAATAGATAATAGCAAAATATACTGATGGTAGTTTCCACGAAATGTACCAGAAGGCCGTGCAAATAGCCCGCATCATAAGCGAAACTGAGATTGAGAATAGAAAGAAGGACCAAGTAAAGGAGGAATTTGGCCGTGGAGGATCAAATTCTCAAGGAAACCGAAACTTTAGGAAGTTTAAACATGAGATGAAACAGGACAAGGAAAGCAAGCCACCCAATGAAAACCGAGGAAACTTGTTAGTGAACCTCGTGAGATGTGTATGCAACATTTCATAACCTCTTCCTTATAAACCATACGCCATACGGATCATACTTGTAGTGATTGAGGTGTTATGGTGGAAGGGAGAAGACTCCCTGATGATTGGGTTCGAATAGAAATCCAAGGATGGGATGCTATGGTTAAGGCAGAATTGATAGTTAAGCATAAAGTGACTCGGATTGTGAAAGAGATATGGATGAAGTACACCCATTAATTCCTCCAAGTAAGCAATTTCGAGGACGAAATTCTTTTAAGGGGGGGAGAGTGTAAAGCCCGCGTACCTCGTTTTCTGTCAAGTTGTTGTAACGCCTTTTTACGTTATAAAAATTTATTTTATTTAACGATACAAGTTAATTAATTATTGACGTGCTTATGTGAGCGATGATTTTACTAAAAATTATTTTTGTCGCCAATAATAATATTATTATTATTAGTTTTGAAAATCTTTCAATGATTTTTAATAAGCGTTATTAGCGATTATTAGTGGGTACTAATTCAAGTAGGAACCCGAATGCGATTAGGTTGTGAACCTTAGAAGCAACTCGATAATTATTAAATCGAGCCTAGACATGCTTGGGAATGAATAATCGATGAATGGTCGGGTTATCGATTATTGAATTTAGAGTTCGGGTTTCGAATTAGACTGGCGGTGTCAAATATGAAACAGTTTGGGACAAAAAAAAAGAGTGGGATGGGCATTTTGGTCATTGCGCGCAAGCCCCTTTTCTCCTTTCCCTTCTCATCCCTGTCACGACCCCCCCAGAACCCCGACATCTCTCTCTCTCCTCTGCTCTTCTTCCTCCTCTCGCTCTCCACCATACACGCCCCATAAGAGCTTAAAATTGAGCTGATTTTCGCCCCACAACCTACTAATAATCCCATTCGACCTCCTCTACAAGCTGGCCGCCCATTTGGGGCGAAATCCGTACGAATCAACCACGTTCTGGCGTCGAATTGGAGCTCGAAGGTGTGCACTAGGTATGGCCATGAACTTCACCTCTTAATTTCTTCAATTTCCTACAAATTTTGGTTTCTTTAAGACCCCACTTCAACCTCAAATTAGTAAGTGAGTTTGGGTCGGTTTTAGGGTTCGAATTTCGGGAATTTGGGAGTGATTTATTCATGTTCGACCGTGGGTAAGCAAGAGGCGAAGGATTGGAGTTGATCAAGCCTCTAAAGTCGAGCCACAGCCGTGCATCGAACCTGTAGCTTGGGTTTAAGGTGAGGATTCCTTTCCTCCTAAATTATTACTATTTTCAATGATTTTAACTAAATTTAGTTAGTGCATGTTGATTTTGAAGTTAGAAATCAGTTTGGGTAAATTGAGAATTGGAATTGAGGAATTACAAACATGGTGTTGATTTTGGGTTAAATTCATGTCGAATTGATGCTGAATATTGATAAGCTGGCAGATTGGAGGAGTGCTTGGCAAAAAGAGTGTTCTTTTAGCGTAATTCAATTATTGGTCACTAGTTAAATTATGTTTGGAACGAATGGATGCTAGTCGAGTGATTGAAATAATCATGGAATAAGTCGGGCATTGTTTAAAGGTTAAGGGTATCAGGTTTGGGCTTGTTTAGAATTTATTCGTAATAGGTAGAATGGAAGAAGGTGCCTGTGGATGTTGGTTTGTGAATTGGGAAACAAAGTAATGTTTTGAGGTTTCGATTGCATCAGTTGGTTCTCTTAAACACTATGTCGTTATTAAGCATGAATGTAATGCCTATATACGATCACTTTATGTATTGTTGGTTTGCCTATGATAATACTAAACCAAGTTAGTAGTTGCATGGCTTGAGGTGAAACTATTGAGTGGTTTGAGGATCTTGTGGCCAGTGCATTGTGAGGAGGGAGATAGGGTTGTGAATTGCCACAATCGTGTGGATTACGAGGCCATGTGTGGCTTAATGAGTTGTGATATGAAGTGTATGAATCTGCTATGTGTAAACCCTTTTCCCCCAATTTGCTACGTGACATTATGTGATTAATTCTTGAAACTTTAGCCGTCTTCAAAAAGAAAATGTCGTTTACAAAGCTAGTTTTACACATTGAGAATGCTTTTAAGTTCATCAGTTGCCTATTCGTTTGTTAGGACGTCTAAAGTGTAAAAGGGTCCTAAACCGTCGAACTGCTCAGTTAGTGACTCGACTGAATAGTCGATAGGTTTAGGAATTTCAAAAGCGAAATAAAAGTGAGTTCGAAAAGGTTTTTAAGGAATTGGTTTGGGAAATGACCCGTCCTCGTGTTTAAAAGAATTTATACGACTCGAAAAAGAGTACCTTAAGGTGCTAATTATGAAGCTTAGCTTATTTGCATGTTTTCTGGTTACTTAAGTCTCTATTGAGTTTCGATCTACGTCTTAGCAAACGTTTTCCGATTAAAAGAAGGTTTTACGCCAAAAAGTGAAGTCGTTTTTATGAGTTAGCAATCGTTTTACATTTATAAGAAGCCTTTGAGTTAGAAACAAAGTCATTTACGATTTAGTAAATTTATTACGTTTATACAAAGCTTTCAAGTTAGAAACTAAGTCATTTTACGATTTAGTAAACGTGTTACGCTTATAAGCAACTTTTAAGTTTAAAGTGGAATCGTTTTAAGTATTAACCAACTTGTTGCCTTTATGAGAAGCCTCTTAGTCTAAAAGGAAGTCATTTTACGAGTTAATAAATGTATTACGTTTATACGAAGCTTTTAAGTTCGAAACGAAATCGTTTTATGATTTAACAAGCTCATTGCGTTTTTAAGAAGCTTTCAAGTTTCAAAGGAAGTCGATTTATGTGTTAATAAATTCATAACGTCTATAAGAAGCTTTTAAGCTATTTACGAACTCGATTCACGATTTAGCAAACGTATTAACATTATAAGAAGGTTTTAAGTTGAAAACAAGTGAACTATAAGCATTTCAAAAGGTTATGGTTGTTTAGTTTAAAAAGCGAGTTTTCAGCCAAGTAAGCATTTGAAACAGAGACATGAAATATGTCTTTAAAGGCTAAGAAAGTGCTAGGCAATTGGCCAAAGGGTAGGAACTGGACTCAAGATACGAGTTATATTGGTGTGAGCTGTTCCTGGAAACTGGACGCAAAGATGGCGTGAGCTGTTTCCCCTTAAGATAAGTTAGGAACTGGACTCAAGATATGAGCTATCTTGGTGTGAGCTGTTCCTGGGAACTGGACTCAAGGTATGAACTATCTTGGTGTGAGCTGGTCACCAGATAAGTTATGATATGTGACGCGTAAGAAAACCTTGAGGGGGGCTGGACTCAGGATATGATTACCCTGGTGTGGGCTGTTTCCCCACAGAGGACAGTATCGAGGTTAGAATTGCTCTACTAAGACGCGTTTTGGCCAAAAGTTAAGTACGTATACCCCGAGGATACCGTAGAATAAGAGTGATGATCTCACTTAAGGGCGGTGTTGACCTCCCATGGCCAACACAATGAGATGTTTTTATGTTATAAGTATTTTCCTAATAAATATGAGATTTGGCAAATTGCCATTCTAAGCAGTTCAGAAAGGAAAAGAAGTTGTTTTAAAAGTAATACGAGCCTCAAGAGGCCAAGTTAAGAAAAGAAGAAAGCTTTCAAATGCATGTAACCTACATAAATTTTATGAATGTGTTCTGAATATAGTTTAAATGAATTTCAAGTGTAGTTGGTTACAACCTATCAATGCCTTGAACGTTTAAGTTTTTTAACGGTGCATATCTTAAGAAAGAATGTTTCTTGCAAAGCTTTTATTACTAGTTTGGGTGTCTCATAAGTTTTTAGAAAAGTTGTAAGTTTTAAAGAAGTTTCCATGATTTATAATTCTTGGTATTTATCGAGAGTCGCTATGTTTCCAAAAGTGAGTTTGAAAGCCTTTGTATTCAGTCCTGGTTGCATACTTGTTTATGTGCCTGAATGCCTGCAAGTAGGGAAGTTTGGTCATTGAGGGCCTAGAATTGAGTTGAATGGTTGGAATGAAGTTTAAGAAGGGCAATCTTTTCTTAGGATCTATGATTGCCTAATATCATAGTAAAGTATGAATGCGTGATATATGGCTATTATTAGTATTATTGCTTGCAACTGTTTTGGGTTTTAGGGAGTAAGGGAATTCTCACTGAGCGTGTGATTGCTCATTATATTACTCTTTCGCCTTTTCCCCCAGGCTCTTGTTATGATAGGTGGAAGTCAAGCTACTTACGCGAGCTGGAGTCTACCCCTACTTGAAAAGAGTCATGTGTGCCATATAGAAGTAGATTCATGTGATGTAATGTATTCCTGGTTAGTAATTGTTGTAAACTAAGTTTTCTAGCTCATATTACGCATATTGTTTATGAGTCGCTCTGTATGGCCGTGTGAGCCAACCATCTAATTAGTAGATGCCTTTATTCGAAATTCGCTGTGTTGTGGGATGTAAACCCCAGTACTCCGGTTGTGTAGACCGTTAAGTTATACCTTTTACTTTTCATGTGTTAAAGAACTGTTCTGTTTGGTGTACTCCGAGCGGGTGGTTCGTTGAGTTATGAACTCCGACGTGTGGCCATTGAGCTTCTTTTAAATGTTATGCACCTTCGTTCATTTGCATGGGATTTTTGTAAGGCTTTTAGCCTAGAAACGGTTATTTTTTAGGGGAAGCTCTGTTCGTTTCACCCCAGAAATTAAGTAAGAAGTAAGAAAACGTAACGCTCCTGACCCTAGGGGCTGGGGGTGTTACATTGATGGTATCAGAGCAAAGGTCCTGCGACCATAGGCTGTAGCCTGAGTCTTGCATTTCATATAGTCGTCTAGGAAGACTTTGTGATTATGTGACATATGTCTCCTCTGTGTGCAAGTGTGCCTTATGGTATGAACATTTGTGACTTATGTGTGGCTCGAGCAAGTGGATTGACTAAGAAGGGGCAAATTATGCGTTAGTATAAGAGTTAAGTCGCTTCCCCCCCACCTTGAAGTGACGTTGGGGGTGCACCATCGATGCAAATTATTGTCTGATGGAGATTTTTGTGAGATTCCTGTAGTCACGGTTTGGTTTCATTGCAAGAAGATCAACTACAGAAGCGGTGAATCTTATGAGATAACTTATGAAATTCTAGAGGGATAGAAGAAAAGGATTTGCATATGGTGTTCATTTATAAGGCTCGCGATAGGGTGCTTTGAGAAGTGCGTTGGAATTGGTGAAGAAAGAATTATTTACCTTTTGCTATGTTTATTGAAGATATATATGAGAGAGTGAAGACTAAGGATTGGGATATTAGGAAGAGACCTAAAGGACCTCCTTGTTGATAGTAGGTCATATTGAGGATTGGCTTTAAGCCCTTTTACAGTCGTCTCGGACGAGTTCACAAATGACATGTAGGATGAAATACTGTGGTGAATGTTGTTTGCCGCCTATATTGCCGTAATAGAGAGGCACTCGAAGGAGCTTAACAATATGTAGGATGACATGTAGAGACGTATTTTGGAGTCTAAAGGCTTCAGATTGAGTACTTGGAATGTAAGTCAAGTGAAAATAAGAAAGAGGCACGGGAGCAAGTCACCAAGATGTGATGATACCGAAGATTAAGAAGTTTAAATACTTAGATTGATCATACAAGGCGGCGAATATATCGATAAGGACATTGGCTTTGCAATGTGAGGTTGGGCTGAAAAAAATGGAGGCATACTTCTAGAGTGTTGGGTTATAAGAAGATCCCAGGTTAAAGGAGAGATGAGCAGAATTGGTTGAGATCGGTAATAAAGTTTTGAAGGGAAAGTATGAGTGAAACCAAAAGAGCATAAGATGAGGGGAGTAAGGCCTAGATGATTGGTCACATCAAGAGAAAGGATACGACTGCACTGGTAAAGGTGTGAGAGCATTGCTCTTCGGGCTTGTAAGTGGGATAGAGGAAGACTTATTTGAGACTATGGAGTGGTAGGTTCAAGGGCACCTGGCCACCTATCAATTTGAAAAAGAAGCTAAATTCTGGTGGGGGACAGTGAAAACTTGGGTACGTGAACCTGTGTTAACCTGGAACCAACTGAAAGCCTTAATGGATGCGCAATATTACCCTCGAGATGTAAGAAGAGTTAAGGAACGGGACTTTATATACTTGAAACCAGGAGAAATGCGCATATCAGAGTATGCGGCGAAGTTCAACGAGCTGAGCCACTTTGCACCAAATCAAGTGGCCACCGACGAAATGAGAATGGACCACTTCGAACAAGGATTAAGAGGGGAAGTGAAATAGATAATAGCAAAATATACTGATGGTAGTTTCCACGAAATGTACGAGAAGGCCGTGCAAATAGCCGCATCATAAGCGAAACTGAGATTGAGAATAGAAAGAAGGACCAAG
>JACYFF010019584.1:65897651-65909506 GCA_017589665.1 Selenicereus undatus | reverse complement strand
TATATATATATATATATATATATGTATATGTATATGAATATGAATCTGTATATGTATATATATATGTGATTAAAAAAAACCTAGGATCCAAGGGTGGTCCCTTAGACATACACAAGTCTCTAAGCGGCAGCGACCATCCCTGGATACTCCTAGGCCTTGAGGGTTGTTCCTAGGCCCATCCCGGGAAGCCGTCCTGTGGCCCATTTGGGAACCACCTCGTATGAAGTTACAATTTTGTCCCTGGTAGCAAGAGCTATAAATACCTATTTACCCAACTCGGGAAAGGGGCAGAGAATTGAGGAATAATTTATCACACGTAATAGCAACCAAAAACGCACTCATCATGACCTCTAAAAAGACGTACTCTTTTTCTCTGTGTTGTCTTTTCTGTATATTCTCTTCTTGGGTCCCATACTGAGTTGGCAGTCGGAGAGGCGTTCTTGGGATCCCAATCTAGGGGTACCTTTTTTGTAGGTCTAATGCTCGTGGAATGGATCGTTAGAGGTCAAGTCTGTGCAATTTTGTAAGGCCACTCTCATCCCATGTCATCCTTGGAGAAACTAGAATGTTTCGAAATAGATTTGGCGCCATATGTGGGGAGAGCAGTGAATGATGGTTGTAAGTAAGGCGACAAGGGTGTGTTCCAGGAGGGACAATGCCCTAATGATTGACGCCCCGGCAGCCCCCAAAGTGCAGGATGCCTCGGAGAGCTCACGAGTCAGTCGTACCTCGGTTGGCCAACATCCCCTGAGCGGGAAGCCTATGTCATAGTGGATGTGTTAAAGATTTTCATGACCACTGTGGCAGACACTATCCTTCAGCAAGTGACTGAACAAGTAAAGAAGACAACGGAAGCCATAAACTTCATGAGGCCAATGCCTATCTTCGGCTATACCTACCACGGGATGTGAGCCACCCCACAGGCTCGCTCCCACTGGGTCGCTATGCCGAAGTGACAAAGTAAAAGAGATCGGCCAATTTTAGAGGAATTGACTGTCCCATGAAACGAACCATGACCGCTCGACGGGGGAAGATGTCGGCTCGAAGTGGGCTCGTAAATCTACGGTTTTGTCCACACCATACGCAACTCACTCCCAGCGCACAGCCTGGTTCTAGGAGCAAGAGCAAACTGCAAAGCCTCGGGAAGGAGCCTCTTGGAGGAGGTGCACTCCTGAGCACCCTTCACTCGGGAGCCCACACACAGGCTGTCAGCACGAGGCTTGCGTAACCATAGCCCTCGCCAGCCCAGGCGTGCCCATCATAGTCTCACGAGGACTAGCTTCCCTCAAAGGATCCCATCAATGATTGAGGTGGGACGGCAGTTGGAGACTCCCGTCAAGGTATCCAGGATGGCCACTCGGACAAGGCCAGTCCCCTTCTTCATGCCTTCTAATGCAGAGATAATCGATGCTCCCAGGTTTGGAAAAGTTAAGATGCCTATTATGGAGTTGTATAACGGAACCACAGACTCGGAAGAACACCGGGTGGTGTATAAGACTCAAATGTACGTCTAAGATGTGGATGACGCTACTAACTACCGATAGTTCCTGGCCTCCACGAAAAGGGTTGCACAATCCTAGTTTAATGGCCTGACTCCGGGGAGTGTCTGTCGTTTCCAAGACTTGGCCGACAAGTTCGTTAGCGAGTTAATCGCTAGTAGCAAGGAGAGGCGGACTAGTATTCAACTATCGAAGATTAAGCAGGGGTCGTAGGAGTCCCTAGCAGAGTTTGTAAAACGGTTCAATCAGGAGACGGTCCTGATTCTTGACCTGGAGAATGGAGTAGCGTACACCTCCCTTTTGAACGAATTGAAGAACGGACGGTTCAAATTCTCCCTAGACAAGCTGAAAGAAACTTCCTTGACTGAGGCTTTGAGGAAGATCGCAGACTTCCTTAACTGAGGCTTTGAGGAAAGCCGCATAATACGCGAAAGTATTGTGAGTTTCATGAAAAAAACGGTCATACCAGCGCCGAGTGTAGGGAGCTAAAGAAAGCCCTCCATGAGGTTGCTGAAAAAGGACAAATAGATCGCTTTTAGAAGAGAGAGCCTCGATCTCTCCGCACAGATCCCGACCCTACGTGTGAGGAACCTCTATAGGAGGAGTGCTCCATTGAGATAGTAGCCACTGTGGCCAAGGGTATGCAGTGAGCATTACCCAGTCAACATGGAAGGTCCAGATGTGTGGGATGCAACAGGTTCTTACAACAGAGCAGGGGAGTCGCGTTACGGTCCCCACCATGATAGTCGACGGCCGTGAAGGCCCTCATTTTAGTTTGCCGCTTAACAACCATTTGGTGGTTGAGCTGAAAGTGGCCAACGTGCTCCTCCGTCGGATTTTAATCAACACCGGGAGCACTGTTGACATTATCACTTGGGATTGCTTGAAAAGGCTTAAGCATCCACGAAGGCAAATTGTTCCCCTCGTACACAACCCATCCTAGGGTTTGAAGGACAAGAGGTAAACCTTACATGAGTAATCCAACTCCTACTGTGGTTCATGGACAAGTCTAAGGCTGACCTTAAACAAGGCAAAAATCGTTTTCAGTGGACAGGCCGGGAGTGGTAGCTTGTCAGCATCTGGGCATTGGTGGAATGCTTGAGTGGACGCAGACTTGTTGAGCAATCGCTCTCTGACAAAAAGCCTCGGATTACACTTCCTCCCCCCGCTGAGACCATAACCATTTGTACCCTAACCTCAATCGATCATAGACGACCACGTCCAGAACCTATAGACGGCCTAGAGGCCATTCTGCTTGATGAAGGACAATCTGACTGCACAGTCCAGTTGGGCTGAGAGATGGAAGATGATGCCAGATGCACCTTCATTAACCTCCTACAAGAGTACTAAGATGTTTTCACTTTTAGCCCCAAGGAAATGTCGGGCATCAGCCTCGCAGTAATGGAGTACTGGCTGAACGTGGATCCTGCTAACAAGTCGATGGTCCAGAAGAAAAGACATATGGGGCTTGAGCGAGTCGCAACGACAACGACGGAGGTATAGAAGTTACGGAGGCTGGTTTCATCGAGGAATGCCAGCACCCCGAGTGGATTTCGAATGTGGTACTTGTCAAGGCACCCAACAGGAGATGGTGAATGTGTGTCGATTTCACAGATATGAGTAAGGCGTGCCTAAAGGACAGCTACCGCTTGTCGAAGATGGACAAACTGGTGGATGACACGACAGGGCACACCATACTAAGCTTTATGGATGGATTCTCAGGGTATCACCAAATTCCTTTGTCTACCGAGGATCGGGAGAAGGCTGCCATTGTGACCAACCGAGAACTGCACTGCTACAGGGTAATGCCCTTTGGGCTAAAAAATGGCGGGGCTACCTACTAGTGCTTAGTAAACAAAAGTTTCGAGCCCCTAATCGGAACAACGATGGAGGTGTGCGTGGATGACATGATAGTCAAGAGCATGCATGGTGTGGAGCATGCAGGGATTTACAAGGGTCGTTCGAAATTCTTCGAAGATACGACGTGAAACTCAACCCTAAAAAGTGTGTCCTCGGGCTCCTCTCGGGAAACTTCGTGTGGGATAAGGAAGCTGGCGAGGTCTTCCATTTACGGAAGATGTACCTCGCCCACCTACCCAAGATAGCCAGCCTAATATAGGGACAAACGCTCCTCCTATACCTGGTTGTCTCGGTATAGGCTATAAGCGTAGTCCTAATGGTGGAAAGAGTTAAAGAGCAAATTTCGGTGTACTGCATAAGTCATGCCTTAGCCGGGGCCGAATTGAACTACCCCCTGATAGAAAAGTTTAGTTACACCCTAGTGTTATTAAGCCGAAAACTTCGCCCCCACTTTGAGGCTCACAAGGTTGCCATCCTCACCGACCAACCATTGAAGGATGTTCTGTAAAGGCCAGACGCCTCAGGGAAACTCTTAAAGTGGGCGATGGAACTATCCCAATATGATCTTACCTTCAAGACGCAGCGGGCGCTCAAGGCCCACTCGTTAGCAGACTTCTTGGCTGAAAATGCAAACGCCTCTCCCGAGGTAGCCACAACCCTCGCCTCTTGAAGCTTATGTGTAGACGACTCTTCCACTAAAGATGGGAGTGGGGCCAGCCTAATCATTGAGACTCCCTAAGGTGAGAGGTGCGAGCACGCCTTGAAGTTCATGTTTAAGGCTTCTAACAATGAGGTCGAATATGAGGTCCTGATAGCGGGAATAGAATTATGTTGCACGTCCGAGGCAGATTCAGTCAAGGCCTATTTAGTCAGCCAACTCAACTGGGATTACGAGGTAAAAGATAACACTATGGCGGTATATGTCTGTCGAGGCATGAAGCTACTGGTCTACTCAAGTATTTTTCAATAACGTATACACCACGGTCTGAAAACCATTAGGCAGATGCTTTATCCATGTTGGCCAACTCCTAAGAGCACGGGAAGTCGAAGTGAATCCGATGGGAAACTCTATTAGAGAGAAGCATTGAACCCTATGAAATCCTTTTGTTGGACAGGAGCTACACCTGGACGGATCTCATTTGGATATACTGGTCGAATGGTATGTAAGCGACCAGATGCCAAGGAGGTAGATCGAGTGAAGAAGTGGGCGAGCTGGTTCATCTTATTTGATGGGATCCTATACAAACGCTCCTACGCCCGTCCGCTGCTGCGTTGTGTGACCTCGGAGATGGAACAAAAGGTCCTTGAGGAACTCCATAAGGGAGTATGTAGCTCACATATTAGCAGGCGTGGTGTTGCCATCACCGCTATACGAACTTGCTATTATTGGCCCTTTTTTCATGAAAATGCCATGAGCTTAGTGAACAAGTGCGACAAGTGCCAAAAGTTCACCGCCGTACACCGGAAACCCACCACCCCTCTAATGCCAATAATTAGTCCCCTACTATTCGACACTTGGCGAATAGACATCCTAGGGCCTTTCCTTAATGCCAAAGGCCAGCACAAATACTTGTTTGTGGCCATAGATTATCTCACAAAGTGGATAGAGGCCGAAGTTGTCGCCCAAATCACTATGCCGAGGTCAGAAAGTTTATTTGGAAAAACATCATCATCACCCATTTTGGCATCCCCTAGACAATAATCTTTGACAATGACCATCAATTTGATGTAAGTAAGGTCACTGACTACCTTAGCACATTAGGATGTCAGTCGAGATTTACTTCAGTGGCTCATCCACAAACCAATGGTCAAGCTGAAGCCGTGACCAAAGTTATTCTCCATGGCTTGTAGAAGAAATTTGACGATGCCAAGGCCAAGTGGACAGATGGACTGCACAGAGTTTTATGGCCTATTTGTACCACCGAAAAAACGGCTACGGGAAAAAACCCCTTTATGCTGACTTATGGGTCTGAAGCTGCGCTCCCAGTTGAGGTAGCATTCCACACACATCGTCTCACCACTTTCTAAGAAGCACTAAAAAATGTAGCCCTTTAGGAAGCCCTCGATCTACTCCCTTCTGTTCGAGACGATGCCCTCCTTCGAGAGGCACTTTATAAGCTCGGCATAGTACGACTACACGAATGAACGATAAAGTTCTACCCCATCCGCGTGAGCAACCTGGTGCTTCGAAGAACTAAGGTCGTGGCTCAATTAGGCGAACACGATAAGCTCACGACTAATTTAGAAGGCCCCTATAAGGTTAGAGAGTAGCTGAGACAGTGCAGCTATCGACTCACAACCCCATAAGGAACTCCCATTCCAAGGACATATCATAGCAGTAATGTGTGCAAGTACCATCACTAGCAACTTGCATCTTTTGTGCGATTAGCACAGTGTACCTACAATAGTTTGAAATGAATACGCACATGGACATTGTCGGCCAGGCCACATCTTTTTCCTCTTTACTCCTACTACAATAGCCCCAAGGGGCTAAGGGTCTCATAGCATGGCCAAGGGGCGGTCGCTACACCTTTAGCTGTAAAGGGCTAAGCGGCGCAACGCACAACCAAGGGCTGGTCACCACACTTTTAGCCCCCAAGGGGCTAAGGACCCTAAAGCACGACCCCCGGTCAATCGCTACATGTTTAGCCCCTAAGGACTATAAAGCATGGCCCCCCAGCTGGTTGCTACACCTTTAGGCCCCAAGGGGTTAAGGGATTCACAATGTAACTACTGCTGTTTTCTTTATAAAGGATGACTCGTCCCTAACTTGTTGTTTTGCATAGGGCCTAGAGGATCATAAATCCCAATGGTAGTGTAGTATGTACGAAGGCAAGCAGAACGAAAAGTGAGACAACAAGTTATAGGCAACAGATAGTCAAAACGGAAAATTTCATCAATATTTGGATAAGTACAAACACTAATATGAAACAACAAAAAAGAAAAGGGGGGGAGGGGAATTGGAAGAAGAACAAAAGTGGAAGATGGCTACAAGATTTTTCTTCAAAGGGTCGACTCCTCATCATCGCTACCGTTGTTCGCCGCACCTTCCCCATCTAATGGCGCGGTATCTTCAGTCTTTCCCTGACCCTCATCTTCAGAGGCTATAACTTGAAATACGACTTGGTCCGGCTCCTCGCCTGATTCACGAGCACGGCGATGTCCTCAATGTAGTTGACGTAGGCCTTAAAGTACCCCTCCCGCTGAAAATCATCAGGGGTCAGGGTCTATAGAAATTCCTGGAATAACTCTAGACGATCCTCCTAGTCGCGCTGATAACCTTGATGTTCAGCCTTCGCGACACTTACGTAGCTTGCAATCCTCTCAGCCTCTACTTTATTGTGAGCCTTTTCCAATTGACAGTACAGTTCTTCTTTCTCAGCCTCCCAGGCTCCCTTGTCTTTCCTCAATTTTTTCGAGCGGCGCTTGTAGTTGGCATCTGGGTCCTCTGCCTTTCACTGCTCCTCTTGAAGGCTGCAAACCTGTTCCTCCAGCAGGGTGTTTGAGTCCTCGAGGCCACAAATTCGTTCCTCCAAGAGGGTAATGGAGGCACCGTCGTCATGACTTTCAATATCCGGGCGAAGGCCTGTTAAGAGACGGACAAACATAAAAGGTCAGCGAAAAAGGAAAAAAGAGGAAACATATTCACATCTTTACCTCAGCATTGGCAACTTGTTCTTCGGTGACCCTTAGAGGATCGGGAAACGCTGAGGGGGTGAGGTCTTATGAGCTGGTGAGGCGCTCTACCAGTTCTGACTTAACTGGAGGGTCAGCCCACAGAACGTCCATAAACCCAACTAACTTACCGATAGATGTGTCCCCGACTTGTCGCTGGAGGACCTGCCATTTTCCTTGAGAGCCTGTTGTGAAGACGACCCCTTTGTCTCGCATGAACAACCCCCGCAGATTTGACTATTCATCTTCGATCTTGGTATAAAAAGTGGCCTGAACTAGCTCGGGGAGGTGGAGATCACGGGCGGCTTCCTCAGTGTCAGCCAGGACAAAATTAGGACATAGGTCCTGGTGATCCTTTGGGAGCGGCAGGGGAGGTTCAGACGTGCTCCTGAAGCGCCACCTGAAAGTCTCCCACACAAACAGGGCCATCTCCTTGGTATCAAGATAGTAGGGAAAGGCCATGATTGAGAAACTCTTAGCAAGATGAAAACTAGGCAAAAATGGATATGCAACACTGCCAAGCAAATGTCATTTTCATATTCAAAAGTGGGGAGCTTCCTAATGCAGCATTCAAATGTTGTGAACAAGGTCACCTCAGGAAACCCTCAGGCACTAAGATCAAAACATAGGTGTTTATGAGTTATAGGGCAACTCTAATGAAAAATTGCCTTTTAAAGTCTGCAGGTAGTCCTTTTAGCTGGAACTCGGTCCACGTTCTACCTATCCACATGTTCGGTCGGGGCGTACAAGACAAATGTGACGGGCTAAATGAATCAAAAAAGCCTAAGACCCAAGGTGGGTCCCACAGACATACTCATGGGCCTAAGCCGCAATGACCATCCCTGGCCACTCTTGGACCTTGAGCTTATTCCTGGGCCCATAATGGGAAATCATCCTACAACCTACTAAGGAAACACATTGTATGAAGTTACAATTTCGCCCTTAGCAGTAAGGACTTTAAATACCCACCTAGCTACCTCGGGAAAGGGGTAGAGAATTATAAGGAATCATTCATCACACACAATCACAACCAAAAAGGCATTCATCATAGCCCCTGAAAAGACTTACTCTTTCTATGTGTTATCGCTTTTGTACTGTCTCTTCTTTGGACCCTATACTGACTTGACCGCCAGAGAGGCACCCCCCAGATTCTAATCTTGGGTTGCACTTTTTGCTGGTCGAACACTTGCAGAGTGGATCGCCAGACATCCTATCCTTACCATCACGTAAGCCCACTCTCATCCCACGTCATCCTTGGTGAAACCAGAAAGTTTCGAAACAATATATATTTATGTGTGTATGTGTGTGTGTGTGTGTGTGTGTAGGGATGTGTGTGTAGGGATGTGTGTGTGGAGGTATGTTTGTGTTTTGAGAAGTTTCAAGAGCACGATATATATGAAGGATATGAGCCTACTTCTGAAGCATGAGCATGTTCTTATGTCGCATTCCATGTGCTTTGTGCTAATGCTTTCATTCTCAATGCTACATGTATTATGTGCTTATGTGTAAGTCGGATAATGAGCAAAGTGTAAGCACGGAGAAAAGGCAAGGGTTATTCACTGGACTCGTGAAGCTCATGAACTCTCCGTTTTTAAAGGTTTTACAACTAAAGGGAACACATATACATTAAGAAGGCTAGCTAGTTGATTTATTGTCTTAAGGTTAAAGTCGCACCTAATCAAGAATGAAATTTAAACCAAACCAGAATGCGATCTAGTAATGGGAATCAACTTCTAACCGGGATAAAAATAAAGGTTTAATGGAAACTAACACCACTCTTAGATATAGATTCACCACCAAGAATGATACTAGGGCACCTAACCACTCATTAGATACAGAACCACCACCAATGAGAAGCTAATACTCCTGCTAGATCCCCACCTTACTTGGCCTTAAGCAAGGCTAAGCCAGAAGAGATTTTTTGAGTTCAAAGGCATTGAGGCTCGACTTCATTCATGAATTCATCCAATCTGATTACAATAAGCTGCTAAGCAAACACTTATACACGTCTCTCCTTGCTTCCAAGTTGGGAATGAGGTTTCTGACAAGTTAGGAAACCTCTAATCTAGCTTAAACTAACTAGATTACAAAAGCATGCTTAGTATAAGCTAATTCCATTCAGTGAGTCTACCAAATACAAGTTGTTGAAAGACTAAACTCAAGCCTGAACATTTTAATTAGCTCAAAAGTGATCCACATGCAATGGGAGACAGAAACAATGGTTGCCGCTATTCCTCACTTTTTAGCCATCCAATCAGAATGCTGGTGTATCTTATCTCTTCTCCTAGTAGCCAAGTTGCCTTCTAAAGCTGTAAAAGTGCCAATGATGATGTTCCTAGCTTCTCAACCAACCAAGTAAGTGAGTAGGTAGGTCTCCAAATCCCGCATTTAAGGAAAAACCATCAAAAAGTAAAAATAGTCAAAATAACCTGGTATGGCGCCAAATTTGTGCACGCTGGTTCCTTAACCCTCACTTGGTTCATACTTGGTTTTAATCCATGGATGGGTTCATTAAGATGTTAATGAACACAACAAGTGAAGAAACTAGTCCTAAATTGGGTCTAGGAAGGAGAACCAGTCAGAAATTTAAACCAGGTTAAACTTGAGGGAAAACTGCAACGGTTAACTTAGTGGCATTGAATCCCTATAAAGAACTTGACTTCACCTAAATTTATTTACATGGGTTCGTATTCGAGGATGTTGGTTAACATCCTACACAAAAAGGACGGGCACCGAATCTCCTGGAGGTTTTAGAAATTAGCTACACAAAGCAGGGCTTGTGCACTGGTTTAAAACTTGGACCATTGCTTGGACCTTGGTCCTTGAACTTGGACTTCCTTGATTGTTTTAATGACCTAATGAATGCTCCATGGATAGACCTCCATACTGGCTATTAAATACTTTTTTGCGTGCCAAGATGGGAATGTAAGCCTTGTTATATGTTTATGTAATGGATTATGCTTAGTAAATATGGCATGGATGTATTTTGTATGTAAACATAGAAGACTATTGTGAATATAGTTTAAGTATGTAAAATAATGTATCTTTTAGAATTATCCTGCTGGCTTTGACAAAATTATATACAAGGCTTTTGTCGCACTTGTTTTTTGCTGAGCTAATAGGTTAAAAAGTTTAAAGAGCCTTGTGGGGATTTCAAGTTTACAATAGTCGTATTAGAGGAAAAATCGTATCACAGCTAACCTATAGGGCTTATGTGCACATGACGACATGTATATATGCGGATTTATGTGCATATGCATCCTGTGTGAGGTTGATTTTGAGTTTTTGACCTTTTTTGTGATATGTCCTGATGTCAGACAATTAGGCACATTAAGTTTGAAAGACGAAGCTCTGTTTAAGAGGGTTGGGGGAATGATGTAATGGCACAATATTTTCGTTACTCATTTTAACTTATGTACTAATATAAGATCATGTGTTTATTTCAGGCTATTTATTTAGACTTATGTATTTGCTTAAGTTAGTGTTAATGTTATCATCCAATCTGATTACAATAAACTACTAAGCAAGCACTTATACACATCTCTTGTCACTGCCAAGTTGGGAATGGCGTTTGTTACAAGTCAGGAAACCTCTAATCTAGCTTAAACTAACTAGATTACAAAGCATGTTTAGTATAAGCTAATTCCATTCGGTGAGGCTACTGAATACAAGTTGTTTAAAGACTAAACTCAAGTTTGAACATGTTAATTAGCTCAAAAGCAATCCACTTGCTTAAGGGAGAGAGAAAAATGGTTGTTGTTGCTGCTCTCTTTTCGACCATCCAATCATAATGCTGGTGTATCTTATCTCTTCTCTGAGTGGCCAAGTTACCTTCCAAAGCTGCAAAAGTCCCAACGATGATGATCTTAGCTTCTCAAGAAACCAAACAAGTGGGTTTGTCTCAAAATCCCCCCTTCAAGGATAAATCATTGGAAAGTACAAAAATAGTCCAAACAACCTAGTTTGGCGCCAAATTTGTCTAAGCTGGTTCCTTGGCCTCCACTTGGATTAGACTTTGTTGTAAAGCATGGATGATTTCATTAAGATGTCAATGAATACGCCAAGTGAAGAAATCAGTCCTAAGTTAGGTTTAGGGAAGAGAACCAATTAGAAACTTAAATCGGGTCAGATTTGAGCCAAAACTGCAATGATTAATTCGATGTGTTAGATCTTAGAGTATCCTACCACAAGAGGGGGGTGAATTGTGGTGTCTGATTTTCGCGTTATATATGACAAACAACTCTGTGACTTGTTTGCAGAGGGTGTTTTCAGATGTAGCAAGAGCGAAAATTATCAAGATAGATGCGGAAATTAAAGCACACACAATTAAAGCTTCCATGATCTTGAATTGATTAGATTCACAGACCCATGTTCTGGTCGTATAGGATCAGGTTCAAGAACACCTCCTGATCCTATTTCAGCGCTTGTTTGCAAGCTGGTTCCTGAGGGATATGGTTCCGAACAGGGTTCAATGGTGTTTCCCCCTGTTTGGTATTCACTTTGCATGCTGTTTTGAGGAACACCTTCTGTACCTGTTTTCCCCAAGGTGTTCTCACCTGGTTTCTCATGGTTCAACAATTCCTTTTGGACAAGACCTAATTCAAACTCTTCTTCATGTGCATCATTCTTATTCACAGTATTAGTTTCATCAAAAAGCACATGCACACTTTCCTCAACACACAAGGTTCTTTTGTTAAAAACTTTGTAAGCCTTGCTGTGAGAAGAATAACCAATAAATATTGCCTCATCACTCCTAGGATCGAACTTTCCCAAGGCATCCTTTCCATTATTATGCACAAAACATTTACAACCAAAAGTTCT
>JACYFF010019584.1:65811259-65897641 GCA_017589665.1 Selenicereus undatus | reverse complement strand
CTCACATGTAGGAAACCAGTTAACACAGTAAAGATTACAAACACCAGTTAGGCCTGTTTGCAGATCAAGTTTGGAGCAACATTACTTGGACACATTTTTACACTTGGATTTGTTATCATCAAAACTTAAATATAATAACTCAACACGATGACATTGAATGCCCATGAAGAACTTAAGTTAACTTGGATTTCTCTACATGGATTGGTATTTGAGGATGTTAGCTAAAATCCTAAGTAAAAAAGACAACACTAAACCCCCTGAGGTTTAGGAAATCAGGTGCATAAAACCAAGCTTGTGCACTAGTTCAAGACCGGGTAAGGTTGAACTTTCACTAAACAAAGCTTGGATCATTCCATGGACCTTGGTGCTTGAACTTGGACTTCCTTGACTGTTTTCAGGACCTAATGAAAGTGAAGATGATGGATTATAATTAGTGTTAAAGATTAATTGCGCATTTTTGTAATTCAAAGAGAAGAATAAAGATTGGTTTTCATTTGTGTGATAGGAAATAATATGCTCTTATGGCCTAAGCCAACGAATTGAAATCATTCATTTGAGACTTAAAAGAGTGAGAATCTTTTCAATTTGGACACGAGAGTATGATTTGACATTGTCGATCAGTTTCGAAGCACAAATCTAGCTTGAATAATCCCAACCTCTTCATGGGTAGGTCATCAAAACTACTATCACCCGTATTTTTAATTATAATAACAGCAAAATTTAGAATGATAATATGGATAACAAGCAATAACAATAATAACAATGACCATAATAACTATCATAATAATAAATTTAATATTATTATCAATAAGGATAACAATATTGGGACCAATTATAGCACAATAACATCAATATATGATAATAATAACATGGATATTAAGAAAAAAAGGAATTTATAAACTAGAAAAAAAAATCGGTTTGTGGGTTTAAATAAACAGCTTGAGTGCATTGATAATTAAGGAAAATACCAAGGAGAACTATGAATTATTTATTAAGGTTGTATCTAATAAAATTATTTGAAACTTCACTAACCATTAAAATATATACTTAGCACAAAAACAAAGTCATTTTCATCATTGTCATGCCGGTAAAAACTATTTTATTAAAGGGAAGAGACTTTAAGAATTCCGTATATGTTTTCTGCCTATACCCTTAAGAAGTTCACATGTTTTTCATAAATGCCAAAGTCTCATAATATATAATATTTAATGAATCACTTTCAACTATGGTTCTGCCACATAATTAAATGGACCTACCAGTTCTTAATTATTAGCGCTTACGCCCTTCAATTTACCCACGCGGCCTCAGGATAGGTATCCGATCGGCTTGACAAGTGTGCACATATTCAATTATCACAATATATGGGCTCATTAGTTTAGGTTCAACTATCAGTTAATAACTGGTAATAGTTTCAACGTACTTCTCTGTCCCCCTTATTTCAAACTAAAATGAATTGAAATACAGCAACCCAACTAAATCGTCACAAAAGTTTATTTCACAGTATGGGAAAAATGTATTGATCTTTGTCTCATTTCTCAAAATATTTTTGTGTTTCCAATTTTAGGTGAGGAGTCAGTAAACAGTCATCTCCCTAGCAAATTGGGAAGAGGTAAGGCTTCTTGTCCAATGCAACTGATGCAGTTGGATGAAAACTGTAATAGCCCGACCCTAAATCATATTTATTTATTTAATTAGGCCATGTTATTAATTTTTTACATTTATTTATCTCATTTAATCATTTCGGTAGAGAGAATTCATTTTGGGCCCCACTTTGCAATTCGAGTTTTCATTATTGTAAAATTTCAAGTGAATCGATAGTAGGCCCAAATAAAAATGATTTAAGAGATTAAATTATTTTTCATAACGATCCGAAAATTTAATTTCGAGCCACAGAAAATTCAATCGCGTAAAGTGTAATTTTTTTTGGGCCCAAATGATTTTAGGCCCAACAAGTTACTACCCATTTGCTTAGCTAATTACCCTCAATTGTACCTAATTATCATTAGCAAAAAGATGCTTTTTGGTGGTTAAAAACTCAGCCAAGTATTAGCTAAGTCATTCTCCACCAAGCAAAACTCACAAAACATCAAGACTTATTATCTCTCCCTCTCAACCACCCTACACAACCCCCTCCTTTTTGTTGTTGTATTTGCTGATTTCTAGCCACTTGTCACCACCTTCGGGCCACTAGGAGGCCGCCATCGGACCACCAGCACCACCACCAGCCATCCCTCTCACTTCTTCAAGCTTCAAAGTTCTCTAACTTCCCTTGTTCCAAGCTTAAAGTAACTAAACTCTAACCTTGTGTTTTTATTTTATTTTATTTGTGATTTTGTGATCTTTGATATTGGAAATGAATATCATGGTATTGGTATTGATTTTAGAGAAGTTTAAGTGCAAATTTATGTGAGACATAAGCTAGGGTTATGAGAATTATGCATAGTTTAAATGATGTCTGTCAACAAGCATGTCATCTGTGTATTTTAGATTTGAAAAAGAATCGTAGATGATAGTGAAGTGAAAATTGTGGATTGTGGCTGTTCAAAGTGATGTTAAGGGTCATCCCATGTTTGGTAATTTCAACAAGTTATTTTAGAGGGTAATTATGTGAAAAAGGAGGACAATAAAGTAGGTAGCAAGTTGTGAAAGGTCGGGAAACAAAGGTCTGTTCTGGGAAAAACTGGTAATTCGTGACAGGTTGAAAAATTATGAATTTTGGTAGGGAGCTAGATCAATGAGTATTAAGGGGTTCACTATCAGATAATAATTAGCAAAGTAGTTTTACATTCATCTCATTCACTGTTTTAACTTAAAATAAATTGCAAGTGGGCGCCCAATCATTTTATGTAGAGATCATTTAACAATACAAGAATGCATGTACTGAGCTTCACCTTGCTATTCGAAATGTTTTCATGTGTTGTTTTAGGGAAATGCTCATTGAATCACCCTCATCCTAGCAAACCGGATGAAGAGAATAAGTTGAGCAAGGGAATCTGGAGGGATCAACAATGATATAGTGCACGTCTATTCTGGAGCTATACTTTGAAATCTTCAGTGGATAGAGGTGTAGATTATATGGTGAATTGCTATGCTGCGATGTATAAACCATACGTCGGTAACAGTTGATTGTATATGGTTTGACAATGCATGAATCTGTATGGTTGGAGCTATGTCTAACTATGTTATTTCTAGTTCATAATCTAGTACACACACTTCAAGCCTTGTCCTTTTGGACGGCGGTAACGCCCCTATCATTGAGTTCATTAGTCCTAATTCAGATATTTATTAAGGAGAATGGAAACAGTTGAACATGCTTAATTAGCGGCCGTTACAGATTCTGTATTAGAGCTAAGGTTTTAAGGGTCACTGTGAGCTATCAAGTGTTTATGAGTTAGCGGTGTGCATGAGTTATGTTAGACCAGTTAAATGAGCTATTGACTATAAGTTCATACGTATGGGCATATAAGGAGGAACCATTTCCATTTGGGTGATTCAATCATTCGGTAATATGCTGAGATTTGAGCATTAGCAAAGTGGAGTGTGGAACCATTTGGGGGACCTGTTAGTGAGGCATGCTCTCATTTATCTGGGAGTTGTATTATATATTCATTTCTCTTGTTTGTTTAAATTTTTACAATCATGCACTCCGTGTGTGGGACCCGTTGAGTTATGAACTCTGGTGTATGGCCGTTGAGCTATTTAAGTGTTTCTTCCCATTTCAGGTATCTATTGTAAGGTTTTAAGCCGGCTTTTAGTTAGTTTTTGGGCAGAACTCTGTCCATTTTGCCCCAAGATTTAAGAGTTTTATTGAGGTGTGTTAATATACCTGATTTTGGGTACAGTGACGGTTGAAACCTTATGTGGGGATGCCATTTGTAACTTTTTAAGGGATTAATACAGTGTTAAGTTGGATGCAAACCTCTAAAGGAGGAAATGTCTTGTAGGGCAATATTTTTGAAGTGAATCAGTATGAGATGAACATTACAATGAGTGCTTATGTGTAGTGATAATAGTTTGTAGCCTATAGTGTGCTACTTGGCGTTATATGGGTGCGACGAGTAAGATTAAGCTGCCATGCATAGGAATTATTTAGTCTTGACACCAAGACCTTGCATCAGCAATGCTCCCATTACTTCTTATTATTGACTTATTTGTGCTCTAGTTACCTTAAATTCTTCAGGAGCAACGAAAGCTAGATAGGCAGCATTAAAGGAAAAGGACCCAAAGAAGTGATATAATATTCATTTTACCAGTACCAAGCGCATTCATTTCATTAGTATTAAGGATATTCATTTTACTAGTATCAGGTGGATTTGTTTCACTAGTATCAAGTGATATGTATGCACACATAATTAGCAGACTCTGCTCGTTTGCACATCGTACTTTCAAGGAATTTTCGGAGATGGGGTGTGTAATTGGGTTATGAGTTATTCAGTGATCCAGTAATGGGTGATGAAGAGGATCAGAGAAGTATCACATGGCATATCTTTTATTACATGAATCTTTTATAGTTAGCTATATCTATTGACCAACTTCCGCTATTGCATTCTCAATAAGAGTTAGCGATAGAGATACCATTTGAAGCAATATAGAGTGGATACATGAGACTAGATTACTTTACTCAGAAGGGCATCAGTTTAGCTCAACTCATGAAATAGTAGTAAGGTGACAGAATGAGTGGGATAGATGAGGTTCCAGTTTAGTTCAACACCTAAGCAACCTTTCTTCTAGGCGATACAAACCATGACAATCATAATCGTTTAATTATCTGTTTCCATAATGAAGCCTATAATGACCTCCGGTGTGGATGACTGTGTGAATTTCAGTTCTTCCCAAGCATATTTGACCTATTCTATTTAGAGTTCAATCATCACTATGTTCATATTTTTACTGTCACTTACTTTAGCTCCTTGCTTCTGTTCGGGCATTATTCATTTATTGTTTGCAAGGCCTTTGATTGCTTTAGACCCATTCATTGAGCGCCCTTTCAGCAAATAAATGGATCCATATTGTTCGTGTTTCTATAACATCATGTTGGCTTACTAATCTATGGTCGTGACTGCATGTCGTTACTCAACTTATTTTGGCAGTCCTTTCTTTACTAGTACAGCCTATCGTATTAATCATAAACAATGATTTGTGCTATTTCCATCTGCCAGTCGGTTCGAAATTTATATGCCTACCCAAGACTTCCATTTATTGCAAAAAATGTTATTGATGGACGCTGATGCCATCATATTCAGTCATAAGACTAACTCCTTCATCTTGACGTATTGGCCTTTCAAACACGAAATGAATAAAATTTCTCCTCTTGTGGTGTTGACCCTCATATTCATCATTTACTTACCTACAGGTACCGTATGACTTTTCAAATGCCTCTTTGGTAATCTGTTAGTTTGCTTCACCTTTAGTACTTAATACTCCCTCTCAACTTCATAACATCGTTCATTTACTTTCCTATCATGACCATCATGAATAAACACTTGTATATGCATGTCATTTATATGCCTTACCGCTTTCATTACAAATCTTCGTCCTTTCATTCATTTAGCTTACATGCAAGTCCTTTATAACAAACAAAGAAATATATTTGTAAGAGTTGATGGTGTGGTTACATCTCTTTACACTTTAGATTGTCCCCCTGTCTTTTAAATTTACTAAGACCAGTAGGCAGATGAATGTGTTATCTTTTGTAAATTTGCCTCTATTAGCATTGTCAGAACCATATTCATTGGGCATTTAATCCAATTTGAGTGACAGACCTTGTTATCATTATGGGGATGAACTGACTATGTACATATAGAAGATGACTTGTAAAGATCTTAAGGTTAGGTTGAGGAATGACGAAAGACTAGACGTCTGTTTCTATGGATCGAGGGAAGAAAAACCCTATTTCTGCCCTAATTACACTGTGCAAGCAAGTGAGTTATCGTGTCAGCAATGCATTGAATATTAGTGATATGCAACCACACTCGGTATATACATATCCATAATTACAATTTCTAAATTTAAACTAGTTATGAGGATTTTCAGGAGTCCGGTTCCATTTTGGTCCATAGCATGAGGATTTTCAGGACTGTTTTCCCCCAAGAAATATTGATTTTCATATCAACCTAGTTCAAGGTGCTCAATTCATTTTTATAGGCCTATACCTTGAATGAAGGGAGTTATTACTGAAGGGAGTTCAAAGAACTAAAGATTTAGTAAGATGAGTTGTTACTGAAGGGAGTTATTTAACCAAGTGTGTCGCCATGGGAAACCCTAGTTTTATATGTGTGAAGAATGAAGGAAGAACTTTACGGTTGTGTAGAGGCAGAGAGTTGAACAAGATCATTATCAAAAACAAGTTCCCTATACCTTGAATAAATTATTTATGCGATTAACTGCCAACAACAGAAGTCTTTTTTAGGAATGATTTGAGGTTCGGATATCACACCTAAAGCATGCAACCACAGTTTATCTTTTGTAAGAATGCCCTTTTATAGTAATTCTTGTAATTGTTTGCTAGTCTCATCTTCAAAACTTGATACTATCTAACACTATTTAATCTCCCTTGCATTTTAACCCAATATTTCCTATTAGCATGATCTTCCATGTCTTTGCAAACCCATTGTTAAATGTGCAATACATTTTTGTTCAACCTTATATATTTGTCAACATTCCGTGCTCTCAACCTTCACCATCTTTATTTGATGATCATGAGTGGTAGTTCATTCCGTTGAGAGCCAATTCACACATCTACCTTACATCTCATTTATTCATAATGATAAGCTCGTATAACTTGTTCTGAATTTATAATGTAATTCAACTCTTATTGGTGTGGGTGATTGCGATTGTCATAATCTCCTTACTCTCCTTATTTTTAACTTTAATCCCACATGTATATCTTACATGCTAATAAGTAAACTTCAGCTTTTGTATTCAATCTTATTGATGGACTTGAATTGGTTTCATTTGAGCAAAGGCACGTTTCTAATGTCACTTGTTCATTCAATTTACTTATCCATTGGTACTTTGCTTGTCCAATCTATTGATCTATCCATTGCACTTTACCTATTCAATCTATTGATATATTTATTACAGTTGCAATTCTCACACCTGTATCTTATATCCTTATGAGTAAACTTCAGTAATCCTTACTTAATCTTATTACTGTACTTGACTTGGCTCCATATGAGCAAAGGCATGTTTCCACTACAGCCTATGTAATCCATTTATCTATTCATTAGATCTTGTTTATTCAAGCTATTTATTTATCCATTATACCTTGTTTATCAAATATATTTATCTATTTATTGTATTTTGTTTGGCCACTCCCTTGATTGCATTTATCCTGTCAATGGTATCTAGAAAGTCACCCCGTTGGAACTCCATTGCTGGGCATTTTTGTTTTTAAATCATCAGCTAAACTCGAAGGTAACCGGGCTATCTATCTTCTTGAATAACTCTGCATTGGATCCTTTATAAACAATATTTATAAACCATGATTCTTCTGGTATTACGGTCAAAATTCTAGATGCACCCATGGTTATCTTTATTCTAAAAATGCTTCCCTAGAGAGGAGAGAGAAAGCAATGCTTTCTAAGCCTCCTGGTTCCTTTCCTCCGCCACAATATGCCCCTCTGGAAACCTAAGAAGCCCCCAAACCCACCCCTATCCCCTTCCACCACCCAACCGCTGTACTTCACCGCCCATGCCCAGTCACTTCCCTATTGTTCACTATGCTTTTCTACACTATGCATATTTGATTTGCCCAAGCAACCCTTTCTCACCCTCTCAATCACAGGGTGTGCTGATGTGGGTTTAGCAAAACCCATCCAAATCGCCATCTTTCCATATCGGATATGTCGGCCACTTTACAGTATCACTTTTTAACTTTTCAGAGATGATTATGGCACTTTCATTTGGCATCTTCCTACTTTTTCTATCGAGGTTCCTGATTTGGCTACTGCTGTGTATCCTCCCCTTTTCCTCTCTTCCACTGGTGATAAGAGAGAGGCATTTAATGTTGCTTGGTGGCTAATTGCGGTTGTAGTTCCTGTGGGTAGCTTTGATGACTGCTCTCTGGACACCTATAGGTGGCGATCAGATCTGGTAACCTACGGTGGTAGGTATAATGATGTATACTCGATTTCGGTAAGATATGATCTTCTAATTGCCCCTGTGATTAGGATTATATGCTGTATTTCTTTGTGGTCAGGGTGTCCTAATTGGATTTGGGTTTGCTGTGTTTGTTTGATGGTTATTAATGCCCAGCATTACATTTATCTCTATGATTATGAAAGGCTTAGTTGCTATTTTCTTTGCTCTGTGTTACTGTGCTCTCTTAAGGTTGGTGTGGGGGGTTTTCCTCAGTGGGTATGTTGGTCCTTTTTTAAATTAGGATTCAGAGTTGTGTTTTGGGTTCTCGTTGTATGCAATTTGTCTATAAATAGCTACAATTCCCCGACCACTTTCTTCACACCTGCCCTCATCCCTTCAACTCTATGGTTACCACGAATGTCTTCGCCCCCTATCTATCCCTTAGTCACACTCTGTTGAATCTAGTTCCCCCAATCAAGCCCATCATGCCAATTTTCTCAATCCTACTCAACTTCCCCATGATGGTCTTACTCTCGAATCTAAGCTTCCAACAGACCTAGATGGAAGCTCTTCTCATAGTTCAGGCAGTAAGGATAAGGTTACCATTCCAACCTTCTCCCGGGCTATTAAGCTCAGACTGGGAAGTCTTGGTAGTTATACTCTTTCTCGAATTAGGTTAGAATATCGTGATCATCCTCCCGAGGGTTACCTAGAATCAATGTACAAGGTAAATTCCTCTGGAGTCACCTCTGCTAAATTTGACCTTCCAACCATGAGTCTTTTTGGGAAAATTTGGGGGGAGTCCATTCCGTTTCATTTAATTCGTGCCAAGACAAAAAGGGACTGGGTTCAGGTGAAGGGTCAGATTGACTATGTTGAAATGGGAAATGGTTAGATTTTATTTAAATTCACCACTGTCCAAGATAGGGAATATGTTTGGCTTAATCGACCCTGGTTTGTGAGTGGTCTTAATGTAGTCCTTAAGCCTTGGATTCCCCTCTTTGATCCTTATCCTGTTAATATCACCCATGTTGACCAATGGCTCACTATTACTCGATTAGCACAAGAATTCTAGGATGATCCCCATCTTACTTCCCGGTTATCTGGGGTGGGAATATTTCTAAAAGCTTATGAGTACACTCTTAACCGGGGTAAGGGCAAATTTGCTCGAGTTTGTCTCAATGTGGATGTTACTAAACCACTTAGGGGTACCTTGACCATCCATTCTCTCATTGACCATTTCATATGAAGGCCTTCATGAAGTTTGTGCTATTTGTGGTAGCACATCCCACGCCCTTAGCACTTGTCCAAATACTCCCAAGAATCTTTTTAACGTAATTGTTGAAAAATTTGGGGCCACTTACACCCGGACACTAGGACTATTTCGCCCGCCTCTGGGGTTCCTACTCAACTTCCTTCTGAAACTTGGGTCACAGTCTCGCCTAAAAAGCGAAGCAGACTCCTTAATGCTCAACGTTGGCGGGGAATCCTTTCGACACCATCGCGCTTTAATGCACCCAAGGTCAATACTATCCCCCCCACTTTCATTACTTCCACTATACCTATTTCTACTAAATTCAGTGTTGGTGCTGCTGAGGGTGTGCCTTCCGAGCCATCTTTTGAGCCTCTGACACTTCATCAAAATGCTAGCCAAGCTAAGATAAGCAAACCTTCTCCAGTTATCTCGAACAAGGAGGCGGACGTACCTATCGATGATGAGGATGGCATGGATATATTTCTCAATTTAGAAGGACAAGAGGACCCTCAACACTCCTCTAACTCTTCAAAGAAGCGAAGGTTTGAGGAGGGTTAAGAGCTCTCTTCCTCCTACAACTATCTGTGATTATGTTCCTGGAGTTTATTTTTTGCGTCCATGACTAGGGTGATGGGTTTTTTGTTGCTTTTAGACAACATGTAATGCTATTGTTATCATCTTAAAGCACTGTCTGTGTAACTTTTTGATGGTCCTAGGTTAGGAACCGGGTTTTTTTATGTATTGGCCTATCATGGCTAGGTTTTTTATGCTGTGTAACCTCTTTTGCGTATTGTATATTCAACCTGGAATGGGTTGGGCGTAGAGGTTGTTTTGGAATATACATGCTAGCCCCTATCACTCTTGACATTTGGCGGTCCTTCTTTACTATTTAGGTTTTCATTTTACTGCTTCTTAATGTCTCTCGTTTTGTGATTTGGCCTATATATTGGGAACATTGCCTAATTGATCGGTTTTTGAATCAAATGGTACGCAGTATTCTGGTGCTTGTGTACTTTCACTTACATATGCATTTGGATGCTTTGTACTTCATGTTAGCAATCAGGGGGTCATATCCCAATCTTCTCTCCCCTTATGTTGTTCTCAATTTTGTGACCCTCTTGGCATGTATTTCCTTTGGTTACACTCAATATTGCTATGCAGTGTTGCATTTGATCTTTGGTGGGTTTTTTCCCTCTTTAGATCTAGGCAAAAGGTCACCGTCGTATGTGTTTTTGCATGATGGCTCTATTCTCTTAAAACGAGTGTAGTTTTTATTACACTTTTGGATTCACTTTCTTTCAGAAAGTTTGCTACTACTCAGACTTCCTAGGTTGGACAAAGAACATGTATCTTTGTTTAGAAAAGACTCACGGGTAGGAGTCCCCTCCATTATGGCATTTGTTATTTTGGTGCTCAATGGTGGAAGAAAGATTCTCAAGAAAAAGTGGTTATGATTCATGAAGGGCATTACTGCTATTGTTATTGTTTGAACAGGTCTATGATGATCTAGTTAGGTCTGAGCCCTTTTTTGTATCTTTTTTGGGTGTTAAGGAAAGTCAGAGGTTGGTGATTCACGACTCTAGCTGGTTGCCATCTCAAATAGTTTGTGAGGTATGTATATGTTGTCCAATGAAGATCTGTGATGGTCTGAGGCAAGGTTTCCATATATGTTCGCTTATGATATCTGCATGTTTGCTCAAAATGACGTGTGACGGGGTTAGGATGCTTCTCCCTTGTGGCTCTGCCCCTTGGCGGAAAATTAATTCTCGAACCAATGTTGGAACGTTCAAGGAATCAAGCTCTTTCTCATGTTGCTATCCGCACAGGTCTATGATGCTTCAGTTCTTCCTGAGACCTGCATGTTATTATTTTCCTTACACTTTGATTGGACGTCTTTGGCTTAACTATGTCCCATTTATTTTTGAGACATACTACATTCTCTTTCTATGTAGTTGGAAACACAGATTGGCCATTGAAATTGCAGGTGTATCATGAACCAGGAACTGTTTGCCTTACAGATCTAAACGTAGGAATACTGTTCTCTCTTCCGAGAGCACCGACTCACTTCTCTGTTGGAAATTCTATATGCTGTTTGGGTTTAACTGACTCGACTAGAGTGGAGTGTTAAGCTCTTAATGTTACTTATTTTGTATAGACTCTGGTTTGTTTTCAAAAACATCATGATATGAAAGTACTTGCATGGAATATTCAAGGTATTGAAAAACTTCAAACTAGGTGTAATACCTGCGTACTTTATATTCTGTTAAGTTGTTCGTAATCCCTTTTTGCTCTTTGGAAATGGTATTTTATTAGCGATATGAGCTAAAAATATTTTCTAAGTACCTATGTGAGCGCTAATTTTATTAAAAAAAAGGATATTATTGTCATTGCTAATCTTATTACTATTAATATTATTATTAGTCTTGAAAATCTTTCGATGATTTTTAATAAGCATTAGTAACGATTATTAACGAGTACTAAATCGATTAGCAACCCGAATAATATTAGGACGTCAACCTTAGAAGTAATTCGATGTTATTAAATCGAACTTAGATAGATTTGGGAACAAATAGTTGATGAAGGATTATATTATCGATTTGGGTTTACAATTTGATTTACGAATTAGACTAACGGTGTTAAATATGAACTACTTTGGGTCGAATAAATGAAAGAGAATAGGGAAGGGCAAACTGGTAATTTTACGCGCCCCCCTTATTTCTCCTCTCCCTGCCCACGACAACCCCCCCAACATTCTCTCTCCTCTTTCTTTCCTCTTCTTCTTCTTCTTCTTCCCGTCTCCCCTGTTCCTCCTCTTCTTCTTCGCTTCTCCGCCACGCACGCCGGAGCAACCCGCCGCACTTGATCCCCAGACAACCCACTTTAGCTGCCGGCCATCACACCACGGTGCCACTGGCTGGAAATCAGCCGCGATTGGGCTGATTTCAACCGGAACAGAGCCAACCCCTGGTGGATTTGGCGCATGCACAGTGAGATTCGAACATTCTTGCCACTATAAATGAATCCTTGCTTTAATTCCCTTCAATTGATGCTAATTGTGCTTGAATTCTTAAAAAATCACAAGTTAGGGCTTTGGGTTTAGCGGTGGTCGTGCGTGACGCAAAGAACAGAGGGGATTCGGAGCTTTGGAGTTCGAATTTAGCCTCAATACTAGCCAATTTGCACGTATATAGCTTGGATTCGAGGTGGGTCAACCTTTAATCCCTGCTATTTTAAGGATTTTGAATAATAATTATATGAATCAGTTTATTGGATTCGTAGTTATAAGTATTTATGCATAATCATTATGAACTATGCCTGAGATGTCAATTCGAAGTGAGTTATATATGTTTAGCTTCGATTTGAATCAATTTAGGTGATTTATGCTTTAGATGTTAATTCGAAGTGAGCTATATATGTTTAGTTTCGATTCGAATCAATTTAGGTGATTTATGCCTGAGATGTCAATTCGAAGTGAGTTATATATGTTTAGCTTCGATTCGAATCAATTTAGGTGATTTATGGTTGAGATGTCAATTCGAAGTGAGTTATATATGTTTAGCTTCGATTCGAATCAATTTAGGTGATTTATGCTTGAGATGTCATTTCGAAGTGAGTTATATTTGTTTAGCTTCGATTCGAATAAGTTTAGGTGATTTATGCTTGAGGTGTTAATTCGAAGTGGGTTATATATGTTTAGCATCAATTCGAATCAATTTAGGTGATTTATGCTTGAGATGCTAATTTGAAATTGTTGTATGAATTCGATTGTATGTGTGGACAAACAAATGAATTAAGCTTTTGTTAGGTCAGAACTACATATAACTCTCTCAAGTTGCTTTCGATTTTCAAACCCAACCAGTTAGCATTCATGATCGTTTAGGATACAAGAGGGTGGTTTAAAAGTAATAGAGGTCTTTATTGTTTTGGTGTATATTGAAGCCTAGTTTAAAGAAGTTTGCAAATACTAACTATTTCATTCGAACAAACTTGGGTTACCTAGTCTAGGGTTATTCCGTTTGAAAAACCTACTACTTCATAAGTTGGCCTCAAGATAGAATTTTGAGCCTTTATGAAGTTTTAAGTCAAGAGTTCGTAAAACTGGCACATTTCAAGAAGCATTTACATAGAACATTTATGAAAAGATGTTTGCCTCGTAAACGAGCCAAGTGCTGATGTTTTCGAATGGTAGCAAGTTTAGCAACATTTTAAGCCTTTAATTTATCCTCAAACCCATCTTAAGTTAAAATAAAATTTTCAAACGAATCTAGCTTGCATTTATTACTAACTAAGTATCTAAGTTTCAAATGGGTTTCGATTTATGATTTTCCAAGCTCGTTACGTTTATAATAAGCTTTTAGTAAAAATCGAAGTTGTTCCTCGAATTAGTAAACGTATTATGTTATCAAGAAGCCTTTAAGCTAAAATGGTATCGTTTTACGAACAAGCGATCGTTTTACGTCCTTAAGAAGCTTTTAAGTTAGAAATGAAGTTGTGTTGGAAATTAATAGACGTATTATGTTTAAGATAAGCTTTCTAAGTTATACACGAAGTTGTTTTACGATGTAGTAAATTTATACGAAGCTTTTAAGTTAGAAATAAAATCGTTTTATGATTTAACAAACTTAATACATTTATATGAAGCATTTAAGTTGGAAACTAAGTCGTTTTCCGATTTAGTAAACGTGTTACGTTTATAAGAAACTTTTATGTTTAAAGTGAAGTCGTTGTACAAGTTAATAAGTGTACTACGTTTATACAAAGCTTTTCAATCAAAAATGAAGTCGTTTTATGAGATTAGTGGTCGTTTTACAATTACACGAAGCATTTAAGTTAAAAACTATGTCGTTTTACGATTTAGTCAACCATTTACGTTATAAGAAGTCTTTAAGTTATTCATGAAGCCGATTTACGTACTAACAAATCTTATTTTGTTTCCAAGAAGCTTGCAAGTTTAAAACAAAGACGTTTTACAAACTAATAACGTAACCAAACGTATTACGCTTTTAACAAGCTTCTAAGGTGAAAACGAAAGCGTTTTACGATTTAGCAAACTAATTACGTTTTTACGAAGCTTTTAAGTTAGAAACGAAGTCGTTTTACGAATTGGTAAACGTATTTTACAAAGTTAGAATACACGTTAGTACAAGTTAATAAGTATAAGTATGTATGTGTATGAATGATTATGTTTATGTCTTCCTAAGACATATATATGAATAAGTATAAGTATGTATGTGTAGGAATGATTATGTTTATGTCTATGTATACGTGGAGGAGCTACTCTAGAAACTTTAAGCTTAAGTCTGAGATCCAGGGATGGTGGCTTAGTTCCCGCTTGGTATCACATATTTTACGTTATGATAGATTCAAGGATGGTGGTTTGATTCCCCCCTGAAGTCTAAGTTTGAAAATTACGTCTCAGCATAGTATGATGTATGTCCAGATAAGCGTATGTTGCCGCTCGAGTTTGGCCGACTCGGGATGGCAGTAACAAAGTACCTCTAAGAGTCTAGTCTCCTCATTTACGTGAATAAGTTACTATGTATGTTTTTCGGTAAGTGAAACTTAGGCGTAAAACCCCTTTTATGCTATGTTTCTGGGTTTACGTAACTTTATTATGGACGGTTTCTATTAAAGTTAAGCTTTTTGAGTATGACTATTCCTTCACTTGGTTTATGGTTTGAATATGATGTATTATGTGTAAGCTCTTCAACTAAAATGAATTACGAAAGGCTTTCGTAAGTTAATTTGTATTTTAAGTATGTTTTGGGAGAGAGGGTCTACTCACTGAGCGGTGGTTGCTCATTCCCATTACTTTCCCCCTTTTTTCCAGATCCACAGGTATGTGACTGCTGCGTGGAGTGCCCATAGTGGACTTGCTTGGATTGTATTGCTTTTTTTATGTTATCGCTATGTTATGTCGACTATGTTTGTAGGGTTATGTAATTATTTATCTTCTTGTAAGGTTTATGAAAAATAGAAAGCTCTGTATACTCCGGGCGTGTGGCCCGTAGAGTTGTGGACTCCGGCGTGTAGCCGTTGAGCTGTTCGTGATATTTAGTACCTTTTTGTATTGCAGGGGTGTAATGTAAGGCTTTAAGCCTGGGAAACAGTCAATGTTTAGGGGAAATTCTGTCCGTTTCACCTCAGAAATTAAGTAAGAACTAAGAAAATGTAACGCTTCTGACCCTAGGGGCTGGGGGTGTTACATTGATGGTATCAGAGCAAAGGTCATCCGACCATAGGCCGCGACCTGAGTCTTGCATTTGATCTAATCGTCTAAGAATACTCTGTGATTATGTGACAAATGCCCCCTTTCTATGCAAGTGTGCCTTACAGTACGGATGTTTGTGAGTTATGTGTGGCTCGAGCAAGTCGATTGACTAAGAGGGGCAAGTTATACGCTAGTATACGAGTTAAGTAGCTTTTTCCCCCCACCTTGAAGTGACGTTGGGGGTGCACCATTGATGCAAATTATTGTGACATAGATTTTTGTGATTCCTGCAGCCACAGTTTGGTTTCATTGCAGAAGTGGTGAATCTTATAAGATGACTTATGAAATTCTAGAGGGATAGAAGAAAAGGATTTGCATATGGTGTTCATTAATCAGGCTTGTGATAGGGTGCTTTGAGAAGTGCGTTAGAATTGGTGAAGAAAGAACTATTTACCTTTTGTTATGTTTATTTGAGATATGTATGAGACAGTGAAGACTAAGGATTGGGATATTAGGAAGACACCTAAAGGACCTCCTTGTTGATATTAGGTCATACTGAGGATTGCATTGGATTGATGTGTAGTTATGTAAGATTGGATGAGATCAGTAATAAAGTTTTTAAAGGGAAAGTATGAGTGACACCTAAAGAGCACAAGATGAGGGGAGTAAGGTTTAGATGATTGGGTTCGAATAGAGATCCAAGGATGGGATGCTATGGTGAAGGCAGATTTCATAGTTAAGTATAAAGTGACTTGGATTGTGAAAGAGATACGGATGAAGTACACCCATTAATTCCTCCAAGTAAGCAATTTCAAGGACGAAATTCTTTTAAGGGGTGGAGAGCGTAATACCCGCGTACCTTATATTCCGTTAAGTTGTTCGTAATGCCTTTTTGCTCTTTGGAAACCGTATTTGATTAGCGATATGAGCTAAAATTATTTTCTAAGTACCTATGTGAGCGCTAATTTTATTAAAAAAAAGGATATTATTGTCATTGCTAATCTTATTACTGTTAATATTATTATTAGTCTTGAAAATCTTTCGATGATTTTTAATAAGCGTTAGTAATGATTATTAACGAGTACTAAATGGATTAGCAACCCGAATACGATTAGGACGTCAACCTTAGAAGTAGTTCGATGTTATTAAATCGAACCTAGATAGATTTGAGAACGAATAGTTGATGAAGGATTATATTATCGATTTGGGTTTAGAATTCGGTTTGCGAATTAGACTAGCGGTGTTAAATATGAACTACCTTGGGTCGAATAAATGAAAAAGAGTAGGGAAGGGCAAACTGGTAATTTTGCGCGCCCCCTTATTTCTCCTCTCCCTGCCCACGAATACCCCCCTCTCGACATTCTCTCTCCTCTTTTCTTCTTCTTCTTCTTCTTCTTCTTCTTCCCCTGTTCCTCCACTTCTTCCTCGCTTCTCCGCCACGCACGCCGGAGCAACCGACCGGCCTTAAGCCCTAGACAACCCATTTCAGCTGCCGGCCATCACACCACGGTGCCGCTGGCTGGAAATCAGCCGCGATTGGGCTGATTTCAACCGGAATAGAGCAAACCCCTGGTGGATTTGGCGCATGCACGGTGAGATTCGAACACTCTTGCCTCTATAAATTGAATTGTTGCTTTTATTCCCTTCAATTCATGCTAATTGTGCTTGAATTCTTCAAAAATCACAAGTTAGGGCTTTGGGTTTAGTGGTGCTCGTGTGTCACGCAAAGAACATAGGGGATTCGGAGCTTTGGTGTTTGAATTTAGCCTCAATACTAGCCAATTTGCATGCATATAGCTTGGATTCGAGGTGGGTAAACCTTTAATCCCTCCTATTTTAAGGATTTCGAATAATAATTATATGAATCAGTTTATTGGATTGGTAGTTATAAGTATTTATGCATAATCATTATGAACTATGCTTGAGATGTCAATTCGAGGTGAGTTATATATGTTTAGCTTCGATTCGAATCAATTTAGGTGATTTATGCTTGAGATGTCAATTCGAAGTGAGTTATGTATGTTTAGTTTCGATTCGAATCGATTTAAGTGATTTATGCTTGAGGTGTCAATTCGAAGTGAGTTATATATGTTTAGCTTCGATTCGAATTAATTTAGGTAATTTATGCTTGAGATGTCAATTCGAAGTGAGCTATATATGTTTAGCTTCGATTCGAATGAATTTAGGTGATTTATGCTTGAGATGTCAATTCGAAGTGAGTTATATATATTTAGCTTCGATTCGAATCAATTTAGGTGATTTATGCTTGAGGTGTTAATTCGAAGTGAGTTATATATGTTTAGCATCGATTCGAATCAATTTAGGTCATTTATGCTTGAGATGCTAATTCGAACTTGTTAAATGAATTCGATTGTATGTGTGGACAAACAAATGAATTAAGCTTTTGTTAGGTCAGAACTGCATATAACTCTCTCAAGTTGCTTTCGATTTTCACAGCCAACCAGTTAGCATTCAAGATCGTTTGGGATAGAAGAGGGTGGTTTAAAAGTAAAAGAGGTCTTTATTGTTTTGGTGTATATTCAAGCCTAGTTTTAAGAAGTTTGCAAATACTAACTATTTCGTTTGGACAGACTTGGGTTACCTAGTCTAGGGTTATTGCGTTTGAAAAACCTACTACTTCATAAGTTGGACTCAAGATAGATTTTTGAGCCTTTATGAAGTTTCAAGTCAAGAGTTGGTAAAACTGTGACGTTTCAAGAAGCATTTACATAGAACATTTATGAAAAGATGTTTGTCTCGTAAATTAGCCAGGTGCTGATGTTTTCGAAAGGTAGCAAGTTTAGGAACATTTTAAGCCTTTAATTTATCCTCACACCCATCTTGAGTTAAAATGGAATTTTCAAACAAATCTAGCTTGCATTTATTGCTAACTAAGTATCTAAGTTTCAAATGGGTTTCGATTTACGATTTTCCAAGATCGTTACGTTTATAATAAGCTTTTAGTTAAAATCGAAGTTGTTCCTCGAATTAGTAAACGTATTATGTTATCAAGAAGACTTTAAGCTAAAATGGAATCGTTTTACGAACTAGCGATCGTTTTATGTCCTTAAGAAGCTTTTAAGTTAGAAATGAAGTTGTTTTGCAAATTAATAGACGTATTATGTTTAAGATAAGCTTTCTAAGTTATACACGAAGTTGTTTTACGATTTAGTAAATTTATACGAAGCTTTAAAGTTAGAAATAAATTCATTTTTCGATTTAACAAACTTAATACGTTTATACGAAGCATTTAAGTTGGAAACTAAGTCGTTTTCCGATTTAGTAAACGTGTTACGTTTGTAAGAAACTTTTATGTTTAAAGTGAAGTCGTTGTACAATTTAATAAACGTATTACTTTTATACAAAGCTTTTCAATCCAAAATGAAGTCCTTTTATGAGATTAGTGGTCGTTTTAGAATTACACGAAGCATTTAAGTTAAAAACTATGTCGTTTTACGATTTAGTCAACAATTTACATTATAACAAGTCTTTAAGTTATTTATGAAGCCGATTTACGCACTAACAAATCTTATTTTGTTTCCAAGAAGCTTGCAAGTTTAAAACAAAGACGTTTTAAAAACTAATAACGTAACCAAACGTATTACGTTATTAAGAAGCTTTTAAGGTGAAAACGAAAGCGTTTTACGATTTAGCAAACTAATTACGTTTTTACAAAGCTTTTAAGTTAGAAACGAAGTCGTTTTATAAATTTGTAAACGTATTTTACAAAGTTAGATTACACGTTAATACAAGTTAATAAGTATAAGTATAAGTATGTATGTGTACGAATGATTATGTTTATGTCTTCCTAAGACATATATATGAATAAGTATAAGTATGTATGTGTACGAATGGTTATGTTTATGTCTATGTATACGTGGAGGAGCTACTATAGAAACTTTAAGCTTAAGTCTAAGACCCAGGGATAATGGCTTAGTTCCCGCCTGGTATCATATATGTTACGTTATGATAGATTCACGGATGGTGGTTTGATTCCCGCCTGAAGTCTAAGTATGAAAATTACGTCTCAGCATAGGATGATGTCTGTCCGGATAGGCGTATGTTGCCGCTCGAGTTTGGCCGACTCGGGATGGCAGTAACAAAGTACCTCTAAGAGTCTAGTCTCCTCATTTACGTCAATAAGTTACTATGTATGTTTTTCGATAAGTGAAACTTATGCGTAAAACCCCTTTTATGCTATTTTTCTGGGTTTACGTAACTTTATTATGGACGGTTTCTACTAAAGTTAAGCTTTTTGAGTATGACTATTCCTTCAATTGGTTTATGGTTTGAATATGATGTGTTATGTGTAAGCTCTTCAACTAAAATGAATTACGAAAGGCTTTCGTAAGTTAATATGTATTTTAAGTATGTTTTGGGAGAGAGGGTTTACTCCCTGAGTGGTGGTTGCTCATTCCCATTACTTTCCCCCTTTTTCCCAGATCCACAGGTATGTGACTACTGCGTGGTGCGCTCAGAGTGGACTTGCTTGGACTGTGTTGCTGTGTTTATGTTATTGTTATGTAATGTCGACTATGTTTGTAAGGTTATGTAGTTATTTATCTTCTTATAAGGTTTATGAAAAATAGAAATCTCTGTATACTTCCGGCATGTGGCCCGTAGAGTTGTGGACTCTGGCGTGTAGCCATTGAGCTGTTGGTGATATTTAGTACTTTTTGTATTGCAGGGGTGTAATGTGAGGTTTTAAGCCTGGGAAACAGTCAGTTTTTAGGGGAAATTCTCTCCGTTTCACCTCAGAAATTAAGTAAGAAGTAAAAAAACGTAACGCTTCTGACCCTAGGGGCTGGGGGTGTTCCACTAGGGAAGAAATACGATGTATTTTATGATTGCATAAACCTGAAGTAATCTTTCTTACTGAGACCATGGTCGCAGAGAGTACAACACAATGACTGATATCCAAGTTTGGCTTCGATCATTATGATTATGTTAAACCTGTAAATCATTAGGGGGGTATGTGGGTCCTTTGGAATAATGATAATATCTTGGCTAATGTTATGATTAAGCAACATCAGTTTATTCATATGCTCATTATAGGTGACTTCAGCGAATTAGAAAGTAATATTGATAAAAAAGGGGGAGCTCCAATCTCTTACTTGCAATGCCAAAGGCTCCCGACTTTTCTCCATAGATCGAATTGAAGCAGCTAATCTTCCTATTTTAGGTAGACCATACACTTGCGAATCACGAATTCGGGGCCAGCTCATTTAAGAAAAGTTAGACCGAGCGATTGGCCGACACGATTGAGCTAATCTGTACCCTGCTACCTCTCTTACTCATAGGCCAGTTTCATGCTCTGATCACTATTTCATTCTCCTCAACACGCAAGGCTCAACACTCAGCCAAAAATAACCTACTTTTCAGTTCTAGCTAGATTGGATTCAACATGAACAAGTAAACCGTATAATTCACCACCAGTGGCAATGCCCTGTTCGTGGTTTGCCAATGTTCTGTATTGCTCATCAACTTAAGCGTATCAAAACTAAGCTCAAACACTGGAAAGTCACCTCTGGAACCAACTACAAAAACCAGATTGCGAAAAATAGAAAAACTACACCATGTGGAAAACCGTCTTATTGATAACGCTGATAGTCCATGTCTTAATCATTCGTGTCAAAGGCTAATCAAACAAAGGGAAAAATAAATGCTCTTTCATCAATGATTTTGGGGTCACGTAGCTAGAAAAAACTGGTTAACTGATGGTGATCGCAATTCTCAATTTTTCCATCAGACGGCTACAGCAAGGAACAAACGTACATTCATCGCTAGAATTAAAAATGAGATTGGTGGCTGGATTGAGGAAAGTAATTTGACTCAAGCCAAATTCTGTCATGATTTTCAACAACGCTTTACCTCTATTCATAACCAAGGCACTCATTTTCCTATCCTTACAGTTTTACGCAAACTTACACATGACAAAAACCGGATTCTAATTCAACAGGTTACATAGGAGGAAATCCATCAAGCCCTCTTCCAAATGAATCCATATAAGGCACCTGGGTCAGATGGGTCTGCTGTCATTTTTTTCCAGAAATATTGGACCCTCCTCAAAGATCAGCTTTGGCCAGCCATTCAAGATTTTTTCGGTACAGGGAAACTTCTCAAATAATTTAATCATTCCCTTATTGCTCTTATACCTAAAGTGAACAATCCTGAGGAAATAGGCCATTTTTGACCTATAAGTCTCTATAATACATTTATAAAATTAATATCAAAATCTTGGTCAACACAATGCGTCCAATCTTAGAATGCATTGTCCAACTGACACAGAGTGCTTTTGTTCCACATAGAGCTATTCATGACAATATGCTATTAGCACATGAAGTCATTAATAAATTTCATCACGCCAAATGCAAGAAGGGATATGTCACTGTTAAGTTAGAAATGGAAAAAGCATATGATCGCATTGAATGGGATTTTTTGCAACATAGTCTTAAGAGCATGGGTTTTCATCCACAATGGATCTCCTGGATTCTGGAATGTGTTACTATGGTAACTTACTCCTTTGTTATTAATAATGAAACGTGTGGGTTCTTTAAACCCTCTCGAGGTTTGCGTCAAGGTGATCCCCTCTCACCGTATTTATTTATACTTTGCATGGATATATTGGCTTAAAAGCTCCATTGGGAAACAGAACAACCAAAAGTGGAGCTGGGAATTAAAATTACATGTCTTCCATGTCTATTCTCTACAAATGATAACTTACTCTTTTGTAAAGCTTCGTCTCAAGCTGCCTTCAAACCTGAAAAACTCTTAGATGATTTTTGTCATCAATCTGGACAATTGGTCAATTTACATAAATTCAATATGGTATTCTCGAAGAATACGCCTAACCGTGATAGGAGTCATATAGGTGGTATTTTTAATATTCCTCATAGCTCTTCCATTGGTAAGTACCTTGGTTGTACCGTCTTTTAGGGACGGCCTCGCTTTCACACTTTTCAGGGACTAGTAAGTCGAGTAGAAGCCAAACTTTCCAATTGGATAGGTACGAATTTATCAAAATGTAGGCAAAAAGTGCTCATACAGTCGAATCTTGAAGCACTTCTTGCACATACTATGCAATGCTTTCAACTCCCGGCTACTATTTCGTAAAGATTAGATCAAATCAATCGGGATTGTTTTTGGAAAAAATCTGCAATGGCCAAAGGCATTGCAATGGTTGCTTGGCATAAAATTTATAAGCCAAAAAATGTGGTGGTGTACGTCTCTGGAAATCTGGAGCAGTCAATATTGATTGTTTTGCTAAACTGGGTTGGAAGTATCTCACACAACCAGATAACTTCTGGGCCAAGTAATTCGCAATTTGTTATCACGATTTACGACAACATCAATCCAACATATTTTTCGCGAAAGCAGTATGGTTGCTGACTAGATAGCTAAACTAGGAGTGTTGCTTAAGACAAATATCACATTTACTCACTCCCCGTCCCCTGAGCTATCTCGTATCCTTCATGATGATTACTTAGGCAGATCCCTTGAGAGAAGAAACATGTGATGCATTAAGAATATCAAATCCTTGAGTAGTCTGATGAGAAGAGATTATGTGATGCATTAAGAATATCATATGATAACTTTTTGATAAGGGCATAATCTCAAACAATGTCTAGCGGTATTAGCATAAGCTAGAAGAAACATCGAGAACAATGAGATAGTTCAAGTACATGCTAAAGTGACACAAGGGTCATATGGTCATATTGACCAAGGAAGGAGATAATTAAAGTTCAGATGAGATATAAAGTATTCCAAATGGCTTCTCTAGACAAGTGTGTCAAGAGACTGAATATCAGAGATAATTGAGTTCATTGAAGCTAATGTGTGAGAAGTATCTGGATCTACTACTTAAACATGGGATTAAATAGTTATACAATACGCAAACACCTTTAACCCTATAGAATGTCGACTAGGTCTGCCAATATAATTCAATGATGTGTATAACGTGTTTCTCACCTCATAACTTAGGCAGTACATTCCAGATCCTGACCATGCCATAGTATCTAAACCCATCAAAGTTACTGGAGATCTAGTTTATGAAGAGCGACTAATCCAAATACTAGATTGCAAGACTAAGCAGCTGCACAACAAGCAGATACTGCTAGTCAAGGCGCTATGCACAAACCATGCCTCCGAAGAAGCCACTTGGGAGACCGAGGATGATATGCAAGCCAAGTACCCACATCTATTTAAGATAAACTTGCATGTTTTGTCAAAGTTCATAAGTTTTGAAGACGAAACTCTTTAAGGGGGGAAGGTTATAATAGCCCGGCCCTAAATCATGTTTATTTATTTAATTAAGCCTTGTTATTAATTTGTCACATTTATTTATCTCATTTAATCATCCCGGTTGGGAAAATTCATTTTAGGCCCCACTTTGCAATTCGGGTTTTCATTATTGTAAAATTTTGAGTAAATCGATAGTAGGCGCTAAACAAATATGATTTAAGAGATTAAACTATTTTTCATAACAATCTGAAAATTTAATTTCGAGCCACGGAAAATTCAATCGCGTAAAGTGTATTTTTTTTATAGCCCAACAAGTTGCTACCCATTTGCTTAGCTAATTAGACTCAATTGTACCTAATTATCATTAACAAAAAGATGCTTTTTGGTGGTTAAAAACTCAGCCAAGTATTAGCTAAGTCATTCTCCACCAAGCAAAACTCACAAAATATCAAGACTGACTCTCTCTCCCTCTACACCACCCTACACAGCCCCCTCCTTTTTGCTACTGTATTTGCTGATTTTTAACCACTTATTGCCACCTTCCAGCCACCAGCGCCACCACCAGCCACCCCTCTCACTTCTTCAAGCTTCATACATCTTTAACTTCCCTTGTTTCAAGCTTAAAGTAGGTAAACCCTAACCCTGTGTATTTTTTAATTTTATTTGTGATTTTGTGATCTTTAGTATTGGAAATGAATATCATAGTCTTGGTATTGATTTTAGAGAAGTTTAAGTGCAAATTCAAGTGAGACATAAGTTAGGTTTATGAGAATTATGCATAGTTTAAATGATGTTTGTCGACAAGCATGTCATGTGTGTGTTTGAGATTTGAAAACAAATTTTGGATGATTGCGAAGTGAAAATTGTGGTTATGGTCGTCTAAAGTGATGTTTAAGGGTCGCCACATGTTTTGGTAATTTCAATAAAGTAGGTAGCAAGCTGTGAAGGGCCCAGAAACAGGGGTATGTTCCAGGAAAAACTGGTAATTTGTGGCTACTTAAAAAATTATGAACTTTAGTGGGGAGCTAGATAAATGAGTTATCTTTCAAAAGGATCTTGAATCGCCTTAATCAGAGTTTGGTGCAAGAAGTTATGACCATTTTACTCCAACTACGCAGACCGAACCAAAACTGCGCATGATGGTGTTTTAGCTCGATTTTGGAATTTGTGTGGTAGTGATTGTGTTATGGGCTGTAAATGAAAATGTTGAGGGACTTTTTAATCTTTTCATATTGGGGTTTTATACCTCAATTGGAGGTGAAGGGTGAAATTTAAGAATTTTCTAAGGTGAACCTTGATTTGGAAACAACTTTGATTGTACTTAGAAGCTTATTTTGTTTGGAAAACTAAGTGGTATGACACGTGCAACAAAATTGGAGAAGTGGGGAGATTGAGAACTCAAGATTAGTATTTGTTGGTCTAAACTGGTGTGTTTAAAATTATTTTGAATATACCACCACTCTAATTGCCCTCAAACCTTTATTATCCATCTCAGAAATATCAAAAATCCATGATGAATGTATAACCATCAAAGTCTTTGTTTTATGATTCCAATTATTATATTTTGATCAATTTTGCTCCACAATATTTCACTTTGAGTTAAATTACCTTAATTCACTTAGCTTTCAAATCATTTTGGTGTAACATATCGTCTACGGAATTGTTTGAGTTATGGGTGCCTTTTATGGAATTTCTGTTACAGTAACAACTATAAAAGTCAGCATTGTTTACTAATTATATATACCTATAATTGCTTTTCTTAAATAGAATCGGGGCCTAGTCTACCATCTCCCATTGTGCATAAGAATTATCAAGTGAGATTGCATTTTAAAGACATCAAGTACATTAATTGCCTGTACCTTTAGAAATCACAGTTTGTTTATCAAAGTTATCATGTTTTGGTAAGTACATCAATGAATGAGTTTATACAGTGATTTATCATTTAATTAGTGACCTCGTAAGTTATCATGTATAGGGCATTCTCCCTCCAGTTACCCGCGCGGCTTCAGGTGAGGTCCCCGATCAGCTTGCCAGGTGTACACTTATCAATAGCTTGTAATAGTATCAAGGGGTTCACTATCAAATAATAACTAGTAATACGATTTTACATTCATCTTATTCACTATTTTAACTTAAAATGAATTATAAATGGTCGACCAATCATTTTATGTAGAGATCATTTAACAATACAAGAATGCATGTACTGAGCTTCGCCTCATAGTTCGAAATGTTTTCATGTTTTGTTTTAGGCAAATGCTCATTAAATCGCCTTCATGCTAGAAAACCAGTTGAAGAGAATACGTTGAGCAAGGGAATCTGCAGGGATCAACAATGATATAGTACATGCCTATTTTGGAGCTATACTTTGAAAACTTCAGTGGATAGAGGTGTAGATTATATGGTGAATTTCTATACTGCGATGTATAAACCATACGTGGGTAACAGTTGATTGCATATGGTTTGACAATGCATGAATGTGTATGGTTGAAGCTATGTCTAACTATGTTATTTCTAGTTCATAATCTAGTACACACACTTCCAGCCTTGTCATTTTGGATGACGATAATGCCCCTATCATTGAGTTCATTAGTCCAAATTCAGAGATTTATTAAGGAGAATACAAACTGTGGAACATGCTTAATTAGGGGGCGTTACAAAAACAGTGGCTGCAAAATAGCTGGGTGACTTGACTGAGCTTAGAGTAAGCATGCCTAGTGAGGAATTAGAGTACAACACATCATGCTGCATTTTGGTTGTAACTTGAACCTTCTGATCATAATTAAACATACATTTGTTGAAGCACTGCTATTCGAGTAGCATAATTTTATTCATTGCCCTATCTAAGTCAGCAGAACGATAATGCCTCCAATAATTCAAACTTCTGCTGCAACCATGTTGTTAAGTAAGTAGGCTAATCTAATTAAGTAGTTATGGATTGGAGATGTTACAGTTGTTGTATCAGAGTGACGTTTAAGGGTCATTGTGAGCTATGGGGTGTTTATAAGTTGTGTTAGGCGAGTTAAATGAGATGTTGGCTATGAGTCCTTCCATTTCAGTGCATAATGAAGATGGTCTAGTAAACAATTACCTGACTTTCACCCTTGATACTAAGGCTAATGATCTAGCTAGGTAACACCTTAGGATCCCTTCATTAACAAAGTGGAGCAAAGAAACATTTAGGGGAGCCCCTGTTGAAATACTTATTTAGGGAAGTTTATCAAGCTTAAGTGATAATTCTATAGTGTTGGGGTTACCCATTTGTCTTGTGAGGATGACTTTAACCCTGAGGTTTCATTAAGACCACAGACGTAGTAAATGTTTTAGGTGTGGTGATGTTTAAAACATGATGAGAAGATGTCATTCGTAATTTCTTGTGTGCTTAATGTAGTACCAAATTATAACCAACTTTCTAGACAGGGGAAGCAAAGCCGTTGAATCCATATAAAAAGCCATTATAATCGTGATTAAGGTGAATGATCTATCGCACTATCCTAGGTGATCTACAATAACAATTTATTGTAGTGAATTATGTGAGGGGAGTCCAACTTCTTATGCCATACTACGTGGTAATATAAGGGTTGTATGCTGCAAGATAAGGTTTCAAGGCAAAGGAAGGTTTGTCATTAATTAGTTTCCAAATTATGTGAATTCATGTCGGCTACCGAATGACAGCTGTACACAAACTATTATATCCTGAAGTATGTTCTACAATTGCAGAGGTAGTACGTAATGAAGAGGTAAAGAATATTTAGTTTTGGGTTTTTAGTTGACATTTGCAACTTTGGGGTCATTAACTCAAACTATATAAATAAATATGTCTCAATTTAGGTGATAGTAGGCATTAAAATTTTTGAAAGGTGTAGGGAGAAACTTCTATAGAGGTTCAAAAGATTAGAGTGTGGGTTGAGCTTATAATGTCCTTGCCTATTATGAAGCTGCAACAAACTTTGAAGGCACATGGAAATTACTAAAGGTGGATCTTAGCGCCAGGATATTCATAAGAAGTTATAAGGAAACAACATAAATGATTTATGTGATTATGGTAGATTAGGTGATGGGTGTTGATGGGTCGAGCTATGCTCATTAGATTTTGCAAAATAAATTAAGTGGAGAAGATTTTACTTTGTGGAGCATCAAGTGATTTGGTAGGCATACTCTTTGGGATTAATAAGGACTAGACAAAAAGGGGCAAAAAAATAGAGGATGAGATGAGAAAAGAAATAGTGAGAAGAGAGGGAACTTGCATGTTGGATTCATCAAAGTAGCGAGAGGGGCGGTTCATAACTTTAAGTGTACTCATTTTGTGGAAATCGATTATTCACACAAGTGGAACCATAGGAAGAAGGCTTGAGGATATGCTATGTATGTTTACAAATTCGTTACTTCTGCATGTCAGAAATTCTAAAATTCATAATTTACATTCTAACTAAGAGTGGATAAGATTTGGGGGATAAATAATCTCTAAAGAAGTATAATATAAGAACAATGGCTCTATGGGTTGAACTTAGAGCACATGATGTTGATGCATCACAATTCATGTTGACTAGGAATTAGGAGTGATGATTCGAGTATATACATTGCATAGGCTCTATAGGGGTATTACAAGTGATTTTACAAGATTGAGATTTCAAATTTAGAAGAACATTACCAAGACACAACTTCGGGTACAACAACAGAGGATTGTGGGGATATCATTACATAATCGTGTATCCTTTATTGCATGAGTCCTTGCAACTTTAGGTGCATGAGTCCCTATGTTGATCCAAAAGAATTTATAGTGACCTTTGGCCAACTAATATTAGTCCTTCCTAGTAAGATATCATTACATAATTGTGTATCCTTCATGGGGAATCCTTAATCTCCTTGGTTATAACCTAGAGCTAGCCAGCCCCTACTATTCAATAACAAAATTTAATTTGTAATTATTTTTTATTCATATTAACCCCCTTTACTTAGCAAAACCTAATTGATTGCCTTACTGATACTACATTGCATACCTTTTCTATAATTGAATCACTTCATGGCATTAATTTTTATAGAGAATCGCTATCACCAAGATGAGATATGTCCATCTTACTTTCACTAATTATCTCTACTCAGCTAACTTTTTGCAATGATCCTTTCAATAGTAGCGTGACCTTTCTTGCCCATAACTGATTTTGATTTTTGTTGTTGGTTCTGTTTTGCCACTACTCTTGAATCAATAAACATTTAAAAGGATGTTTCCTTTTTTGTACAAGTGAGTTCAAATTAAGTATGTCGATGATCAAAGTGTATTTCTATCGATGATGCTTTGAACTCATTTCTTAGCTCTTTCAAAGGTTGCCAACTATATGTCTTTGCCAGCTAACTTTTATGGCAACACCTTGAATATAAGGTCATCTTGTTCCTTACGTCATTTGTCACATCTTTGTCATGCTTTTGCAAGCTCCCCATTTGATTTTATAACCTTGATTTTTATTTCGCTCTCCTGATCCTTAGGACTTAGTTCAGAACCATTGTGACTTTTTCTGTTGGCAATCACATAAACCTACATGTGGATTCCTGCATAACTAGTGAAAGGTACCTTTGATAAAGCCCATTTCAAGCATTACATCCCGGTTTCTGCAGATGGAGAATTTATAGTCTGATCTTGACCAATACCCTGTATAAATTATTCCTTGCAATAACGACATTTGATATGCTCTTAAACATTTGATCACCACTTAAAATGTCTATTTTGTCGTTGATCTACCTTCCAAATTAATAACTAATGTTCTTATACCTATGTTATTAATGTTTGGGCAATTTAACTCTTACACCCTCCATTCCTGAATTGTTTATGCTTACAGTTATTTTCATTCTATCTATTCCATGGTATAATTCTCATTATCCATTATTTTGAAATTTGTCATCTGTTCTTTTCATTAAAATCTTACATCAACAACATTCTTATTATCTTCAATCATTAATCTACTCCTCGTGACTTGTTTATTGGCATTGTCTCTCTACTATATCATCTCTTCTCGATCACGGGCATTTGCTTGGAAGATCTTAATTGACATACAAACCTTGTCGATTAGTTTGTCTTTTGTATTAATGCTATTATTTCTGTCATTTCTCATACTTGTTTGATTTTCCTTATCTTTAAAATTTGCTTTCTTCCAATGTTAGTTACTTTTCCTTTTCATTCGAAACCTTTGGAATTTTGTGGATCCCTAAAAGTGCCCATGCCTTCTTTCCAGCATGATTTATCATGTCTTCAAGACTTATTGCTAAATATTGAATATATTCCCATTAGATATTAAACAATTGTCTGATACTTTTGAGTTCCATCATCTTCTTCTTCATTCTACTAAAAGAATATTTATACAGATATCCTAGATCCGGTTTACTTATGATGGTAAGCCTGTATAGCTTGTTTTGTATTAGAGATTTAGTTAAGCCTCACTAGTACGGGTGAATGCTGATTGTTGTAGCCCCACCAATTTTCTTGTTTTTAAATTGCACTTCTCAAAATATGAACTCTGTCTTTCTCTATGTAATTTTGTTGACTTCCTTTAACTTGGTTCATATTGACTATTTTACATTTTGCTAGTTCAAATCGAAATTCATCTATCGGCCTTGTTATGTTGATTGAGGCTACATGGTCACCTTGTTGAACGTAGTTGCTATTACTTAGTTTGAACTCAACCGCTGCACCCAAGTGTAATTAAACCACCTATCTCTTCCGATATGCTTTGAACTTTTTTCTTCAACCCTCTCTTTGGTTACTATCTATTGCCCTATGTTGGATGCCATGATTATTCCCTTATCATAATAGCACTATCTTTATAATTCTGACATTTAACCACACCTTGGTGTAAAGACTTAAGGCACAATCCACCTCTTATTCCTCGAGGGTAATCCGAAATTCCTTTCCATTTTGTATGCTCTAATCTTTTCATATTTTATAAACAATACAGTTTGCTCCATAATTTAACTGTCCAATTGCCCATCCTAATTGAGATGGTGTAGAATAATCACCTTTGACAATGATGTGGCTCAAGAGGTGTCAACTATCCGTTGGTTCCTTCGTGATTCATACTTGCAAACCATGATGCTTATGGCCTTCTATCTTTGACTTCTTGTTACATTCATAGCCATTTTTATTCTAGCCATCCCATGACAATCTCTCCCTTATCGATCATTTTTAACTTCGCTGTTTATTTCTTTTGTGGGTAATGACTCACTTGGGCACCATTTTCATCATTCTTATTCTCGGATAGGTTCATCTTAATGTCAAATTTAGATCTTAAGACATAACCCATAACTTGCTCCTTAGTGGAAATGTAATACAATTAGGAACACAAATGGGGAACCTTTAGTAGTAGTAGAATCCTAAACAATACCTAGTTGTATTTAAATAAGTTGTACAAAGCATTGAGTATAAGGTCAGAGTTAATAAAAATCCATGAAAATGTTAAGACTGCTCAAAGTCGATGAAAGACTTCTGTTGATAAAAGAATGAGACCATTAGAGTTTCAAGTAGGAGATGAAGTCTTCTTAAAACTATTGGCAGTCAATAGTGTAGGGAGGTTTAATGTCAAAGGAAACTGAGCCCTAAGTACATTGTGGCCTATGAAGTCCCTCAAAAGTTTAACCCAGTGGCTTATACATTTAATTTATCAGCGAAACTCGAGCATGTGCACAGTTTTGTTCATATTTCACAGCTTAGAAAGTATGTTATAGACCCGGACCATGTAATTGTGAACGAGCCTATAAAGGTTACCCAGAACTTGGTTTGAGGAGCATTTTGTACGAATACTGGATTATAGAGTTAAATAGCTTTGTAATAAGAGTATCCCTCCAGTCAAGGTTCCATGGGCTGACTATACCTCATCTGAAGCCACATGGGAGACAAGAGGATATAAGAAATAAGCACCCACATCTATTTAAGGTAAATCAAAGATTTCTCTTAAAATTTGCAAGTTTTGAATACGAAACTTATTTTAAAGGGGGAAGGATGTAATAACCTGAACCTCAATCATGTTGATTACCTTGGTTAATCTCTATTTAAATTAATTATGCTGAGCACCGCATTTCAAATTAGCATTCAATACATTTATGTAATTGTAGGTTGAAACAATGAAGTAGCCTTGAAATGAAATTTAATTATGCCCCATACTAAATCATTCAGAATTTATAAATAAATATATAAACAAAATAAAAAATTAGCTCATTTATGAAAGTGTTAAAAGTTATAATTCTCATAAAATACATATATACACAGTTTGTGTAACACCCCAAATGCACATAAACCCACTGTTTGCATTCTTCCCTTTAACATCATCAATTAGTAGCGATAACCCAATTATCGGGTTCAAGGCTCTCAATTCTGTCTTCACTCGCTCCATTGCAGTAGCTCGCTCATATAGCTCTTGGCAAGTCAAGATTGATTGCCCAGCTAACTGATTTCGAATGTAGAAGGCTAAACCCTCTGCAAACCTCATCATCTTTAACCTTTCAGCTGACACAAATTTAGGGACAAACCCAGATACTTTTATGAACTTACTGACATACTGCATCGCAGTCATGCTGCCACTCATCTTCAGCTCCATAAACTCTTTCTTCTTTTGCCTTTCGACCACAACTAGGTAAAATTTTGCCCTTAACTCATCTAGGAATTTAGTCCATGTGAATTCAGGCCCTACAAGCCTACTCTTAATAGTGTTCCACCAAACATCAGCTTTACCAGCCAAATAATATGTCCCAATGTTTACTTTCTTTTCTTCTAGCACCTCTACCACTGTAAAGATTTTTTCCATTCCCTTTACCCATTCCTCCAATGCTACTGGATTATAACTTTGGTTATACACTTTAGGGTTGCGTCGTGCTACCCTATCTGCTATTTTATCATCTTTGGGATGGGTTTTAGTAGGTACTAGGGGAATCCGCTTCATCAGTTCAGCTACTAAGGTCGACTAGTAGTTCAGGTCCCTAATGTTGTTAGCTAACTCATGGGGAGTTGGTGGCATTTGGCAAAAATTTGGTGGCACATGATGTGAGGCTTGTTCTCCCGATCCCTTCCCATGATCCGAGTTATCCACTATATGAATCTCTACATTATTTTGCAGTGACTCAGACATTCTGATCATACATTAAACAAAACTATTCAATCACAAGAATACCCAAACATGTAAGATAAGCATACCCAACAAATACATTTAATATGGCTCAAATATTATTTAAAACATAACCCAAAGTTTCATTATATCATTTTATAATTGCTTATTTACATACATAGCTACCTGTTTACACACATGATCAACAAAATATAACACTTCTAGCTTACTCAGTAAGATCAGCCCTGGCTCTTGCCTAAAACACTAACTAGCCCCCAGTCCTTAAGTTTGTCGCATGCCCAAAGAGAAACGGACCATGTCATCATGGTTGGAAGGATTTGACTAACTATATACAATGCCATATGCTACACAAAATGCAACTATCCAATTCGACCATACTACATACATGCGGGGCTCAAAATGTGGCCTACTCAAGTCCACACCTGAAACAACCTAACAATCCCTAGACGGATCATAATTTGGCTTGGACTCATCCTCCAAATCGTCACCTGAGTTGAAGCTACTGTCTAATACTTCTAACTCTACCTCGTAAACCTCCTGATCAACCTGCTGCTCTCCCACTTCTCCATCGACCTCTTGATCAATTTGCTACTCCTCTACTATCTCATCAATCTCCTAATCCTCCTCTAGATCGTCCTCTTCCTCTAGATGGCCCTCCACACCCTCCATGGGCTCGTCTTCACCACTAACTACCATGAACTCCGGCGTATTAGAGAGATCCACCACCATCTGAGCCTCCCTAGGACTGGCGGGCATCTGTGAAGTACCCGGTACATGCAGCGATGGTGGTCCCTGTGCTGGTACAGGTGGTGCAGGTGGAGGGATATGCCTGGTGTAATAGGAGAATGTGCTAAAGAGTCTCCATAATAATCCCCCTCTGCTCGAAGTCCAACATCAACTCCGAAGTGATGGTGGCCCAAGCCCCTTGGACCTAGAACCTGGGTCTATCCCAACCTAGGTCCCCATCATCATGAAATGATGATAACGGAGCCTGAATTCTACCCACGGATCAGCCGTGATGTTGTGCAACTCAAATAAAGGGTCCTGCGCATGAGCTATCATGCTGGAATGCAAGAATGAAATGTGGGCCGCCGTAGATGAGCCAAGCATCATATTAACTGCATAAGGATCCATCCAGCAAGGAAAATACAAATGAGGGGCATCTAAAAGATAAACAATATACATTTCTAATATCACCAGTCTATTTCTAATATCACAAGTCTCTAATAGTATACAATATTCCTTACTAATAACCCTTCTCACCCTCCTATATCTAAGCTCCATATTTCGTATCCCAACAGGAAAATCAAAAGCTGGCTCTGATACCAAATCTGTAACACCCCAAATGCGCATAAACCCACTGTTTGCATTCTTCCTATTACCACCATTAATTAGTAGCGATAACCTAATGATCGAGGCTTTACCATCGTCCAAAACGGACAAGGCTTGGCTAAAAAATAATTAAAAACGAAGCTGAACATCGTTACCATCACACGACATTTGTAAAAGCAAACCATCAATCAAACATAAATAGTAACTAACGATCTCAAAGTTTACACCAAAGTATAGTATCTCTTAGCAGAGTATATAGTTCTAACATTAAAATCGCTCATAATACACTGTTCAAAATATTTCAGCACTAAAACATCACTATTCCTTTCAGACTTTCTTGCTCATTTATCTTCTCCAGTCACCCTGCTAGCCGGAGGGCGATTCACTAAGGATTTCCCTAAAATAAGACATGAAAACATTTCGAACTATGAGCCGAAGCTCAGTACATGCATTTCTGTATTGTTAAGTGTTCTTCGAAAAACTAACTGGGCCCACATTGCAATTCATTTTAATTTAAAACAGGGAACGAGATGAATATAAAATTGAATTGCCAATTATTAACTGATAGTGAACCCTTGGTAACTGTTATAATCTAAAGATTGATGCACACCTGCCAAGCCGATTGGGGGACCTGGCCTAAAGTCGTGCGCGTAATTGAAGGGCAATGCCTTATAACTGATAACTAATGGAGTTACTAATTATGCGATAAACCACTGATTAAACTGATTTATTTATGTACTTACCAAAACATTATAATTTTGATAAATACTTGCTGATTTCTAAAGATACAGACAATGAACGTACATGGGACTTTTAATGAAATGTCACTGAGTATGATTATGCACAAAAGGGGAGAAAATGATAGATTAGGCCCTAATTCTGTACAAAAATATTTTTATAGGAACATATAGTTAGCAAACGTATTTATTTTCATAATTAACACTTTAGTAAAAGAAAAAGTAAAGCGTAATAGGGGCTAAAGTAAAGGACTCGCAACCTGATCTCTGTACCTCCATTTGAGATGTAATTTCCCAATATAGAAAGCCTAAGAAGTCCCGAAAAAATTTCATTTAGAAGACAAAACATGATTCCCATGATAGGGTTCCCAAAATAGGGCTAGAACACAAGTATGTCAGTTTTGATCTAACCTGCGCAGTTCTACCAAAACAGCCATAACGTTTTCCACAGACCTTCAAGTATGGTGATTCAAAAGGCATTGGTAAGCTAACGCACTGATATATCTGAACACCAAAAATCATAAGCTTTAGTTGTGCCGATCATTACCAGTTTATTAGCAAAATCGACCCTGTTTTCTGCCATTTCCGAGCCCCACTGCAATTACTCTTTTCTTTCTTACACCTAAATCCCCATCCAAAATCACTCCTTAAAATCATGTAACAAAGCTTTGGTCCTTCACATCACCATACTAAGCCACAATACGCAATTTCACTTCATAATCATACACATCAAATTTCGAATTCTTTTCATTCTCAAACTCACTCAAAATACGTCCATGATCTTATTTTGTTGCATCAATTAGCAAAATAATCGTTAACAATCAATTAGAGAATTTCCATAATCCACCTTTTTCAAGAATCACACCAAATCATTTTTTTCAAGTGAAAGAACACATCCAAGATTCATTTTGCATCAAAATATAATCAAACATGCTTAATGCCAAAATAATTCAAACCATGCATTAATTGCCAAAACCCTAACTTGTAACCAACTTAGTTCCTATTCATCTCATCCAAGATCACCAAAAACACCCTCATAAACATTATTAGACATTAAAACCACTAAATCAAATACAAACAATCCAAGAAAAATATACTTCCAACCTTAAGCTTGCATGATCATGAATGACCCTAAACCCTAGCATGATCCAAACTCAATCAACAATTAAAAACATCAAAATAACTCTTGTTTCCATCCAAAGAACATGATCAAAACTTGAATCAACATAAACAAGAATCAAAATAAAAAATTCAAAGAAACAAGCTTAGGGTTGCTCACTTTGAGATTGAAAAAAGTACAGATAGAGTTGATGCTTGGTGGTTTTGAGGATCGAGGATGGTGGCTAGTGGTACTAGGGTGTCGGGGGGGTCAGAGGCAGCCAAGGTTGGCCAGAAAACACTAACAAAAAGGTGGCAGCAGCTGGGATGAGGAGTTGGCCATGGTTAGAGAAAGAAAGAGGAGAGAGATGTGGTTTATGTTAGGTTGTGAATTTTTGACTTATCAACAAACTTGGCTGAATTTATACCTCCCAAAGTAGCTTTTTACTAACCATGGTTAAGCTTAAATCATGCTAATTGGGTAGGTTAATAATGCAAACTTGTTGGGCTTTAAATTGGGCCGAAATAAGTTGGGTTCAGGAATAAAATGCTCTATAACAATATTGTTTTTGTGTAACCCAAAATTAAATTTTTACGATGTTATGGAAAACAAAATAAATCACTTAGATTATAGCTGTTAGGGCCGACTATCAATTCTCCCAAAATTTTTATTAATAATTAAATAAATAAATAAAATTCGAATTTCTAGGTGAGGGCCCAAATGAAATTATATTAATTTTTTTCCATCGAGATGATGAAATGCAATAAATATATATGAGAAAATCATTAATATGAGGCAATTAAATAAATAAACATAATTTAGGGTTGGACTATTATAGTCTTCCCCCCTTAAAGTGTTTCGTCCTCGAAGCTTATGAACTTTAATATGCCATGTAAGATTACCTCAAATAAATGTGGGTACTTGGCTTCTTTTCCTCTTCGGTATCCCAAGTGGCTTCTTCGGGGATATGGTTTGCCCAAAGAACCTTGTCTAGTTGTATTTGCTTGTTGCGCAGCTGCTTAATCCAACAATCTAGTATTTGGATTGGACGCTCTTCGTACGATAGATCCTCAGTGATTTCAATAGGTTCAGCTATAATGGTCTGATCTGGATCTGGAATATACTTCCTGAGCTGAGAGATATGAAACATGTTATGCACGTGTTCTAGTTCTACCAGTAGATCCAGTCGATATGCTATAGGATTTGACTTTTCTATGATTTCATAAGGTCCAATATATCTTGGACTCAATTTTACTCGTACTTCGAACCACTTGATACCCTTAGTTGGCAAAACTTTCAGAAAAACTTAATCACCTGCTTAAAACTTCAGAGGCCTCGTTTTCTTGTCCGCATAACTGTTTTGTCCACTCTGGGCAACCCTAATATGCTCCTGAATCTTTCTTATTGTTTCAATGGTTTCCAGGATCATTTCGGGATCTATGATTAATGCCTCGTCGAAATCACTCCAGCACAGTGGGGTTCTACATTTTCTCTCATATAAAGCCTCAAACGGGGCCATTTTGATAGTGGATTGGTAGCTATTGTTATAAGAAAACCCCCACAAAAGGTGAATCCACTTCCCACTTCCCTTGGAACTCTAATATACTAGCTCTTAACATGTCCTCTAGAATTTGATGCACTCTTTCAGTTTGCCCATCTGTCTGAGGGTGATAAGAGCTACTAAAGTTCAATTTGGTCCCAAAGGCTATTTGAAGTGCTTGCCAAAAACGGGCTTGGAATCTTTGATCCCTATCTGATACTATGTCTAAGGGGATCCCATGCAGGCGGACTATCTCCTTAACATATAATTGGGCAAGTTTTTCAACTCCCCAAGTATCCCTGATTGGCATAAAATGGACCGAGTTGCTAATTCAATCAACTATGACCCAGATAGCATTCTTCATCGAGGCAAAAAGCGGTAAACCCATAATGAAGTCCATTGAGATCGAATCCCACTTCCAAATGGGAATTTCTAGGGGTCACAGTTCACCCACGGGACACTGATGCTCTGCTTTAACCTTTTGGCAAGTTAAACACTTGTCTACGTATTCTGTAACTTCCTTCTTCATATTATTCCATCAGAAGTATTGTCTTAAGTCTCTATACATCTTGGTGCCTCCTGAATGCACCGAGTAATGAGTAGCAAAATTACACACACACAAGACACATAAAACAAAGCAAAAAGGTGATAATAGCCATTAGTTGGCTTAAGAACATCCAAATTTCACCTCAAAGTTGATCACCAATAAAAACAAAACCTAATATCCACAACTGAACAAAAAGGAAAAGAAAGAAAATAAAAAGAAGGGAGAAGAGTTAGATTGAGTATAACATATCGGGCACTGAATGTACCTAAACTATGCCACATATGCTTAAGGAGCATCAGCCACTCCTTGTCTCTCAATACTCGAGCTGTCAACTCAAATGCCATCATAGCTCGCAAGAGCTTATCAAATGCCTGAGCATACAACTTAAATGAATATGAATAAGAGCACTTAAACATGAATCTTGAAATAATGGTAAGCTCTCTCCTAAATTTATCAAACACCTTGGAAAAATCATTAGAATAATTGAATGTAATAGTTAACATGGTTTTTCTAGGCATGTTCTCTAGGTATAGACTATAAGGATCAAGGGAGGGATTATACCCTCTAAAAGTACCTGGGAACTCAAAACAGTCAACCACATTCCCCTCAAGCAAACCAAGATGATCAACAGATGACATATTACGACACTCAGGGGAAGGGGAGGGTAGTGAACCTAAAGAGAAAGGTATATATTATCAACCAGATCAGGACTAGTCGAAATAGTAGCCACAACATCCACATATGACCCCCTACTAGAGTCGCATCAAGATCATGCTCCTCAATAAAAACATCGCCTTACTCAGAATAAGTATCATCCTCATCAACACTAGCACTAATACCAAAGGTCTCACCTACCTCGAACTCCGTCAATTAAGCTAAAGCGGAAGGTCTATCAAGAAAGGCTATGATAAATGCAGTGTTGTCCCTAAGGGTGCTAGGTGATGATGGAGCAACTGTGAGTAAAGTAGTCAAGCGAGGGCCAAATACTTCCTCTAGTCCAGACTCTAGAGGAAGGAAAGAAGCACCATCATCAGACAGATTGACATCAAGTCTAGGAAAACTAACCTTAAGGTCGGTCTCATATGACAGGTCATACTCCTGTGTTTTATTAGCAAACTCAATTTATTGCTTATTCATTGTCTCTATCATATTGCTAAGTCTAGTAAAACCTTCACCAGAAATATAACCGGGACAAGAATTACTTTCATGATCAGAAAAATGACAAACTTCACACATAGAAGGAGCATAATCAGGGATGCAAGGAGGTGGGATGTAAGAATCAGAACAACTAGTTTCAAATTCATAAGTATCCGAAGCCAACCAATCAAGGAAATCACATGCTTTGTTAATATCTTTAGGAAAAAAATCCCAATACTCTAAAAAAGCACGGGTCCCACAATTCACACCCTCTTAGACTGTATTCAAAATTTCCCACTTCTCCAAACAATAACCACAATGAGTAAGAAAAGAATATAGTCTGTCATAGTATCTCCAAAACAATTCATGCTCATACTGAGGAAAGTAAAAAAATTGGCATTTTTTTTCAATTTTCAATTTTTTTTTCCAAATGAAAGCCTAACCTCGATTACTCAATTGAGCTCCAATATTGAAAAGCAACAACTCCCGGCAAGGGCGGCAAAAACTTGTTAGGTAAGCTTTAATATTTATAAACCCCAAGTGCAAGGTGCATCATTGAGTACTCGGGGTATCATCCGCAAGGAGTTGTGTTTCCAAGTACCAGTACTAACTAAAGCTTCTCAAGCTAGGCAAAGCAGTAAGGATAGAAAATAGAACTAAACTAGTGAGACAAAAGCAAAGACTTCGATTATGATTAAACCTAAGATAAATTGACTAATCAAGTCAAACCATAAACTTCCCAAATTAAGCTAGTATTTAGAGATGATCGGTTGCATCATTAAAGACCACCCAACCCCTCTCTCAAGGGTCATGAACTAGTCTAATTGTTCTAACCTCCTATTTTCATGGGATTAACGCAATTAAACTACAAGATTGACAACCCTTGACCTAGCTAGCGACCGAGACTATTCTCGTGTCCGAATCCCAGCTCCCTGCAGACGACACCCCGAGTACTCAATGGTGCACCTTGCACTTGTGGTTTAAACTCTCATGAAATTTTATTTTATTCTCTCCACCCACACTAGACAATCAACTCACCTCTCAGCATAAGTCGAATGCCCAAAACACGGATAAAACCTCTTTCAAACATTTCATCTAACACTTGGCGGGCATGAAAGAACACTCTAAATTCAAACGTACACTAGGTCAAGGCCTAAACAAGAATCAATGGCCATCTCAAGAACAAATCACAGCCAAAGATCAAGGCTTTAATTCATAAAGAAACATTAAAACTAAAGCAAAACAATAATCTATTGAACTAGCAAACAAACTCAACAACATAAAATTAAAGAGAGAGAGAAAAGAAGAACTTAGCATTAAATGTTGAAATTGATCCGTCCTCTATAAATTATACACAAAACTAGCATAATCTAACCCCCTTAGAAGGGGTTTTTATTGGCTAAACCTAGCTAAGAACTACGAAAAAGTCGCTGAAGGAGAGTCGGGGAGAACCCCAACAAAACGCCTGAAGGGGATTTAAATAGAAAAATCCGGCGAGCAAGCGGGGATGGCGGCACACAACCATGCCAGGTGGCATCACCACCCCGTGCTGGGGTGGCACGGCCATGCCTGGTGGCATGGCCACACCGTGCCAAATTTCTAGCACGGTGGTGCAACGTTGTCCATCGTCCCTTCTTACCTTGTTTTGCTATTCTTGTTCCATCTTTGGTCCTTTTTACAAGATTTGTTTGATTAATCTTATTACCTATAAAATTAAACCACACAAGTAAAAATGCTAAAGATTAAGTTATTATACGTGCTAAAAATCAGGTAAAAGAGGCAAGTAAAATACAACAAATTATCACCTAACAGTGTTATAGGCTTTCACACTACATAAATTTGTTAGTTCCTACTCAGCATTTAGGGGTGGTGTGATTTATCCTTCCGCATTTCCCACAAGACCATGTTCAGCCTACAGGACGGCTCTTGGGGGGAGCGGGAGAAGGTTTCTTCTGGATCACACTCTCGCTCGAAGTTCCTCGCTCGCTATAATAGCCCAACCCTAAATTATGTTTATTTATTTAATTATCTCAGGTTAATGATTTTCTCATATTTATTTTTCTCATTTCATCATCTCGATGTAAAAAAATAAATATGATTTCATTTGGGCCCTCACTTGGAAATTCAAGTTTTATTTATTTATTTAATTATTAACGGAAATTTTTGGAGAATTGATAGTAGGCCCTAAAAATTATAATCTAAGTGATTTATTTTGTTTTTCATAATATCACAAAATTTTAATTTTGGATTACGCAAAAATAATATCGCCACGAAGCGTTTTATTTCCGAACACAACTTATTTCGGCCTAATTTGAAGCCAACAAGTTTGCACTATTAACCTAACTAATTACCATGACTTAAGCTTCACCACGGTTAGTAAAAATCTACTTTTGGGAGGTATAAATTCAGCCAAGTTTGTTGATAAGTCAAAAATTTACAACAAAACTCAAACCACATCTCTCTCCTCTCTCTCTCTCTAACCACGGCTACCCCCCCAACTGCTGCCACCTTTTTCTTGGCATTTTCCGGCCAGCCGGGGCGGCCTCCCCCCCCCCCCCCCAACACCCTAGTACCACTAGTCACCATCCTCCATCCTCAAAACCACCAAACATCACCTTCATCTCTACTTTTTTCAAGCTCAAAGTGAGTAACCCTAAGCTTGTTTCTTTGGACTTTTTATTTGATTCTTGTTCATGTTGATTCGAGTTTTGATCATGTTCTTTGGATGGAAACAAGAGTTATTTTAATGTTTTTAATTGTTGATTGAGCTTGGATCATGCTAGGGTTTAGGATTATTCATGATCATGCAAGCTTAAGGTTGGAACTATGTTTTTCTTGGATTGTTTGTATTTGATTTAGTGGTTTTAATCTCTAATAATGTTTATGAGGGTGTTTTTGGTGACCTTGGATGAGATGAAGAGAAAGTAAGTTGGTTACAAGTTAGGGTTTTGACAATTAATGCATGGTTTGAATTATTTTTCCATTAAGCATGTCATTTGATTATATTTTGATGCAAAATGAATCTTGGATGTGTTCATTCACTTGAAAAAAATGATTTGTGTGATTCTTGAAAAGGGGTCAATTATGAAAATTCTCTAATTCATTGTAAAGGATCATTTTGCTGATTGATGAAACTATAATAAGATCATGGATGTATTTTGAGTGAGTTTGAGAAAGAAAAGAATTGGAAATTTGATATATATGATTATGAGGTGAAATTGAGTATTATGACATAGTAAGGTGATGTGAAGGACCAGAGCTTTGTTACATGATTTTAAGGAGTGATTTTGGATGCAGATTTAGGTGAAAAGAAAGAAAAGAGTAATGATAGTGGGGCTAGGAAATGGCAGAAAACAGGGTAAGATTTGCTAATAAACCAGTAATAATTGGCCCGCCCAAAAATTATGATGTTTGGTGGGTAGATAGATCAGTGAATTAGCTTACAAATTCCTTTTGAATCGCCTTATTCCGAGGACTGTGGAAAAAGTTCTGGTGTTTTGCTAGAACTGTGCAGGTTAGACCAAAACCTGCACACTTGTGTTCTAACCCTATTTTGGGAACCCTATCCTAGGAATCATGTTTTGTGTTCTAAATAAAAGTTTTTTGAGACTTCTTAAGCTTTCTATATTGGGAAATTATGTCTCAAATGGAGGTCGGGAGATTAGGTTGCGAGTCATTTACTTTAGCGCCTATTACTCTTTACTTTTTCTTTTAATAAAGTATTAACTATGAAAATAAATTCGTTTGCTAACTATATGTTCCTATAACGATATTTTTGTACAGAATTACGGCATAATCTATTATTTCCTCCCCTTTTGTGCATAATCATACTCAGTGACATTTCATTAAAAGTCCCAGGTACGTTCATTGTCTATATCTTTAGAAATCAGCACGTATTTCTCAAAATTATAATGTTTTGGTAAGTATATCAATGTATCATGTTAATCAGTGGTTTGTCACATAATCAGTGACCCCATCAGTTATAAGTTATAGGGCATTGCCCTTTACTTACCCGCAGGGCTTTAGGTCTGGTCCCCTAATTGGCTTGGCAAGTGTACACCTATCTTCAGATAGTAATAGTTACCAGGGGGTTCACTATCAGTTAATAATTGACAATGCAGTTTTATATTCATCTCATTCTCTGTTTTAAATTAAAATGAATTGTAATGCAGGCCCAATTAGTTTTTCAAAGAACACATAACAATACAGAAATGCATGTACTGAGCTTTCGCTCACAGTTCGAAATGTTTTCATATTTTGTTTTAGGAAATGCTTAGTGAACCATCCTCTAGCTGCCAAGCCGACTGGAGGAGATAAGTGAGCGAGAAAGCCTGAAAGGAATAGTGGTGTTTTACTGATGAAATATTTTGAGTACTGTATTGTGAGATATTTTGATGTTTGAACTATATACCCTGCTAAGAGATACTATATTTTGGTGTAAATTTTCAGATCGTTAGTTACTGTTTATGTTTGGTTGATGGTTTGGTTTTACAAATGCCATGTGGTGGCAACGATGTTCAGCTTAGTTATGCTTAATTATTTTTTAGCCAAGCCTTGTCCTTTTTGGACGGCGGTAAGGCTTATATCATTGGGCTATTGCTACCAGTTGATGATGTTAATGGGAAGAATGCAAACAATGAGTTTATGTGCATTTGGGGTGTTACAGTTTGCTCACCCATGCTATGTAAACAAAGTTTAAACGTTGGTGAAATGAATATTAATAAATACAAAAGTAAATGCTAATCATAATAGGTAAAGTTTATAATTTTCTTCCAAATGTTGAAATAGTAATAGTAGCCTAAATTTTAGCTCAAATGTTTGTTAGTTAAAAACAAAAGGGAGTTGTTTAAAAAAACGGGAGACAAAGAAAAATAACAAGCAAGAAATGGCTAAGTTTTTGTGAAATCAAATTTGATTAAATAAACCCCCTTATATTCACGTATAGACTACCCCCCCCCCCTTATTTTTTGGCACGAAAGCATCAGTTCGTCCCTACTCTACCTTATCCTTGCTCCTTTGCTCGGCTACCCAACGCCAGCCACCAGCACCAACAGCTGTTGAGTCACTGGTCAGCGGCACGCCACCCAGCACCGCCACTACCATCCGCACATCTCCTTGACTTATTTCATTAGTGTTTTGGAGATCAACCCTAACTTCCTCCTCACCTATTCCTACTCTTTTTTTACTCCCTAATTCAATTAGTTAATGTGTTGATTGAGTTGGATACGAAATAATTGGTGATAATTTAAAGTTGATCATGATAAATTTTAGGTTGGAAATCATTAGGAGCTTGTGGGTGCTCATGGAAGAATTAGATTCTGAACATGGGTTGTGGAATTCTATTCTTGTAATTCAATTTGTTGAATTTTGAGGATTGATTATGTTTTGAATAGAACCAAAGGCTGTAGGACTGAGGGGTGTGCTATGAAAAGGTTGGGGAAGAGTAGGGAGACTTGAGGTTCAAGGAAAAAAGGCATTTAGGGTTGTAAACAGACCCAAAAATAGGGGCGAATTTAGAAATAAACCGGTAATTATGGGGGCATTAAAAAATTGTAATTTTATAAAGATGGGTAGTCCAATAAGTTATCTTTCAATTACCTCTAGAATCACTTAATTTCGAGGTTTGTGGACAAAATTATCACTGATTTACTGAAACTACGTACAATGGACTATAGCTGTGCACAGTTTTGCTTAAGCTCAATTTTAGAGGTCGTGTTGTGGTGGTTGCATTTTACACATCGAATGAAAGTGTTGTGGAACAACCTAAGCTTTCCATATTGGGGTTTGTGGTCTTAATTTGAGGTTGGAGATGAAAGATATGAATTTTCTAAGGCAGACCTTAAAACGATAATAAAATATTGTGAGGCAAGAATTAGAATTTTGGAAGTCAACTTTGCTTAAATAGTGAAGTAATGCTTAATATGAAACTTGAGAAAAATTCAAGACTTAAGAGCAATAGTGAGTTTAATGTATAATTTAATCAAGCACTAAAGATGATGGATTATAATTAGTACTGAAGATTAATTGGTGATTTTTATAACTCAAAGAGAAGAATAAAGATTGGTTCTTGTTTGAGTAATGGGGATTTATATATGTTCTGATGGCATAAACCAATGAATAGAAATCAAGGTTAATTTGAGACTTAAAGGAGTGAGAATCTTTTCAATTTTGACACGAGACTATGATTTGACATCGCCAATCAATTTAGAACCATAAATTGAGCTTGATTAACCCAAACTTCTTCATGGGTAAGTTGCTAAAACTACTATCACCTTTATTATTAATTGCAATAGCAATTAAATTTACAATGATAATATTGATAACAAGTAATAACAATAATAACAATGACTATAATAACTATAATGATAATAACATTAATATTACTATCAATAAGGATAATAATATTAGGACCAATCATAGCATAATAACATCAATATATGATAATAATAACAAGGACATTACGAAGAAGGCATGTATAAACTAGAAAGCAAAATCGGTTTGTGGGTTTCAATAAACAATTTGAGTGCATTGATAATTAAGGAAACTATCGAGGAGAATTATGAATTATTTATTAAGTCCGTAACTAATAAAATTATTTGAAACTTCAGTAACCATCAAAAAATATACTTGGAGTAGAAACGAGACCATTTTCGCCGTTGTCAAGCCGCAAACAACTATTTTATAAAAGGGACAAGATTTTAGAAATTCCAGGTATGTTTTAGGCCTGTACCTTTCACAAGTTCACATGTTTTTCAAAAATACCAAAGTCTCATAATATATAATTATTTAATGAATCACTTTCAAATATTGTTTTACCACATAATCAAGTGGACGTAACAGTTATCAATTATTAGGACTTACACCCTTCAGTTCACCCATGCGGCCTTAGGTTACGCTATCCGATTGATCTACCAGGGGTAAGCCTATTCAAAGATCGTATAGTATATATGAGCTCATCAATCTGGGTTCCACTTTCAGTTAATAACTAGTAACAATTTTAACATAATTCTCTCTCCCTCTTGCTTTCAACTAAAAAGGACTGAAATTTTATTTAACATTATGGGAATAAACGTAGGTTACAAAAGTTTATTTAACATTATGGTAATAAACATAATGGGCTTTGCCTCATTTCTCTAAATATTTTTATGTTTCTTATTTTAGGTAAGGTGTCGGTAAACAGTCATATCCCTAGCAAACTCGAAAGAGGTTAGGCATCTTGCCCTGCGTGGTGGAAGCTGTTAGATGCTCCTAATGGCTACGAAATAGTAGGGTGGCTTGACTGAGCTTAGAATAAGTGTGCCTGGTAAGGGAATTAGAGGACAACACTTCAAGCTGCATTTTGGTAGTGACTTGAACCCTCTTATCATAATTGAACTTACTTTTGCTGAAGAACTGCTGCTCGAGTCGCTTAATTTTATTCGTTGTCTTTTCCAAGTCAGGACAATGACAATGCCTCCAATCATTCTGAGTTCCGCTGCAACCATCCTGGCTAAGTGAGTATATTAAGCTGATTAAGTAGTTAAGGATTGGGGGTGTTACAAGCCTTAAACCCTAAGCTCCAAATTTTTTACCCTAATGCATACAAAAAATTATACACATACATTTGTGCATATTATTATATATTTTGTGTATAATATAAAACTTTATTTGATACCAAACCCTGATTACTAATGCTAAAATTTAATTCTAATATACCTTGCACCCTAATTAAGCCACACGTGTAGATCTTAATCCCTAATAACTAGCCCCAAAACTTAAATCCATAAGCATTGAACTCTAAACACTAAATTTTTAACCCTAGTATACAAAAATTATACGCATACAAGTGTACGTATTATTATATATTTTGCCTATAATAAAAAAATTATTTTACAAAAAGTCTATAACTATTATGGTAAAAGAGTAATAATAACAATAGATATATAAAATAGGATGAATATAAACATTTTAAAAATGAAAATTATGTGTTTAGAAACTCTAAATCAAGATTTTTAAAAACAAAGCATTTTAAAAAAATAACTCAATCTTTAATTTTATTGCCAACAAAATAAAAGGAAAAAAAAAACTACTTGAACTACTTCTCAAGTTATGTGTTTAACTTATTCATGAATTTCACTTGTAGAAAAATGAAAAATAATATTTTATATGCAAAAATACTAGTAACGCATACAACTGTACAGATATTATTTATATTCACATGAATACATTAAATAAAAAAACATCGTAAAATTGGAGACCACATTAATATTAAAAGTACTTACAACCTTGAAAAACATATTAATATTAAATCAAAGTCGCTAACAAGTAGTCCTGAATCTGAAATTTCATATGTCACTAACCCTAAGCTGTAGCTCTAAGACCCTAATCATTAATAACTAGCCAAAACCCGGAAACCCTATAATTGAAACCTTTAGACTAAACTCTACAGCCTAATGACTATCCTTAAGAAAGAAGTACAGTGTTTAGAGCTTAATTTTGGGATCAAGGCTTAGGGTCAAAGTTGTTACAATTTAAGCATTAGAGAGTATAGGCCAATGGAGGAAAGGTTTACGAAAATCTTACTATTTGAGATTTAAGGTTAGGGTTTAAGGCTATGTGGTTTAAGGTTTAGGCCTACGTGCTACGTAGCGTTTGGTTGAATGCAATGTAACTAGGCTGTAATGCAATCAACAATATAATGTAATGGAAATGAAATGTAATGCAATAGTGATTGCATTAATGTACTATAATGGAAGTGAAGTATAATGAAATATTGATTGCATTACCATGTTTGTTGGTTATAAACTAATCACACAAGGTAATGTAATCATCTTTCCATTACCATGTTTGGTTATTTATCTAATATGTAATGGAATCAACTTTCCATCCAACTTTGTTTAGAAATATTTGTTGTTAACATTGTCAACATTATTATTTGGTGGTTTTCTTCCTCATAATTACAAATGATATGGTGAGAGAGCTTACGTCATGCAAAATTACAATAAATAAAAAGACTAATTCAAACTTAAATGCTAAAATTCATTTTAATGGAAACTTCATCTCAACCAAGTAAAACTAGACAAACTTATTACTTGTTTCACCAACTACGAAACACTAGTGTCTCAACATTAAGCATGCACATAGATCAAAAATTTTAACCACAAAAAACTAAACTACATAGAATAGGTTTCACAATTTTACGGCAAATTGGAACAAGTATCAAAACAGTAACTCATAGAAAGGAAATATCTCCATATTCAAAGTCCAACAGCAGTTTCTTCACTTAATACACTTCTTCAGGTATGATTAGACTAGCAGTGGAGGGATGATGATATTTGTGGTGATGGCAGGGTTGTGAAGTGGTAGAGAAGGAAAACCATTAATAGAGGAGAGTAGCATGAACCAAAAATACATATAATCATATAATTAATTAGCTTAACGAGTCTAAATATCTCCTCAAAGACAAGCTTGCACCCACTTCTTCTTTTCGGCATTAGGGATACTGAAAAATACATCCACACTCTTCGGCTCAAATGTAGTTTTTCTTATTGCTCGATGCCTCTCCATTGTTGCCAACTCCAAATTAGCCAATTCGTCATTCAATTTGGAGCACTTCTCATGTAACTCGACATCAAAGCTGATAGCTCGACTAAGGCTACTACTGGCAGCCCTTATCTCTCTCCTGAGAATAGAAGCAATCTCTGATAAACCTTTAACTAAGCCATCAGAGGATCTTACCCATTTTCCAAAGTTCCCATACTTCCCATAACATACATCACTTTAATGAATGCTAAAAACACATCAACTTATTAATCTTGACATTAGCAACTAGTACTTAAACCATATGCTGCAACCACATTTAGCTTGGAACCAATGCTTCACCAAGGTAATGCAATAAACCTTTAAGATCCCACACCTATAACTTACAGCTAAGTAAGATCCCACTATATGTTGGGACATGAATAAGCAGTGAAAAGCTACATAACTCAAATGCACAATAGCAAAGACATACAATGGCAAAGCAGCTAATGCGCTGAAGCATTGTCATAAACCTTCTCTTTAAATATATCAGATTAGAGGGGAAAGCAGAAAAGCCGATTTTCCTAAGAGCACACTGCACACCTTCTACTCTCTCTCCCTCTCTCTCTCTCACATACGCACACAAACTCAAACCGCTAGAAAAATCTTCGTAAAAAGGTCAGTCATTGTTGTTCTACCCTTACTCATACTTAGTTCAATTTTGCTACTTGTATATGATTCAGGTTGATTTCAGAATTTGTTCATAGCTTGCAGAGCTCATTTTATTGAGGAATTTCTATCATAGATAGCGAAACTGGTTTATGGAAAGACTCCATTTCCTTCTTTTTACATGAAATTTGTGATTTGGTTTCTGGGTATTTATGTTAGTGGGTGAATTGCGGCGAAATTTGTTGATCTGTATTAGAAGGGTTTTGATTGTTTTTTGGGATTAATTAGTGGTTGTGGGCTGTTGTTGTTTGAATATATGGGCTCTTGGTGTTCAACGGAACTATTCTCTCACTGACGACACTCTCTCTCTCAGCTGTAAGGTTTTTAATATTAATTTGTGTTTACTTTTCATTGTATCTTTCTCTTTTATTTTTACTTGTTAGACCTTCTTTAAACATTTTTATTTCTATTTTTATTTGTTTCCTTGTGTCAAAGTTGATAGGGTTTTTGCATAGGGTTCTGTTTTAATAGCCTGTTGGCTTTATTTCTTCACACTTTTTCAGTAGGTTATTGGATATTATTTCTGTTTCCTGCTTGGTTGTAGTTGGGTCCAAGTTTTGTTTTCTCCGGTACTTTTAGTAGTATTGCTAGTTTTACTTCTACTACTACTTTTTATAATTGTTGTTTTTAGTATTCTCTTAGCAGGATTAGTTTTAGTACCTTCGTTTTCTGTGGGGTTCTGTGCTGTGGTGTTTTTAGTTGAGAGGTGGGTGTCAATAGCTTAAGCTAGTGGCGAGTAATGTAGTAACTTCAACCAGTCCTCTGGGGGGTAACGGTTTTAGCGGGGGGCAGGGTTCCGGAAGGTGCGCCTAGCGTCTTGGAATATTGGTTCACTTACTAGTAAGTCCATAGAATTAGTTAGATCTTTGCATAGACGTAGGATTAGCATAGCCTGTGTTCAAGAGACTTTTTAGGGTGGGCGCTAAAGCTAGGGAGGTTGATGGGTATAAGTTGTGGTATTCGGGTGTAACGCCCCCAAAGTAGGGAGAGTCACACCGCCAGGACTTCCTAAAAGAAAATCCTTAAGGCTCTTGAAGGTCGAGGGTTTGGATTAGCATTCAGATAGTCTTTCTGGAACAAAACTACAAGAGTTTCCCCTGTTTTAGCAACATTCTAGGGTCTTAGCTCAGCGAATGGTACCTGTAATTGGTAAAAAGATATAACATATGCTAAAATAACCCAAGCTCACAACGTCGGGCTACTCGCCGGGATCACTGACGTTCAACAACTAAATAATGTTCAAAAGATACATATACAGGTACAGAGCAGGTTACATGGTTTCACATACAACAATAAATTTAAAGCTTTACAACGTGATATGCATCAAACACTTTGCAAAATTGGCAGATACTCTTGAGGGGTTCGCATCGAAATAACTTCAGAGGATCTCTTATACCTGCTCAAATTGAACCTTGGAAAAAGGGAATAATAAAGGGATGAGCAACCACACGCTTAGTGAGAATTCCCCTACTCCTTAAAACCAAAACCATTGCAGACAATAATACTAATAATAGCCACATATCACTCATTCATACTTTACTATCATATTAGGCAATCATAGATCCCAAGGAAAGATTACCCTCCTTAAACTTCATTCCAACCATTCAACTCAATTGTAGGTAGAGCTGGGTAATAGGTCGTGTCGGGTCGGGTTCGTGTTCGTGTCGAACTTAAACGGGTTGAGAATTCCTCAACCTGAACCTAACCCGTTTATTAAACGGGTTGAAAAACCTTGACCTGTACCCATTTAATTTTTAAACGGGTTGACCCGCTTAACCCGTTTAAGATAAACAGGTCAAGTTCAGCCGCTTAAGTAACTATTTATGCATTTAATATTTTCAACTAATACGTAATTACAGTGTTAAAAATTAGGTTTACCTATCACATTAAATAATTACTCATTGAAATTCCCCAGATTCATCATAATTCATAATTTTTAAAAATTTATATATTCTTAATTATCTAATAAAAAGTAAATGGATAAAAAAAAGAAAAAATGAGTTGACTTATTTAACTAATTTAATTAAACGGGTTAAATAGGTACCTTTTCGTGTCGAGAATCTCTACCTGAACCTAACCCATTTAATTAAATAGATTGAACGTGTCAACCCATTTAATTAAACGGGTCGAAAATTTATACCCAAACCCACTTAATTTCGTGTCGGGTTCGGGTCGGTAATCGTATCGGGTCAGCTTTTCCCAGCTCTAATTGTAGGCCCTCAATGACCAAATTTCCCTACTAGCAGGCATTCAGGCACACAAATAAGTAAGCATTTAGGACTAAATACAAAGGCTTCCAAACTCACGTTTGAAAACATAGTGACTCTCGATAAATACCATAAGGGTTTATAATCCCCACCAACTCCTTTAAAGTTTATGTTTCTTTCTAAAAGTTCTCAAAACATCTAAACTGGTAAGAAAGACTTGTCAAGAAACATGCTTTCATAGAATATGCACATTGAAACGAATAATGCGACATTTGAGACTTCATTTGACTATACTTGGAAATCCTTTCATACAAGATGAACGGGAGGTGCACATTTGAAAGCTTTCTTTCTTTTCTTAAAAACACTTTACTTGGCCTCTTAAGGCTTACATTACTTTAAAAGAACTTCCTTTTTTTCTGAACTGCTTAGAGTGGCAAAAGCCAAATTTCCTTTCTATTAGGAACTTACTTACAACATAAAACATCTCATTGTGTTGGCTAGGGAGGTCACCACCACCCTTAAGTGAGATCGTCACTCTTATTCTACATTATCCCCGGGGTATACGTACTTAACTTTTGGCCAAAACGCGTCTTAGCAAAACAACTCTAACCTTGATATTGTCCTCTGTGGGGCAACAGCTCACACGACGATAATCATACCCTGAGTCCATCCCTCTCAAGGTTTTCTTACGCATCACACATGAGGGAACAGCTCACACCAAGATAATCATATCTTGAGTTCAGCTCCCGGGAACAGCTCACGCCATCTTTACGTCCAGCTCCCAACATTACCTTAGAGGGAAACAGCTCACGCCATCTTTGCGTCCAGTTTCCGCCCTCTGGCCAATATTCCAGTACATTTTTAGTCCTTAAAGACATATTTCACTTCTCTGTTTCAAATGCTTACTTGGTTGAAACTCATTTTTCAAACAAATGACCATAATCTTCTGAAATGCTTATAGTTCTTTTGTTTTTGGCTTAAACACTTCTTATAGACGTTATAAGTTTATTAACACATAAATAGACTTCCTTTGAACTTGAAAGCTTCTTAAAAACGTAATGAGCTTGTTAAATCGTAAAACGATTTCGTTTCGAACTTGAAAGCTTCGTGTAAACGTAATACGGCTACTAACTCACAAAGTGGCTTCGTTTTTCAACTTAAGAAACTTCTTATAGACGTAAAACGTTTGCTAGTTTGTAAAACGACTTCATTTCTAGCTTAAAATCTTCGTATAAACGTAATACGTTTATTAACTCGTAAACGACTTCCCTTTAGACTTAAAAGCTTCTTATAAAGGCAATAAGTTGGCTAATACTTAAAACGATTTGACTTTAAACTTAAAAGTTTCTTATAAACGTAATACGTTTACTAAATCGTAAAACGACTTGGTTTCTAACTTGAATGCTTCGTATAAACGTAATAAGTTTACTAAATCGTAAAACAACTTCATTTTTAACTAAAACGCTTTTTTATATAAACATAATAAGGCTGCCTAATCATAAAACGACTTCGTTTCTAACTTAAAAGCTTCGCATAAACGTAATAAGGCTGCTAAATCATAAAAACAACTTTGTTTCTAACTTGAAAGCTTCGTATAGGCGTAATACATTTGATAGTTCGTAAAACGACTTCATTTCCAACTAAAAGGCTTGTTATAAATGTAAAACAATTGCTAACTCATAAAAATGACTTCACCTTTTAGCTTAAAAGCTTCTTTTAAACGTAAAATGTCTACTAATTCGAGGAACAACTTTGATTTTAGCTAAAAGCTTATTATAAACGTAATAGGTTCGCTAATTCATGAACGAACCCATTTAAAACTCAAAACACTTTAGTTAGCGTTTAATTCAAACTAGATTCATAATAAAATCCTCAATTGTCTTTTTATAACTCGTTTCAATCCCTTTTTGAACTCAAAGGAGGGTGTGTAAATAAACTGAAGGCTTAAAACGTTCCCAAACTTGCTACTATTCAAAAACTTAAGGTACTTGGCTCATTTTTAAGGTAATTTAAGGTTTCTTTCATATTTTCAATACAAATACTTCTTAAAGTCATTATGGACTTACTAGCTCTTTAATCAAAACTCAATGGAAACTTAAGTAAGCAAATAACATGCAAATAAGCTAAGCTTCATAATTAGCACCTTAAGGTGCTCTTTTTCGAGCCGTTTAAATTCCTTTAAACACAAGGAGGGGTCATTACCCAAACCAATGCCTTGAAAACCTTTTCGAACTCACTTTTAGTTCGCTTCTGAAATTCCTAAACCTGTCAACTATTCAGTCGAGTCACTAACTGAGCAGTTCGACGGTTTAGAACCCTTTTTACACTTTAGACGTCCTAACACACGAATAGGCAACTGATAAACTTAAAAGCATTCTCATTGTGTAAAACAAGCTTTCTAAACGACATTTTCTTTTTGAAGACATGTAAAAGTTTCAAGAATTAATCACATAATATCACATAGCATATCGGGGGAAAAAGGTTTACACATAAAATATTCATACACTTCATATCACAACTCGGTAGAATCTGTCCAATGAGCCACACATGGCCTCGCAATCCACACGATTGCGGCAATTCACACGATTGTGGCAATTCACAACCCAGGCCCCCTCCTCACACAGCACCGACCACAAGAACCTCAAACCACTCAATAGTTTCACCTCAAGCCATCTAACTACTAACTTGGTTTAATATTATCATCAACAAACCAACAATACATGAAACGATCGTATATAAGCAAAATACATTCATGCTCAACAACCAACTTAGAATTTAACATACTAAACTGATGCAAATAGAAACTTCAAGCGATATTTACTTTCTTTTTCACAAACCAATATACATAGGCATAGTATCTCCTTTGTAATTACCAAGAATAAACCATTAACATGCTCAAACTGATTTAGCCATGACTTTTAACACTACAAGAAAATGGTATAATTACAACAACCTAATTACGACAGTGTGAAAATACTGTCATTGTTGCTTACTAATTACGACAAGAATATATGCCTATCATAATTGATTAAGAGAAGTTGACTTATTTACAACAGGTAAAAAATCCCATCATAATTATTATTAGATACCCGTCGTAAAAACTCTAAAACTATGCAAAGATGTGCATTGGGGAGTGAGCCAAAAACATTTCGTGGGAAATTTGAGCGGGGCAACCATATTGTGAAAATTGTGAAAATTGAAATTAAAAAGCGTCAAATTTTGTGACTCTTCCCCTGAAATGCATACCCTGCAAAACCCAGTTAATATCTCTCATAATCTCTCTCCTCCTCTCGAAGATAATCTCTCTCCTCCTGGAGACCTCCAATTCTCTCTCATCTTCGCGACTCTTCCCCTGAAAATCGTCCACCATGGGCTCTTCAAAATCGCAATTTCTTCAATTCTGACCATCATGACAGTGTATTTGTCTCTGGGTTTCGTCGAAATTTCTTTTTCGTTCAAATCGAAGTCGAGATTGTGAATCGTTGAGCAACCCTACGAAGCGTGGTAGCCTTAATTTTGGAGCACAACTTCATCTAGACCTGTACATCTTGCTGGTAGACTCTCCATCTTCATAACTCTGAGTTTTTGTTTCTTTCAGATTGTGCTATTAGAGTTGGAATTTGTTGTAGCCCTCTGCGTCTTGGAGCACAAATCGTATGTTGTAGCCCTAAATTAAAAGTGTAACGTTTTTGGGGTTAATCTGTCTTGCTCTCTCTCTTTCTCAATGAATATGTTGGTTTGGTTGGTCTGTGCTTCTTTGGTGCCCAGCAATGCATTTTTCTTTCGTTGCCCAATTCCTTTGTCACTGATTTCAGGCCTTTCGTCTCGAACGATAGCTGTAGCATGTGTCCTTGGTGGCGGTGAACCTGAAGCACTTGGTCATTTTGAATGGTTTTGGGTTGGTACCGGTCCAATTTGATTTCTTTGGTAGTACTAGTGGCTAATTGAGTTGCTTCAAACTAACACAAGTGGAAAGGGAAGAAAAGTACAACGTAACCAAGCATAAAAGGTATACTGAGACTAGTAGCTAATTGATTTCATGGGTGTTGTTGCTGTACTTTCCTTCTTCTGTGATTTCTTTATTGTTTTTGATTGTTTTGTTCTAGGGTTTTGTTCATCTTTCATCCACGCCCCTTTTTTCTTCATCTTCTTTGTCGTTATGTGTTTTATTGCTCTGCTGACTCCATTATTAGAGTAAGCAAAAATGGTGGATAAGTTTGAACTTTTGCGCTAGAATGACTATAGCTTTCTGTACGCTAATTTTTCAGAACATCAATAATATGTCTTATATCAGTATGCGTGCTTCCTTGTTGCTACTTGCTATAGAAGGATGTTAGTACTCATATCCATGTTTACGGCAATAATATCATCGTGTTGAAGAGTTTACATGCTATACCATAAAAATTGAGTTGTACAGAAACAAGAAGTAGTAGTCAAACACATTTGATGTATTAATTAATACCTAAAAACCTTATCAACTAGTTGGCACGAGGTACTTAGATATCATATTGATACTATTCATGTAGTTCATATCAGCTAAGCCTCTTGCAGTAGCCAAATATCCAAACAGTAATACTGCATCCCATATTCTTGGCAGCTTAAAAGCTTAAAACCGTTGCCTGCAAAAGAGATCACTAGAGATGCTTGAATTATTAAGTTTCTTGTATATCTATTCTTGTCCCAGACTCTGGAAAAAGCTGGTTCTGCACCCCTAGAATTTGCAAAACCCAAACTCCAAATAATGAGATACAGTTAGAATCCCATCTGCAACAGCGAGAGTGTACTCCTTGGTGAATCGAAAAGTATGCCACGTTGATTTGTGAAGTTTTGGGATTTCAGATTTGATGACTTAAGGAGTGCTACTTATCGTTCTATCGAACTATCAGCTTATGCATTTTCCCATTTGATTGTTGATGATATTAGCTAATGGAACACAATAGCATTTATTGAAAGAGGGAAAAGGGGGAGGGGGTTGGAGATTGCGCCTGAGACGTAATGTATATATAAGCTGGACGTTACGTGGACACATGTGCTTAATTGCTTATGTTTATATTATGTTCGTCCTGATAGGGTTTGTGGCAGTTTCCATAGCATGAAGTGTTCAGCCAATCATCAAGCTTTCTTAGATTTCTTTCTGAATACTTGTCTTAGATTTCTTAGATTATCTTCTCCTGTCTTTGTTGTGTTCTTTCTCTAGTACTTCGTTTTCATATTTGGTGCTTGTTGCTCTATTCTGAATACCTGGATGATAGTTAGATTTCTTGAACTTGCTTCAAAGGTGTGAATTTTTATTCAATTAACTGGAAAGCAGTGTGATTGTAATGAGTTAAGGTTTGAGTTTTTAGTAATTGGGGTTGTTGTTGGATTGTAGCTATTCCTCAAGGAATCCAAAGCAGAGAGAAGGGGAGAGTGATGATAATGTTTTTTTGTTTTTGGGTGAGAAAGACAAGCAATACAAATTAAGAAGCTGGTTTTTCCAAAGATTTTTTGCACGACGAATACAAACTAACTCCTTCTGTAAAATATTGTTTTTCTTAGTAGGGAGAGAGAGAACAGCGTAATTATGAAAGGAAATAAGAGAGAAGGGGGAGAGTGACAGTGTTCTAATAAGCATAGGAATGCCCTTGTAAAGTAGACAGAGAGGTGGAGGATAGTAAAAAGGAAGGTCATGTCCTTTATCGAGTTTTTAAATTGACATACCATTGGACTTTATACTTTGATCAATAATGCCATTGTAATTGTTTTTTGGTCAATAATGTCATTATAAAATAAAGTTTGCTTAGAAATGCCATCTGGGCCCTGACATTACTGGGTTTTGCACGTAAAATCAATTTTGTAATTTTTTTGTTTTCCTTTCACTTGTAAAAGGGTGAAATTTAAAGAAAATTGGCGGGGGGGAATAAGCCCCATATATTTCCCCCCTTTTTATGCATCTATGGGAAGCCAAGAAACATATTCCCAAACTTGATTGACTATAATTTCCAAGACTTTTGCTGCATTTGGCTTTTGATCAAAAATCTTTGTTGAACAAAAAGGTACATTGTGACTGTAATTTCTAGGACGTTTGCTATTCAGTATAGTTCCTTTGTATGAGTTTCTAAAACATCTTTGCTGTGAATTACTTTAAGATAATCCTTAATCACACAAAAACATTCTAGAACAATCATATATTTTCAGGTTTGATTATCATCATTTTCAAATTATATTTCATGGCTTATACTTGTGATTACACTTCACTAATCAATAAATAAGGATGACAATAAAATCCATACCCGTTTAAAACCCTGAAAACCCGCCCCATTTATAACCCAAATGGGTGATAAAAATGGGTTTTAAATGGGTACGAGGCGGGTTTGGAAAAAAAGGATACGGGTACGGGTACGGGCTTCACCCGTCCCGAACCCAAACCCGCCCCTTATCCCGTTTCCATATAAATTATAAAAAAAAAAAACCAACCTAAATTAAATCAATGAAATAAGTCAAACAACTAAACAAGCCTAGCAAGTGGCAGCCTAAACCTCTAGCCCAGCTGCCCAAATATGCGTGTGACTGTGAGCTACTGAGATTAGTGTTTTAGGGTTTTATTGTGCTCTGTGCTCAGTTGTTGGCTTGCTGCTCACTACTTCACTAGTCACTGCCCACTCGGCCACTCCAGTGCCTTGAGTCCTTGACTGCGTCTGTCGAGTGCCTTCTCCTTCTGGCCCTTCTCTGATTCTTTCCCAATTTCGCTACTCTTCTTTGTTCCACACATCCATCTCTCATTCTCTCTCTACTGTTCTTTGCATCTAGAATTCGACACATCCACACATCCAAACCGCAGGTGCGATGACTTGAGATTAATTGCCTTCCCTGGTTGTCATTGCCATTACCTTCTCTGCTTGTCATTGCCAGAAATCTAATCTAATACCCTTTATCATAATTCCACACATCCACACATCCAGTGCCTTACCTTCTCTGCTTGTCATTACCAGCAGCTGCAGCGACGACTTGAGCCAAAAAGGAATCGAAGCCATTGTTGACTTGTCGTTCTTCTCCTCTCATCTTGCCGGCACAGTAAGTAAATCCAGGCCCAAATATTTACATGAATATGCTTGGATTTTGAGATGAATTTGTTTTGGCATTTAACAGTTTATATTTGTGAATATATTTTAGTTGTCTAAGTTAGATCTGTTATCTTGACTACAAACTTTTGCTGAATTAGAATATATATATATATATATATATATATATATATATATATATATATATATATATATATATTTGTACTCAGAGATATGGCTGGTTAACTTGAGATTAATTTGTTTTGTTACTGAAATTGTTGTTTTTGTAAATATATTTTAGTTGTCTGAGTTTGATCTGTAATATTGGCTATTGTTTGTGAATTAGTGTATATATATGTTGTTTTTTGTGGTAAATATTTCAGTCAAAAGTATGAATATCAGAACATAGAGGTCATGGCTTGTTATTTTGCGATGAATTTGTTATGTTACTCTTGGAGTTGTAAAATGTAAATGATTTGAATGTAAAATGTAAAATGTAAATGTAAAATGTAACTGGCTTGTTATTATGGGATGAATTTTGGTAAATGTAAAATGTAAATGTAAAATGTAAATGATTTCAGTCAAAAGTATGAATATCAGAAATGTGAAATTGTTGTTGGGTTCTTACTTGCCTCGGAAAATTTGGCTTCTTCTTCACTGTGACCTTTTGCTGCGAGTTCTGTAATGACAAAAATCAGAGAGAACGTAACGCTCGATTTGAATAGCCTTGTCTTGTGTTTTAATTCTCTCTCGCTCTCCAAAATGTGTTTCTGTAATCAAGAGGGAGTGAAGAGCAATATTAATACCATTTCCGCTCACAGAGACAGAGGTGTTGGGAAAAGAAATATTTTCTGAATCCCTAAGTTGATATACCCTTTCATGGTTGTTACTCCCTAAATGGTTTGCTAGTTTTTTTGTTTTAGGGGGGTGTTATTTTTAATTTTGTCTTGCTATTGCTAAGGTAATGGAATGTATCATATCAATTAAAATTAAACTAACGAACATATTTATTTATTCATATTAATTTTGGGATCTAGTGTAATTTTGTCTAAATAATCCATGACAGGAATACTTAGAAAAAGTCTCAAAAACACATAGCAATCAAGAGTGAGTATTTGCAAATTTTATTGAAAACAAATTGTCTATTGCATCTTGGATGTTTGGATCTGCTGGACAAAATTGAACAAATTGTCTATTTCATCTCGTCTGATTTTGTTAAATTTGTTGTTTGTCTCCATATGCATCCTTCTGTTGGATCGTGCTTCTTCGAAAGAAATAATAATCAGTTGCTACTTACAGCTTGATGTTTTTCTATTTTCTTTTTGCATTTCTGTTTAATGTTTGATAATCTACAACACTAAGCACTTATTATATACTGAAGATTCTGAACTTCTGTGAAGGCAATTAGAAGGGTAAGTTAACCCAGAATACATGAATATTCTCTAATCTGTTCACCATCTCCTTTTCTAACCCCCCCCCCCCAATAAAAAATCCAGAAACAAGTTGCCATATAGCTGGCAACAAGAGGTTGGGAATCTTAAATCTTGTTCTCCATCGTTAAGTCATTCTAGCTTGCTCTACTTCCTCATCAACATGAGTGAGGATTTAAGAATCCCCACATAATCCATTCTGCATTTCTTCTCTGCATGTTGTAATTGCACATTACTTGGATCATTTTGTAACATCTGCTGCACATCATTTAGCTTCTATTTGAACAGAACTTGCTGATTGTGAATGTCTAAGAATTTATCTTTATTCAACTGTTGTAGGGGCTTCTTCATGCTCTTGAGTATTTGTAATAGCTGAAGCATTTTGCATATCTTAATATTTTGGTGCATTTTGTCTCTCACTATATCATTGAATTCTAGATTAGACACCCACATTTCACAAAACGTGAAAGTATTTTAGGGTTTTGGACAGGTTTGAAAACAGATTATTATGATTTAGAGAGGCAGATGGGTGAAGATGTGTCATAGGCTTTATAATGATTCGAAGTTAATTAGGCATATGATTTTCCTTTGAAGTGCCTTATTATCTTGAATTGTCAGAATTGAAGCTTAACCATATGTAATAAAACCATAGGTTACATATCACTTTTGGTTATTGTAACTTACATATCAGTCACTCCAACTACTTGAGCAGCCATATTTTTTATATTATCGCATCTATCTTGTGTTTAATATTGTTGAAATTGATTTAATATATTAGTTGTTTTATCTATTATATGCAGATGGGTTTAGATTTTAATATTACACTTCACTTGTACTATGGGGGAAAATTTGAAGAAATTGACAACTTCATACAATATGTGGGGGAGACTGGTTGTAAGCAGATTGAACATGATTGTGATAAGTTGTCTTTACCTGAGTTAGAAAGCATATTGAAGGAAGATTGTAGGTATGAGGGTGATGTAAGGGAGTTTTGGTGGGAAAGTTCTCGAAAGAGCAATGAGTTAAGGAGAATAATAGGAGACAAAGAGGTGGTTGATATGATATGCAGACTTGGCAAGACCAAAACTGTCCATATATTTACCATTGATCAGACACTTGATGGTCTTGGACTAGTGACTCAACGATTTGCTGACCAGCATGCAACTATGACCCAACCTGCAAGAAAACACATGGTGGCTCGATCATTGTTTACTCCAAGGCTTCTTTTACCTGAAACTATAGATAATGAAGGACAAAATTCAAGTTTATTGACTCCAGTTTGTGGTGGAAATGGTAAGATAGTTTTAAATAAAAGAAGTTGTATTTCTATTGCTAGGTTTTCGTATGTTGCTTTTGTGTTAGCTTTGATGTACTTTGATGTTGTGCGTATGTTTCAGTTTGTTGAAGACGTGACTTGAATGCTTTCTTAGGCATCCTGTATTTAATTGATGCAAATTTGGTTGTTTCCATTTTTCTTAGACACATTTTTAGTTAATACAAAACAAACTTGGTCATTTAATTGAAGACATTAGTTAATTATCATATTTGATTGTGAATTCTGTTCTGTAAATGTATCCATATGATAATAAGTTGGTGGCTTTTAGATGCTAACTGGATTTTCCCCCTAATATGTATGTACTAGTCAATGGCACCTAGCAAGCTTTGGATGAGCCTTGTTAATGAGCGCCTTAATCCAGAGTATGAGAAAGGCGTCAGGGAGTTCATAACATTCACATTTGGCCGGTTAGGAAATGAGAGTGAGGTTATCAAATGTCCTTGTGTAAGATGTAAAAACAGTAATGACCATCAATATTCAACTGAAACTATTGAAGATCATCTTATTGCATATGGAATCCTTTCGAGTTATACATTCTGGTGCCACCATGGAGAAACAGCAGGCGAGAATCAGTTAGAGTCTGAGTCGTTAGGGTTTCATGATGGGAATGAAGATGAGTTTAATGAAATGGAGGCAGAAGAAAATAAAATAGATGATGAGATTGATGCCATGTTAATGGAGAGGTTTCAAATGTTCAATGATTTGTGTATAGCTGAAGTTGGTGCAGCCTCGTCCAGAAGCGTTGAGTTTGAAAAAGAGGCCAATGATGAAGCAAAGAAATTCTATAAGTTATTGGAAGAATTGCAACAACCTTTATATGAAGGATGTAAAGCTTCTAAATTGTCCACAGTTGTTAAGTTACTTCACATTAAATCTCTTGGTAGGTGGAGTAATGAATCATTTACAATGGTGTTGGAGTTCTTGAAGAATGAGTTGTTACCAATGGACTCATTGTTGCCTAATTCTTATTATGAAGCAAAAAAGATCATTAAGGATCTCGGTCTTTCTTACACCAAAATAGATGCATGTGTGAATGATTGTATGCTGTTTTGGAAGGATGATGAGACACTAGATGCTTGTAAGTGGTGTCATGCCTCTAGGTGGAAGGATGATAAACATAGTGGAGAAACCAAGAGAAAGAAAAATGGCAAAAAGATACCAGTAAAAATGTTGCGTTATTTCCCACTAAAGCCAAGGGTTCAAAGATTGTTTATGTCTTCAAAGACGGCATCTCACATGAGATGGCATCATGAATGCCGTGTTAAGGATGACATTTTGAGGCATCCAGCTGATGCTAAGGGATGGAAACACTTTGATGAGACTCATAAGAAATTTGGTTCAGAGCCGCGTAATGTAAGGCTGGGTCTTATAACTTACGGTTTCCAACCTTTTTCAAATGCAGCTACCCCGTATAGCATTTGGCCGGTGATGCTTGTTCCATATAATATGCCCCCTTGGATTTGCATGAAGCAATCAAATTTTATCTTGTCTATGGTCATCCCTGGTCCAGATGGTCCTGGAGATGCCATTGATGTTTATCTCCAACCTTTAATCGAAGAATTGAATGAACTATGGGAATTTGGTGTGGAGACGTATGACATGTCAATAGGGCAAAATTTCAACATGCATGCTGCTTTGATTGGCACAATCAATGATTTTCCGGCTTATGGAATCTTATCTGGTTGGAGTACAAAAGGAAAACTGGCATGCCCTTACTGTCACAAGTTCACTCATTCCATTAGATTGCCAAATTCTTCCAAGCAGGCTTATATGGGCCAACGAAGGTTTCTTCCTAAGAAGCACACCTTGCGGAAAAAGAAGGATTGGTTTGGAGAGATAGAAATGAGAGATGCTCCTGTGCCATTATCTGGGGATGATGTTCTTGAGCAAGTGAAAGATCTTGAAGGTATTCCCCTGTCCAAAGCTGCACATGTAAAAGTTAAACTTTCTCATGAACAGAGGGGAGACAATTGGAATAAAAAGAGCATATTTTTCAAATTACCCTATTGGAAAACCCTTTTGTTGAGGCACAATTTAGATGTCATGCACATAGAGAAAAATGTGTGTGATATCATTCTTGGGACTATGATGAACATGAAGGGAAAGACCAAAGACAATGTGAAGTCTTGTTTGGATTTGCAAGCTCTAAATATAAGGCCAGAATTGCATCCTCACCAGAAGGGGAATAAACTTGAGTTACCTCCTGCTCCTTACACTTTATCTCGAAAGCAGAAACAAGTATTGTGTGAGTTTTTGAAAGGGGTGAAGGTTTCAGATGGCTTCTCATCAAACATCTCTTGGTGCATTAATTTAAAGGAGCTTAAAATCTCAGGCTTGAAGAGTCATGATTGTCATATCCTCATGCAACAATTACTTCCTTTAGTCTTACGTGTAGATATCCCAAACAAGGAAGTTAGTGAAGCACTCATTGAGTTATGCACATTTTTCAAAGTGTTGTGTGCTAAGACATTAAGAGTTGAAGACTTGGAACAGATCAAAGCTCAAGCTCCGAAAACTCTGTCAAAATTAGAAGAGTTGTTACCTCCTGCGTGTTGGAATATAATGTTACATTTGGTCATCCATTTAGCTGATCAGGCTTTGATTAGTGGGCCTGTGCAATACCATTGGATGTATTCGGGAGAACGGTGTCTTTATGTGCATAAGTTGCTTGTGGGGAATAAAGCTCACCCTGAGGGTTGTATTGCAGAGGGCTATATTGCAAATGAATGCATGACTTTATGCTCTAGATATTTGCACAGTATTGAAACAAAATTCAACAGGCCTGAGAGGAACTATGATGGAGGTGTAAAATCTAATAGAACTCTGTCTGTCTTCGCACATGCTGGAAGACCTGTAGGAGCTGCAAGATATATTGATTTGGATGCACTTCAGAGGGAACGAGCTCATGTGTATGCGTTGAAGAACTGTGAAGAATTCCAATCATTTTTTAGGTACTAATATTTTAATTTTACTATAACAACTTCAACATTGTTTTATAAACATTCAGTAATAACATTACACTTTTTCTTTTGCAGTGAGCATTCTGACCAAATGGCACAAAGTGGTGTACAACTATCTGGTGATGAACAAGATAGACATTTTGTATAATGGTTTAAAGAAAGGGTGGGCATATTTACAGAATTAAGTGTAACTATACTCATATTAGGTTTAATTTCATGGATAATATGTCTAATTCATTTTATATGATTCTTAGCTTGCAAAGTTGTGCAAGGAAGGCAAGTGTGCCCATGGTGATGAGATGTTGTCATTAGCTCGTGGTCCTATTCCCTATGTCAAATCATTTAGCGGTTACATTACCAACGGGTTTAGGTTTCATACTATAGACCGTGACAAGTGCATGACAACACAAAACAGTGGGGTCCTTGTCGTGGGTAATGCTGGTGATGGATCTGGTGATATTGAGTACTATGGCGAGTTAATTGATGTAGTGATGTTGGAATATCTTAGGGGAAACCACATCGTCTTTTTTCGTTGTAACTGGTGGGATGTGCTGAAAGGAGTTAAAGAAGATAGATTCGGTTTTGTTAGTGTTAATAGCAAACGACGTTTGAAAACAAATGACCCGTTCATATTGGCTAGCCAAGCATCACAAGTTTTTTATGCCTCTGATATTGCAAATAAAGGCTGGCGTGTTGTAGTGAGATCATAACCTCGAGATGTATATGGCATGAGAGTGGAAGGAAGAAACATAGATGGTGATGGTAATGATGGTGGGGATGCGGCTGATGGAGCTTACCAAGAAAGCGAGTCATTTGATACTCGCTTACTTACATGCATCTCATCTGAAAACATAGAGTATTCTATTTCTCATCCAAGGACTGATATAGAACCTGACATGGTTGATATACCTTCGGTGAAAAAAAAAGGAAAAAAAAGTTTTATAAAGCGGTATTACAAAGCTATTTCATTTTCTCACATTTTGGGTGTTGTTTGAGTTATTTCTTTGATTTATTTAAGCTATTGCAGTAGTGCTAAAGATTACAATGTTCATTGATTTTGGTCATATGTAAATGTTTAGGTAAAATGGCATGTGGAGGTGGGAAAACTTTGAGGCGAAGATTCGTAGCACCAAGTGTGCTGGGTCGTAATCGCACTCCAACATCAACACTTACTCCAAGGTTTTCTTTACAATGACCTTTACAGATATAACTCTGTTCATTATGCTTTTTTCTTATTAATATAATGAAATTGGAATTATTTATGCTTTCTTATTCAGTTGTGATCTAAATTAGAGTAATTGTCTTTTATATTTGACAACGGTCTTTGACTCATGACACTTTTGTTGTCTTTCAGGGAAATGTATGCAGCTAAATGTGATGAAAGAGATGATCAAACAAGAGGTGTGACTACTAAGAAGGCAAAAAGTGCTACGCACGTCACTGGACAACCTCTATCTAAGATGGGTGAGAAAAACACACAGCAGCCACTTATTTCAATTGGTTCTGGGACTAGCAATGGCAAAGACCAAGGAGCTAGCAATGGAAAAGATCAAGGTTATGGAAATGATAAAGGCAAATCTACTGCAATCTTGAAGCCTACTGTCTTGTTGTCTACAAACAATGCTCTTTCTCATACTCAGATGGAGACGACTATTAACAACAACACTCCAAATTGTAAGAGATCCTTAATAATAGAAAGTTACACTTCATTTAAAAGATTATTAACTTATTGTCTGATTGATTTTGTAATTTTGGTTGTTGGTGTTGGGAAAGATGAAGGTGGCACATCTTCACCAACAATGAAAAGAAAAAGGAATCCTAATGCCAGACCTCGAGGCATGAATTTGGTGAAGGAGGTAGCTAGGCTGAAAGATGGTGAAAAACTTGGAGTGGAATTCTATAACAATGGTGTTGTTGGTGATAATTCTAAAGCATTTTCAAGGCATCTAGGGAAACTTATTTGTGATCGTACGATGTGCCCCATTAGAGTCCATTCTTGGGATGAGATCCAACCTGAGTATGTAGAAACCATGTGGGCTGCAGTTGTGGTAATGTACTTGGACTGTGATTGGTGTTTATATTTGTCTAACATTTATCTATCATCTAATGTGGTATATGTCGTACTTTAGGAAAAGTTTAAAGGTGGTGGAATTGAAAATCGCAAGGTTCAAGTAATGAAGCATATGAGGAAACTTTGGAGAAGTTGGAGAGGCAGTATGCAACACAATAACATTAGGAACGCAAACAATCTTCAAGCTGCTCTAAAAAAGCGACCAAGGGGTATGCTTGTGGAGGATTGGGAATGGCTTGTTACAAAGCACTATTCAGATCCAGAATTTTGGGTAATAAAATTCAAATGATCAACTATTGTTAGTTTGTAAATTCACTTCATTAGTTTAAAAAAGCAAATCTTTTTCACGTATCTTGATTAAAATTCGTCATATTCGGTTCTTTCAACTTGACTTCATTTGTTGCCAATTCAGATCAAGAGCACTTGAAATTCAGAGAATAGATCTAACTTGAGGATGCCTCATCGCTTAGGTAGTAAGTCATTTAGGCAGATCATCTATGCTGAACTGGTAAGACCATATTTAGTCTTGTTTGATTGAGGGTAATATGTACATGTCCTGAACAATTTCTTCTTATAAAGGGGGGCAAGGAAGGGAAGCAACCAACTGTCGCAGAGATCTTCAAGGCTACACGAAAAGTAAAAACTGGAAATTTGGAAGGCCAAGACGTAGAAAAATATGTATAAGCTCTTTAACTTGGCTTATGTAATGGGTAGTGTCTATTCTTCTTACTTTAACTAGGGTTAGGATATTGTTTTTCAATTTGCAAAACAGGAGGAGATTATTTCTACAGCAGACAAACATCCTGAGTTCTCCCAATTTGAGCTGATTGAGAAATGTTTTGGGCCCCAAGATCATGATCATGTCGTTTGCTTTGGTCATGCAGTGACACCTAAAGATGTTCGGGGACCGCAGCCGAGTAAAGTTGACCTGATGACAGAAATTCAGGAAAAGAATCAGCAAATTAAGTCATTAACGGGTCGTGCGGATGCTTTAGAGTCAAACCATCAAAGGAAAATTGAGGAGATGAAAACAGCTCATGAGGTGCAAATGACTGAAATGAAAGAACCTCATCAGCAAGATATGGCTAAAATAGAAGATGCTCATCACAGGGACATGGCTACTGTAGGTGATAAACTTGAATTACTTACCAAATTAGTTCTTCACCAAAGGCCTCATGAGATGCACTTGTCAGGTATGTACCATTGGCTTGTTTTTCTCTTTTTTGGATTAGTTTTCTTAATTACTTTCTCCTTCTTTCTGCTTCTTTGTACTTTAACACCCCGTTCTGATCTTCTCTACACTCTTATTGTTTTTCTTGTGTCATCTTCTTCTCCTCCATACTCAATTTTTCCTTTTTCAGTTTAATGGGGGTCTTGCTATTATACAAATGAATGCAGGCCCTATCTTTGTTGTGTTTGGCAGTATTTGGAAAAACATGAGTATGGTATCACTGTGAATTCTGTGTATATGCCACTCAAATATTTCTGGTTGTTTCACTTATGTTGAGCATTTGATCTTCGTGGATGTTTCACTTGGTTTGAGGACGGTATTGCTGTTAATCATAGTTGCCAGTCGGCTGGTGGCCAAGAAGTGATTTTAGTGTTATTTAGTTGGTATATGTGACATGATATTTATTCAATGCAACATAGTTCATGAAGCTTCTTTAAATGTTGATGCAGTTGGTATTACTATTTTAGTGTTATTTGGTATTCACTTATAGTGAACCTTTTTTATGTTGTCTGCTGTCCACTGGTTGAGGCAATGTTGTCCTGGCCTTTGTCATCCAAGTCTTGCTGCCACACTTAGTCACTGTCACTCTCCTCTCTTCTTTCTCCCCCCTCCTTACTATTCATCATGGTTGATGTATTCACAGAATGCTAATGTTCGATGCCCTGCACTTATCAGTGACTTCTTACGAAATGACTTTATTAGTTACGGAGCATTTACTTTATACATGCAATTTTGTATTTTCTTCAATGGAGGAGCCAGAAAGTGGTAGATGAGATAAATGAATTTTGCTGATTGAAGGTGATATTCTGATAATGAATGTCCATTTTAATTGCTATTTAGTTGGTCAGTTTTTGCATGATATCTTCTATATGTTGTAGCAGCCAATACAACATGGTTCATGAACCATAGTGTTGCTAAAAGTATTGGGGTGATTTTATTGAGGAATCATAGTTTAAATATTTTGTAATCTTGAATACGACAATTCTGCTGGAGCTTCATTGAATTAGGCAGTGGGGTAGTGCTTGCCTTGCCTTGATTTTTCCTGCCTCAATGAGTAACTGATGCCATCAAACAAATGGCTGCAGAATGGTTTTTTTGGGGGGGGCGTTACAAACTAAATAGTGCTAGCTGTTACAGAGCTTTAGGCGGCTTCTTATATCCAACTTGTTTCTAAAGGCAAAAATGATAACTCCAGCAGAACATCTGCTGCATTTCCAACAATTGGAAGCAACATTATGCTGATGAAACTCATAGATAATACCCAAGAATTAGATGCAGCCTACCACCAAAATTTACCACTTTTAAGTACATTGCATTCCACGTTAGTAGGAATTATTGTTTATTATCGCACCTCCATTCATCCAAGGGCTAGACAACTGCGGACTTTAGCCTCTGTCTAGCTTAACAAAATGTTACGAAAATCAAAACTATACATTCTTTTATAGCCAGTTGCAAGCCTGCAATTTCAGTGTCCATACATTTAGTTACTTACCTCCCCAACCCTTTCTTTTGCATCAGTTACTTCATTTTTAGAGGAGGTTTGAATATTGGAGGTTTAGGAGTTCAGGTCTGGATACCCTCTTTCTTTTGCATCAGTTACTTGGATCTATTCTAATTTAGGAGTGATTTTGACAGGCAAGGTATGGGATACTCATAACATCAAATAGCACTCTGTGACATTGTTTCTGGGTAAGTGTTGCAAGCAACTTCTCTCCATTGCCACATTGAGCAATTAGAAACTCATGTTCTGATGTATTTCAATTCCATATTATCTTTAACGATCGAAAGCATTCACCACATTAAGTGGTCTATATTATGGCAGATATGGATAATATATGTCAAAACTGATATTGGCTTTGGTTATACTTGTTTGTTGTAGGTGGCAGGATTTGGAAGATTAAGTAGGGCGATTCATTGATTTTTGGGAAAATGCATATAATTTTTTGAGAGAAGCTTCGTATGCAATATAACTTTTGTGGTCTTGTATAAAAACTAATCAGTTTAGAAGTTATCACTTCCCAGCACATGCAATTCAACTTTTGGGTTTTGTATAGAAACTGATGATAAGTTTACAGGCTAATATATACTTCATAGCCTCATGTATATGCATTGGAACCTTTGGGGTTTGTATTGAAACCAATCATTCTATATATAGCTAATTATATGATCTCCTAGTATTTGCTAGCTATTTTCTTATGCCTCTTAATTGCTAGTTTATTTTATGCTTTTCAACAATTTTTTTCATTTGGTGGAATTAATAAGCTAGATATGTTTTGAAACTTTTGGAGGAATATATATATATACTATTCGGAGCATCGATTTATGAAATATAATATCATAAGGGCTGCACAAACACATTCTTAAAAATTTTGAATCAATAGTTTATTACGACGGGAGAAGTAGTTGTATGTGGATTTCTTATTTACGATAGGAGCAATGATCTATCATAAAAATTTTCACTATTTATAACGGGAGACAAGACCCGTCATAAAAAGATGTCATATCTTTTACGACGGGGTTGTTGCAAAAGATCATTTGCGTCGGCCACATCTACAACAGGACTGTTTCCTGTCGCAAAAAGCTTTAGCGACAGGATTTGAAGTCATTTACGACAGTTTTTCCTTTCGTAAATCACCACTTTTCTTGTAGTGTAAACATAATTCAGTTTACACCACAATTACTTCAACTGCCCAACTAACATCCCTAAGCGTTAAATAGTCCATCAAATGCGACAACGGATGCTAAACAGCCCACTATCAACATTCTATTTACTTTCAAATCCTCAATTTAATCGGTCCATTCAACCATGCATTTACTCAACATGCGATTAACCAAAATCAGTACCATGCTAGAAATTTCTTAATATCGATTCTAGTTTACCCAAACTAACTACAAATCTCATAATCGATATGCACTAGCTAATTTACTTAAATTCATTGAAAATAGTAGGAATTTAGGAGCAAGGGAACCCTCACCTCGAATCCGAGCTAAGTGTTTGTTCGAAGGGGCGATCGGCTTGATTTGGGCTCGAACAACTCTAAATCTTTCAACTCTTGTTTCCCCCACACTCGAACCAAACCCAAATCGTGCCTAAACTCCCAAAATTCGAACCCTAGAAACGACCCAAAAATCACTCTCTGAATGAGATTGAATTGGGTGTTTCAAAACAACAAATTTTACCTTCAATTATAGAGATTTCGAAACAACTAAATGCTGAATTGCATGGTTGTCTTTTACAAGTGTTGGGATGACAAATTCGTGCTCCAAACCCACCGAAAAACGTGGTGGGTTCGCTCGATTTCACCCAGACTTCGCACCAACCGAAAGCTAGCTCATGTGGGAGGCCGAATGGATGAGTTTTGCAGGTGTGTGTGAGAAAATCAGCTCGAATTCGAGCTTGTTTGGTGCATTCACGGTTGAGAACAAGAGGAGGAAGAAGAAGAATAGAGGAGAGAGAGGGATGTCGGGTTCTGGGGGGGTCGCGACGGGAAGGAGGGGAAAGAAGAAAGGGGTTAGCGAAATTACACAAATGCCCCTCTTGTATATTTTTTTTGTCCCAAACTGTTCGATACTCGATACCGCTACTCTAATTCATAACCCGAACTCTAAACCCAAAATCGATAACGGGGCCCTTCATCGATTACTCGTTCCCAAAACTATCGAAGTTCGATTTAATAACATCGAACTACTTCTAAGGTCGACGACCTAATCGCATTCGGGTTCCTAATCGATTTAGTACTCGTTAATAGCGCTTATTAAAAATCATCGAAAGATTTTCAAAACTAATAATAATAATATTATTACTGGCGACAAAAATATTCTATTTAATAAAATCATTGCTCACATAAGCACGTCAATAATTAATTAGCTCGTATCATTAAATAAAATAAACTTTTATAACGTAAAAAGGCGTTACAACAACTTGATAGAAAACAAGGTACGCGGGCCATACATCGGTTTCTAGCAAGGCTAGGAATGGAGTTGGTATCCTGGTGGCTAAGGAGTTGGTCGACTTTGTTGTTGAAGTGAGGCGTAAGAGTGATCGTATTATGGCCATTAAAGTGGTGGTTGGATCTGAAATCCTAAATGTGGTTAGTGTTTATGCTCCTCAATTAGGTTTACCAGATGATATTAAGAAGCAATTTTGGGAGGATTTGGATGTGGTTATTAAGGAGGTAGCTCGGAGCGAGAAACTTTTCATTGGAGGAGATTTTAACAGCCATATTGGGGCCGAAGCAAGCGGGTATGATGCGATTCACGGATATTTTGGTTATAGGGAGAGAAATAATGGACGAGTTTCTGTTCTGGACTTTGCAGTTGCTTATGAATTGTTGGTAGTAAACTCCTTTTTTAAGAAGAAAGATGACCATTTGATGACCTTTAAGAGTGGTTCCTCTAAGACCCAAATCGATTACTTCCTGACTAGGGTGGATTGTAGGAGGTTTTGCAAGGATTGCAAGGTGATTCCTAGTGAGTACTTAGGTACTCAGCATAGACTGCTAGTGTTGGATGTGGAGCTCAAATGTCCAAAGTGGAACAAGAGAAGGGTTGGGGAGCTTAGTATTAAATGGCAGAATCTTACTAAGGAGAATGCCATTAAATTGGCAGAGAGGATTACTGAGCAATGAGCTTGGAGGCAGGAAGAGGATGTAGATACAATGTGGGAAGTAATGGCATAATGTATTTGACGGTTGGCTAAGGAGATCCTAGGTACTTTTAGAAGAGGTGGCAGCAGAATGAAGGGAGCCTGGTGGTGGGGTGAAGAGGTTAAGGAGAAAGTCAAAGAGAAAAAAGAGGCATACGCTGCTTTCTTGAATAGTGAAACGGATGAAGAGATCGAGGCTAGTAGAATTAGGTATAAGCCGGCAAAAAAGGTAGCCAAGAAAGTCGTTGCTGTGGCTAAGAGCATGGCGTATGATAAATTATTTCATAAGCTGGGGACCAAAGAAGGTGAGAAGGAGGTCTTTAAACTGGCGAGGGCAAGGGAAAGAAAAACAAGGGATTTGGGCGTTGTGAGGCGCATCAAAGATGAAAATGGTAAGGTATTGTCTGAGGATGCGGAAATCAAGGTCAGATGGAAAAGGTACTTTTCGAAACTCCTTAATGATGTAGGGATGGAAGATTTTCGGAGTAGGCAAAGAGATAGTAGTGAGAGTCCACTTTACCCTCAATTGGGTGATCCTATCAGCAAGGATGAGATTAAAGAGATCCTGAAGAAGATGGCCAATGGGAAAGCAGAAGGGCAAGATCAGATACCGGTGGAAGTGTGGAAATGCTTGGGCAAAGAGGGACTAAAGTGGCTAGCAGACCTTCTCAATGTTATTTGTAGGACTGCTAAGATGCCTAGAGAATGGAGGCTTAGTACAATCATCCCATTGTATAAGAACAAAAGGGATATTCAAGATTGTAATAATTATAGGGGTATTAAGTTGCTCAGTCACACTATGAAGCTGTGGGAAATGGTGATTTAGAAAAGATTAAGGAAGGATATTTTGATATTTGAGAACCAATTTGGTTTTATACCGGGCAGATCAACCACAAAGGCGATTTAATTTCTTAGAAGACTCATGGGATTGTACAGAGACAGAAAGGTAGATCTTGATATGGTGCTCATTGATTTGGAAAAAGCATATGATAGAGTTCCGTGGGAAGTATTATGGGAATGCTTGGAAAAGAAAGGAGTGTCTTCTTTATATATTCGGCTTATTAAGGATATGTACATGGGAGGTAGGACGAATGTTAGGACGCCAGGGGGGTTACCAAGGACTTCTCCGTTGGTATGGGCCTGCATCAGGGTTTCGCTTTAAGCCCGTTTCTGTTCACCCTGGTTATGGATGAACTTACAAAAGGGATTCAAGATGAGTTACCATGGTGTATGTTGTTCGCAGACGACATTGTTCTTACTGATGTAAACAGAGACGAAGTTAACGTTAAGTTGGAGCGTTGGAGACATACACTAGAGTCTAGAGGTTTTAGAGTTAGTAGATCAAAAATGGAATACCTACACTATTGTTTCAATGGTAGAGAAGATGGGAGGGGTGAAGTCACCATTCAGGGGATGACGATACTGAAGGTCGAGAAATTTAAATATCTAGGCTCGACCATTCAGCAAAATGGAGATATTGATGAAGATATTAACTAGCGCATAAAAGCGGGCTGGATTAAATGCAAGTACGCTTCAGGTGTGCTGTGTGATAAGAGAATGTCTGTAAGATTAAAAGGCAAAGTATACCGGATGGTAGTTAGACCGGTTGTGATGTATGGTGCGGAATGTTGGCCTATAAAGAAGGAACAGGGCCAAAAATTAATGGTAGCAGAGATGAGGATGATTAGATGGATTTGTGGTTAAACGAGGATGGACAGAGTTAGTAATGGAGTTATTAGAGACTTAGTTAAAGTAGCTCCTATCGAGGATAAGATGAGAGAAATAAGACTCTGATGGTTCGGCCATGTGAAAAGAAGGAGTGTGGACGCTTCAATCAGGAGATGCGAGAGGATTAACATCCCCGAAGGAAAAAGAGGGAGGGGGCGCCCAAAGAAGAGTTTGGATGAGGTGATTCGAGAGGACTTGAGAGTGGTCGGACCAACGGAGGGCATGACTCAGGACAGGAGACTCTGGCGAGATAGGATTAAGATCTTAGATCGCAGATAGGTGACTGCGTAGTTGTCTTTCTATTGTGGTAGGATAGGTTTGGGTGTTTTTTTTCGGGTGTTTTGTTGGTTTACAGGTAGGACTTGTACCATGACAAGAAGCAGTGTTTACATACGTCTGTTGGCTAAGGTATGGTATCTCCCCCTGCTCTGTTGTACTAATATTTACATAGTTACTGTACCTGTTTTATTAGTACCCCTTAGTTCAATTTCGGGTTGCTTATCGGTTCTGCCCCATAAAACGTGTTCACCAAAATCCTCCTCTATTTAATGTTTCCTAAAAATCTCTCTCATATAAAATGTTTTCAAAAAATCTTATTTTGTGGGTCTCTTAGAATTAGCCTCTCAACGGGCAGTCATGTCGGTTGAGGTAAGGTTGCCTACATCTGGATCTCTCCAGACCCCGCAAAAGCGGGACCCATACTAGGAGGTGTTGTTGTTGTTTTTGTGTTAGAGGGGAAAGCTGAAAGAAACAGAGTATTCAAGGAGTTAGACTCTTAACAGAGTGCAAAGAAGCTTTTTGCTCTCTGAATGCTAAAGAAGTAATGCATTTACGTACTGTACATAGAGCCATAGTTGGAATAGAACATGAAATTAATAATAATATGAGCATTCAAACTGAGGTTCAATACATCGATTTCTTATAAATATATCAGATAAGAGCAATCTATAGGGATCAAATCAAAATACCCATTTCTCAAAAACTATCAAAAATAAGAAATGCCATGAAGTTCTACACTTTTTCATCAACCCCTTATCAATACTGTATGTGAATCTACCCAAAATCGATTGAAACTGCGCAATTATAGGAATTATTTTGGCTAAATATTTCCCCGCTTCACTAATTATGCCTTGAGAAAATAGAAAATACAAGAAAGGGAGGGATTCTGGTTACCTGGAATGACGGTGGAGAAGTTTGTTGGTGACCTGCGGCAACCAACTTAGTAAGCTATTCATTGCATTAGTACTTTGGAAAAATGAGAACCTTAACCCTTGATTGAATAGTAGGAATCATAATTCACATAAACATTTAAACTTGAGTTGAAATTTGATGGGCTTTTCCTCGAATCAATCCTTCTAACCGCAAATTTCTGCTTCTAATTTATGAACAAGCCTAAGAATGTCTTGGTTGACTGTTAAAAGCCAAAATTTAAGTAGATCGAAAATTGCAGATTGACAATGGATATGTGCAATGGATGCGAAACGGCAATGAAGATCGTGAAGAAGATTGAGAAGAAGAAGAGGAGGAAGCTCATGCGTAATGACTAAAGAAGGAGCAAGAATGAAGAGAGAGAATGCTCAAGATGCCACTGGCTCCTCTAGAGAGAGAGAGAGAGAGAGAGAGAAAGCGTTAGGTTTCCCCTTTTCGGCTGAAGTATTGGGTTGTAGTTCCTACTCTTCTTCGGGGCGTAAGACCTGTCGGGGCAGATTTTAGTGGCGCGAATGAAGTCCGTGGCCTTTCTCAGGGTGTCAGCCAGCGTCTTTTCCTTCTGTTCAGCCAATGAAAACTTGAAGCAGCCACTCTCAAGACCGTTCAAGAAGGAGGTGTAGGCCACCCCGTCCTCCAGATCTGGGATCAGTACCACCTCCTAGTGGAAGTGCTTGACAAATTCGGCGAGGGACTCTTGCAGCCCCTACTTGACCTTTGAGAGGTAGATGCTGGTCCTCCTTCCCTTTCGGTTGGCAATGAATTGGCTAACGAATTTGTCAGCCAGGTCTTGAAAGCAAGCGATACTCCCCGGTGATAGACCATTAAACCACGACTGCGCTACTCCCTTCAAAGTGGCAGGGAAATAGCGGTAGTACGTGGCATCATCCACATCCTGCACATACATTTGTGCCTTGTAGACCCTTAGATTCTCTTCAGGGTTTGCTGTCCCATCATGGAGGTCCAGTGTAGGCATTTTAACTTTCCCATAGCGTGGAGCGTTAATTATTTCCATGCTGAACGGAGTGGAGAAGGGGAGAGTGCTCGGCCGAGCAGCCGTACCCAACACCTTGATAGGGGTTTCATGTTGACGCTCGACCTCAACGACAGAAGGACTCGCCCTCCCTCGTCCATGCCTTGAAGATCTAAGGGGTGATCGGTCTGTGTGGGGCGGCTCCTTACCGCGCGCCTCCCTTGGGGACGGACTTCGAGTGCACTCCCTTCATATGGGGCGTTCCTAGCTGGACCGGTGCCTACCCAAGACCTCTACCCGAGGCCTGGAGGTCTGTTCTTGTTCCTCATACCAAGCAGTCTGTCGGGAGTGGGTTGCATAAGCCGTGGAAGCAGTTGTTGATTTGGCCCTAGCCCCCTACGCGGGGTGGCCAATTGGTCCCAACGTCGCGCGTCGACCTAAAGGCTCGTCATGAGGCCAACCGCTCCGGTCTGATCGAGGCACTTCTCGCCCCAGCTCCATATGACAGGGGGACGGTATTCGCTCCGGCCGGTGGAAGGGGTCGCCACCATGAGCCGGTACGTTGTCAAAGTAGAAAACCGGCCTGGCTGAGTTAGCCGACTCCATTTCTATTCTGACTTATTTTGTGACTTGGCGGATGATGGCGTCTATCATAGTGGACATGAAGTTTCTTAGAGCGTCAACTGTGACGTACACCTCCCGTGCAGGAGCAGGCGAGCTAACCGCTCGAGGGTTCGCCCATGAGCTCTCGGAAGCATCCTGCACCTCAGGAGGCGCAGAGGTATTACCCACGGGGGCCTTGTCTCTACAAGTCCGTGCTCGAGTTGCCTCACTCACTACCATCGCTACCGTTTCTTCCCCACAGACGGCACCAATCTGATTTCGGACGAAATCTCTAGGGTACGGTTGGTGATGACGTGGGATGAAGGAATGGGTTTATCTGACAGCTGGCGCGCAACACCTGGTGTCCTCTTCTTAGAGCGGCCCTACCTGCAAAAAGGGCAACCCTGGGGTTGTGGACCGGGGAACGCCTCTCCGACGGTCAAGTCAGTTTGGGGTCCACATTAAGGGGGGAGAGAGAGAGAAAGAGAGAGAGAGAGAGAGAAAAGAGTTCAATGAATGAATATGCCAACCCCTTTCCCGAGGAAGATCTTTAACTATTTATAGCCCTCTCGGATGAAAGGGCAGAACACTAATCTTACCTAAAGTGCCCGCATGGGCTGCCAGTCTCGGAGTGGAAGGGCCCAAGGGGGCCTCTAGGGTCACTTCCTAGGGCCCATACCTAGGGAACCCCTAGGGTCATGCTTTTGGGCCCATTATTCCACGTATGTGCTTGGCCTGTAAGTTGGACTTGTGTAGGCCGAATTGGGGGAAAATCCGATTTTTGCCAATCAATCAATAAAGCTATGAAGGTTTAGATGTGTCGTTCTAGGGTCTCTAACCCATTATGTGTAGAACTAGGTTAGTTATTAATACAATTTAGGGTCGTTAGGCCCGTTCTTTTCATTGGTAAATTCCAATTTACCAATTTCAATCAACTTCAACCCACTTCAACCTACTTCAACCAACTTCACCAACTTCAATGAAAAAATGTCCACTTTAACCCACTTTAACCCATTTCAATCAACTTCAATCCACTTCAACTAACTTCAATCAACTTCCCACTATTTTAACCAACTGCTACCTATCATATAAAAAAATTCAACCCACTTCAACCACTTCTACTAATATCAACCAACTTCACCCATTTGTCAACCCATATTTTCCAACGAAAAGAACGGGACTTTAGAGAGTCATTGTTTAGAGCATAAAATAATATAAGATGTCCCAAAAAAAATATACTCATAAATTGTACAACCTATTATGTAACTTGGATTGCACATATTATAAGTATTTTGCATCCAAATCCAAATCGAATACCCCAAAAATTTGGCTACCAAGATACATTAAAGAATTGACCAAAAACTTTAAACGTTATGGTGAAAAAATATTAATAACGACAATGGATATACAAAATAGGATGAATATCAACATTTAAAGAAGGAAAATTATGTGTTTATAAAGTCCAAATCAAAATTTTCAAAAAAAAATCATTTTTTAAAACACTGACACAACCTTGAAGTTTATTCCCAACCTAATGAAAGAAAAAAAAAAGACTACTTCTAGAGTTATGTGTGTGTAACTTATTCATAGATGTGAAAGGTAAATAAATAAAAAAAAACTATATGCAAAATATTAATAATACATATAATTGTATGGATATAATTTTTATTTGTGTGTAAACATTAAATAGAAAACATAAACTAGAGACCACATTAATAGTATAAGTAGCTTAAAACCTTGAAAAATATATTTATATTAAATCAACTAATTCCTAACAACTAGTCCAAAATTTTAAATCTCATATGTCTTGAACCCTGTAACCCTAAAACTGAAACCCTAACACTAATACTCCTTTTTAAAAATAAAGCAATATAGTGTTTAGAGCTTAATTTTGGAATCAAGGTTTAGGGGCATGGCTGTTATGATTTAGGTTTTCCAGTATCAGCTAAGGGAGACATGGAGTAGAAGTTTGTGAAAGTCTTACTACTTGAGATTTAAGGGTAGGGTTTAATTCAGGTTATGGATTTTAGGACTTAGGGCTAAGTGTTAGTATTTGAGGCTTGTCATTAGATTTAAGAGGTACATAATATGTTGCTAGGCTTTGGATTTTGCAATTAGGGTTGAAGGTCTGCGGTTTAGCATCAACATAGTTTTGATATAATATCAATACTAGACCTGGCAAATGGGTCATTCGGTTCGGATACGGATCGGGTCAAGTTCGGGTTAGGTCATGTTTGGGTTAAGTGACATTTCGGGTCGTTTCGGTTTGGGTCAGGTATGGTTCGGGTCGGGTCAATTTCGGGTCAACCAATTTTTTGTGAAATACGCTCGTCATGCCAAAACAAGCAACTTTGCTGAAAATTTCGGGTCGGGTATGGTTCGGGTCCGGTCAATTCGGGTTTCGGGTCCACTTTCGGGTGAGCATATTTCGGGTGTCGGGTCGGGTATGGGTCTGGGTCATTCGGTTCGGGTTTCGGGTCTCGGGTCAGTTTTGCCAGGTCTAATCAATACGGTTGTGAAGGTCTGGACATGTATTTTAAGGGCCTTTAACTCATTATTCAGAGGACTTCAGGTGTATAGTTAGTCACTGATACAATTTATGGTATAGAATCATTGTTTAGAGTATGAAAAGAAATTCTGAATTTCAATAAGGGTTTTTGGATTAAAAAAATCCCTACTTTGGCGATCTATTATAAATAATCGCTGCTTTCGAAATACACGAGAGTAGGCTCTACTTTCAACTTATTTATAACTTCTAGTAAACCACCACCAGCATCGGACCATTTTGACTCAGTGGCAGAGTGATGGGGCAGCGGTGCTGGTGCACATGTATAGCAGACTAAATAAAATAAAGGCTTTCTTTAACATTTAAGCAATGTCTGTAGATAAAAATGAATGGATAATCTTTCTCCTCCATTGAGTGAAATACCCCTTTTTTGAAATATAAAACAAAAAAGCAAATTTATTCTAACCAAATAAAAAATAACTCCACACACACACACACATATATATACATATGTATATGTGTGTGTATATATATATATATACGAATATATATATATATATATATATATATATATATATATATATGCATACATACATGTATAGGGTAATTTACATTTGGGTACGTCGAACTTTGGTATATTCATTTTCATGACCAACTTTTTGAAAAAGTCACAATCAGGACCATTAAGTTATTGTACTATTAATATTTGGGAGATAAATCACTATTTAAATTTATTTCTAACCCCAACAACTTTTCATATTTGTAAATATAACCCCAATCCTTACAAACTTACTTTCGAAAAATTTAAAATTGTGTATGTAATATTTTGCTCACTAGTAGTACTCGAAGTCCTCTTTTATATGGTATCAGAGCCACGTGACCAATAATAATTAAAATAATTAAGTTAATTAATGAATAATTAAGCTCGTTAACTGTGATTAACGCTTGAATCATCACCTGCTTGCCCAGGTCCTAGTTATTCACACATTGTTCACTCACCGGAAGGTGTTACCTCACTAGCACCTCAATTAAACTATATCACTGATATAGTTTTAGAATTAAAAGCAAATTTAGCTAGAATTAAGACTAAAGCCAAGGAGTTTAAGAATCAATTAACTGTAATCCATCTTTTTCTTTTTAACGAAGTTAGACATAGTGGACAATCTACTCAAGTATTACTACTCTATTTCAACATAGATATCCTTTCCAAAACCCAAAAAACAAAAATCCATTTCCTTTACAACATATAAAAATCCAAAAGGAAGTAGGAGAAAAATCTGGTGAAAAATCGGCTGAAAGACAGAAAAAGGAGACAGAGTATAAGCAGCATACTCTTGAAGAGCTACCAAACATCTTCGACAATGAACAAACTCCGAAAGAATTAAACAAGAACATGGGCGCAGTTAGTGATAAACATGACGTGTTGTCTAATGATTATGAAGAGACAAATAATGTCCAATTAGAAGAAGAAATATATCAGTAGATGAATCTAATTAAATTAGAAGATCTTAATGTATTACCATTACAAGAAGTTAGGAGAAAACTAGATAAAAAATATGATAAAATGACTGTTGAAAATGAGATCAATGAGATTGGAGAATAACTCGACTTAGGTAAAACAGAGACCAATCTAGTTAACAATGCTGTTCCTAAACCTGAAGAATTTGGTGAGCCTTCTAAAAGAAATACTCTTTTTGTAAGACCTACGTACGTTCCAACAGGATGTGCAACCAAATTTTCCTTTGGGTTCAATCCAATGAAAACCACGACCTTTGAAAAAATTGACCTTGCCCCAATTAGTCAAACAGGACTCACCTTAAACATTGATGGAGCCCATAATAGAGAAGAAATATTTGAGCACTGGAAAAGAAGAAGGAATAGTGTCTCAAACCTAAATACTATATGGACTGCTGCAAACTTCCTAAACTATATTGAACATAGTTCTTCTAGCACTACAGCTAACTAATATGATTCATTAAGTATAGATGGTAAAAATACATTAAGAATGATGGAAATACCAGCTGCTGTGTTTAGAAATTTATATAACGAAATCGAAACCGAATTCATCGGAGTTAAACTTGATTCTAAAGAAAAAGAAAGAGAATGGTACAGAAAGATTAACAACATTCAATTACATGACATGAGATACCTAGAAAATTATATTTCTGAATTCAGTCAATATTATTACAAAATTGGGCACAATGAAACTAATCTTGGTATGTTCTACGACGAATTGCCATATCCTATAAATTCTGTAATTAATGAAAAATACATGGCATGGCTTGAAAGAGCAGATGTCATTGATACCCTTGGCTTGAGAATCTCTTATTTATGAAAATGGGTCAACGATCAATATCTTGATCTCCCAAAGTAGAAGAAACTTAAGAAGCAATTCCTAACTTACTAGGATTCACCTCATCAATGGGGAAAAGACCCTGAAAGGAGAAGAAAAAGAGTTTTAATAAGCAAAGGGGAGAGAATTATAGAAGAAAATATTACAACAAACCAAACCCTAAAAAACACAGATTTTTTAGAAAACTTGCTTATTGTCTTACAGGAAAAAACAACTGCAAATACTGGGCATGGGGAGAAGTATGCTAATGAATGCAAAAATAGGAAGAATAACAAGCTTATTGAAACCTTGGAAAGTCTAGATTATGTTGAGCTTAGTGAATAGGAGACATTAGACTTAGACCTAATTAATAACAAAGGAATTGCTAAAATTATATTGGACAATGAATATGAAGAAAGGGATTATGAAGAAACAAGTCATATGATGGAAAGTAACACGATTAGTCTTTGTGATCTTCAAGGAGAAGTGTTTGTTGTAGATAATGAAAATGAAGATGTCAAAGGAGATTGGGTCGATCTCATAATCCAAAAAGACATGATCTATAAAAAGTTCATCTTTCAATTAAAAAGCAAATACGTATGTGAAATAACAGATGGAGATCTAGAGATAAAGGATTGTGAGTATGACGTTGGGGAAGTGAATCTCATTAAATGGAAAAATATCCTTAAGCATAACAAAGATAGGAAGTATAGGTATATTATTGTTGGAAGTGTCCAAGTTCAAATCACTCCATTATAATATTTTGGAAAAGATATTGATCTACATGTTTTACTCTGTGATATTAGGCATACCAAATTGAATAATCAAATTATCATAGTATTAAGACCAATTTATGTAACATATCAGTAGGATTCAACTACCGACCAGGATATTATGTGAGTCTAAAAGATGAATTTGCTAAAAGCTTTTTATCTCTCAAGATAAAAATAGTTGGGATGGATATGAAAAGAGGATGATATCCATTGCGGATATTCTGAAAAATTATCTACAAATTAGATAATACCATAAATCTAAAGATTAAGGTAACAATAATAGAGGTGGAAAAATTTAAAACTTCTACCCCTATGCAAAAGATCCAGAGGATTAAATCCAACCCTTAGGAGATAAAAATCAATCGTTCATAGGTATTTAGCTTTTCCAACCTTACAAAGATCAATAAGAAAAATGTAATAAAAATTGATGAGGAGGGTGAAACCACCATTAAACCCCAATTATTAAGAAGCATGAGTGCAAGATTAGATTGGGGAGAAGGATCTTCATCAGCTAAAGAAGAACTTAAAGAAGATGATACAATTAGTATGACCAGTGAAATGAGTAGATTGAGTTTTGAGTCTGCAAGACCCAGTGTAGACTGAAGCATGAATCTAGATAGAAAGGTCATTAGGTACAAAACAAGAACTATTAGTAAACTAATTTATGAAGATGAATTAGTCAAAAACATGACTATGGAGATATGCTATGAAGCTACTAATACAAATCCTAATAGCATCTATATCTCAATAAAGGTATGTTTGGAGGGATATAATAAATATGAATTAAGTGCCTAAATAGATAGTGGTTGTTCTGTATGCTTTGAAAAAAGAACATTATTTCCAGAATTTATGTGGAAAAGGCCAAAAATCCTTTAAAAGTAAGAATAGCTGATAATAGCATTATGAGCCATAATGAAGCAATAGAAGGGTTATCCATAGAATTATGAGGAGTCTAATACATTATACCAGTTTTATGAACTACTGATCAACTTTCTCATTATATGATTATTGAAAATAATTTTTAGAGACTGTACTCCCTAAGCACCTAGGCCATAAACTAAATAATATTTACAATTAATGATCACTCAATTCATATTGAAAAATTGAGTAAGACTTACACTCATAAAAAGATTAAGTTTACACGCAGCCAGCGTGGTGAGAAGGTCATGTCTGCACAATGTGAGATAGCTCCGACAATCTCATTACTTGAATTATCTATTAAAGAACAGATTGTTGAATAACAAGAGCAACTATGCAAAGAACTGTACTCTGATAATCCTCTAAAGTTTTGGGACAACGACAAAACATTTGCAAAAATTACTCTATTAAATCCCAATACTATTATACGGGACAAACAAATGGTGTACGCACACTAAGATATCTAAGAATTTGATAAACAAATCAAAGAACTTCTGGACAGAAGATTAATCAGAGATAGCAAGAGTCCTCACACCAGCCCCCCCTTTCATGGTAAGAAATCATGCTGAAGAAAAAAGAGGAAAAGCAAGAATCGTAATCAATTACAAAAAGCTTGACGATAATACTGTCTTTGATGGTTACTATATTCTTAACAAAACAGTCTTTTTCAATAGAATTCAAGGAGCATATTGGTTTTCTAAAATGGATTGCAAAAGTAGATACTAGCAAATTAAAATGGATGAAGAAAGCACTCCTTTAACTTTCTTTAATGCCCCACAAAGACATTATGAATGGATAGTAATGCCATTTAGTCTAAAGAATGTACCTCAAATATTCCAAAGAAGAATGGATAACATCTTCAAAGATCTTAATCATTATTGTTTAGTTTACATCGATGATATCCTTGTGTTTTCCAAAACCATAGAACAACACAAAGATGATGTCTTAGCTATCAACCCAAGATGCATTGACCATGGTATTATACTTGGTAAGAACAAGTGCATTTATGTTAAACAAGAGATTGAGTTTTTAGGTCTAGAGATTAAAGCTGGACAAATCATTCTACAAAAATATATTCTGGAGAAAATGAAAAATTTTCCTAAAAAGATTGAAGATAGGAAGCAGCTAGAAAGTTTCTTGGATACCTTACCTATGCTTCAAATTTCATTAAAGATTTAGCTAAACTGAGAAAGTCATTGCAACAAAAACTCAAGAAAGATGCGACTTGAACATGGACCCTTAACGATTCAAAGATTGTCCAGAACTTCAAAACGATATGTAAAAATCTTCATGTTTTTAATTTACCTAATGAAGGAGATGATTTAATTCTTGAGACAGATGCCAGCAATGAGCACTGAAGTGAGCACTGAAGCCAGGGAATATGGGATGGTACTTACTTTACAGAAATCCCAAACCCGAAGTTTCCATTTTTCTTAACACTAACTAAATTTAAGCAATGCATGTTCCGACGGATCCATTGGATTCTTACATCTCCTGATGGTCCCACAAAAATTCCATTTAAGAGATGCCTAAATTTGGAGGTACATGGTGCACTAATTGAATATGAAAATGGAACAGCTAAATCAGCCCATTGTCTTGTTCAGATTTTTGATTATGAAGATCCCTATGATCAATGACTAGAAGGGTTTCCAGAACAACGAGAATTAGTAACTGATCCAACTTTAGTAGGAGCCATTGAATTTTACAACATTTATCATCAAAATTGGGCATTAATTTAACAAGGAAAAATATTAATGCATTACGGAAACACTACTTTAACCTATGATAATAAGTTTAAAGAATATATAAAGGTGGAAGGAGCAGTTTCAGAATATATCTTTGATTATCTCTTTAATGTTGGAGCTGGAAAGCTCTTATCAAAGAAAGGGAAGAAACATCTTCTTGAATTATTTGAGAAATGGGATCCAGAGTATCTTAAACAACTTGATGAAGATTTTGATGATTATCCAGATAATGATGGTCTGGAACATATAACCGGAGATGAAGGCATGTAGAATCTCAATAATGATAACTAGTCTTGTCATCATTAAAAGCTCTGAAAAGTGGTTGCTCCATTATTGTACTATTTTAACAAGTGTCAGGTCTATAAAATAAGACAGTTTACTATAGCCATGTGGAAAAGTGGTATGTACTGTAGCTATTAGAGCATCCCATGTATCCCCATCCCCTCTATACAAGGAGAGGTCGAGTATTGAGAAGGGACACAATCATTTGAGCATACTTGAGCAAAAGAGAAGTCGGGAATCTCCATTTTTCTATGAGCAAGCATCTCTAATGATCTTAGTAGTTTAAGTCCATCTTCAATCTTTCCATTCTAATATTTCCACTTTCAAGCTTTCAATAAAAGAAGTTTCCCATTGGAGAACGTCATTCAATTGAACCTTATGCCTTAAATATTATAACTTCTCGAATAAAGTCTCACTATCCTTTAAAATATAAAATTATATTAGTAACTACGGTCTGAGGTAGGAAACGAAATAGATATGTGTTATGCCTGATCTAACAAATGTGTGATTGAGATTAGCAATCTCTGTAACCTGAAAGCTAGAAGAACGCCACGGTCTAGCGCTGACTAAGTTCAAGTAACGGTCAAAACACTCTAATTAAGTCTTAATCATATTTTCTAAGCACGGTGGACCTATAACCACTTAAAGTGTAATATACAAGATAGAAGTAGTAGATTATGATAACTAGTACCCTTAAAGTCATTATAAGAAGTTTAATCAAGCATATTTCGTGAAAAAACCCTAAAAACATCTTATTTGCATAGCTAATCCTTTCCAGGGGCTTTTGTGCAATTCCTAAAAGTTCAAGGGCTAAAACAATAATAAAAAGTATCAGAAAGTCACTTATACCAAAACTGGAGGTACCAAAGTGTCAAATTTTCCAT
>JACYFF010019584.1:65761282-65810859 GCA_017589665.1 Selenicereus undatus | reverse complement strand
CATGTGTGTGTATATATATATACCCAATTCATTTTGTTTTGTAATATTTAAATAAATATATATATCCAAAAAGCTAATTGATTTTTTAAAGAATGTTTATTTTAAATTTTTTGTGCATTGTTAAATTTTCTATACATTAAATGTGTTGTTTATTTATTAATATTTATTTGAAATAGAACCCCATTTTTTCTTAACGTAACATTTATTCATTTGAAATTCGCGATTCATTCTTAGAAAATTTATTCTTTCTATTTATGTAATTACCATTTCAAATTTTCGAAAATAGAAAAAAAATGTCAAACCTTATTCTTTGACCACAATCAATTTGATCCCCCTGCTCATCGTTGTGCTATCGCAACCTTCACTCTCCAAGCCTGCTGTGTACCAACAGCTGAGGTAGCCGCTAACCAACGAGGCCCACGTGGCAGTTAGAATGGACCCAGAAGCTCGAGAATATTGTCGTCGCTTCATTTCTCTCTTAACAAACCCTAACGAACAACTTCACCATTCTCACCGCCTCCCGCTTGTCGATTAACCTTCCACCAGTGTCGACGCCACCGCTCCCTCTCAATTGACTGTTGGTGAGATCCTGTGTCAAGCCCAAATCTCTTTTTCACTTTTGTTCAGCTCGCCATGGCATCCACCCACATGCCATCTTCACCATTATCCTTGTGGATAGTGGATGTGACTAGCATGGTCGTCGCAAAGAGGCGAATTTAGGCATGACGTCATAGGCAGCAAAAGACCTTGATGATGGTTGACGACAACAGTACTAAGGCTGAATGTGCGGTGGTCGTGCTATGGGCTGTGGGTGGTGGTACCTTTTTGTTTATTTTTCTTTTTTACTATCAATGAGTGATAGTTTTAAACAAATAGTTGTCATATTCAATATATAAAAATATTTGGAAAAGGTGAACACGTCAAAAAAATTAATATAATTTTATTTCCAATAATCATCAATGCAAAAAATATTTATTTCATAAAAAGTGAATATTGCAAAAATTGTAAGCAATTTTCCAAAATAAAGATAAACATTAATTTAGCCATATTGGAATGCATATTTGATTTTGATAAATATTGAATATTAAAATCTAAAATAATGACTCTCTACATGCATATTGCATAAAATGAATATATACGAAAATATTATTAAATGGAAATGTTTTAAAAAATTTCAACTTAAAACAATGACATGTTAAAAAAAATTAATTTACTATTTGCACGGTCACCTAGAATTACACCACCGCCACATCACTCCACCACCGAGTTGAAATGGTTAGAACTCGGTGGTGGTAAGAATTAAATAGGTTGAAAGTAGAGCCCACTCCCGTGTATTTCGAAAGTAGAGATTATTTGTAACAGATCGACCAAAATGAAGACTAAAGACTATTTAAATCCAAAAACCCTTTAAATAAGATGTACTTTGGGCGGTTAGTTTGGTAATAATTTGTAACTCAAATACAAGCCAGGAGTATGCAATTTGGGCCTTATGTGTCGCATTAATCTATAGTCAAAAAAAATTACTTGTTGCCCCAGTTTTAGGCCACTGGTTGCCTAATTTTTTTGGGTATAGATTATTGCTAAGCTATAGAAATCGAAAATTCCAAGCTATAAAACAATAGGACATGCGAGTCAAAGTTATACTCATACAATTGTTGAACTCATTATGTAACTTGAACATAACCTATTTTTATTTAATTTTGACCATTGAAATTCATTAATATCAATCATATATAGCTAATGCATTCTCTTTTCCAAAAATATGATATTATAGGAAATAATCAATTTTCCTTTTCAAGAACGAAATTCAATATTGTGTTATCGAATATGGAGAACTTAGGACATTGATACAATATCAACAAAGCTGTGAAGGTTTAGATGTGTAATTAAAGGGCATCTAAACCTATTGTTGAGAGCACTTATGCTTTATCGTTAGTTGTTAATACAATTCACGATAGAGTGTCATTACCTAATGAATAAAATAATACAAGATGCAAATAAAACTTACATTTATACAATTATAGAACTTATTATGTGTTGCATATAACGTATTTTTATTTAATTTTGACCCTTGAAGCTCATGAATATGATTAATATATAACTAATGTATTTTTTTTTTCAAAAGTTCTTTTCTTTTTTAGGAATAATCTTCAGTACTGTGTTATTAAATAGAGAGCTTAGGGTTTTTGATATAACAACAAAGTTGTGGAGGATTGGATGTGTCTTTCTAGGGTCTTTAACCTATTAGTAAGAGGAATTAATTTTTATTACAAGTTATTAATACAATTTGTTGCAGAGAGTAGACATTCTTTAGAGAATATATAAAATGATGTAAACTGCAAATAAAAATTATATTTGTACAGTTACGCGATTTTTTATATAACTTGTATAACCTATTTTTATTTCATTTTGATCCTTGAAATTCATGAATGTTGGGCATATAACTAATGTATTATTTTTTCAAAAAATAATGAATTTTCGAAAGTCAGTTCTTTTCCTTTTTAGTAATAAGCTTCAGTATTGTCTTCTTAAATAAAGAACTTAGAATTTTGACATAATATCAACAAAGTTATGAATATGTGTAGATGTGTTCTTCAAGGATCTCTTACCCATTATTCAGATGACATAAACTTTGTGGCTAGTTACTAACACAATTTAAGGTAAAGAGTCATTGTTTGGAGTATACAATAATATAAAATGCAAATAAACATTACGTATATATAATTGTACATCTTTTTATTTAACTTGCATATAACTTATTATTATTTGATTTTGACCATTGAAATTCATGAATGTGTTGGACATATAACTAATGTATTATTTTTTTCAAAAAATAATGCATTTTTTAAAAGTAAGTTATTTTTGTTTTTGGGAATACGGTTCAACATTGTGTTAATAAAGAACGTACAATATTGAAGGACTTCGCGATGGTTTGCTCCGACCGTCGGTTCGACTGCGCGACAGTGGCCCTGTTCTTGATCAGTCATCATTCAGGCCCTGTTCTACTTGGATCGGTGATTTTCGATGAATTGGTAAGCCCAGTGTTGTGGCCGATTACCTTTCCAACTCCCCGTACGGCGGCAACGACTTGCGTGAGGTGAGTTCTTTCCCCCGTGACCGCCAACTCTGCCCCGGAAACCGCCATTCCTGGATTATTCGACCACCCTAACCGCTATCGGCTAACCCTTTAGCTCCTCACACCTCCTTCGACGTGGCTCTGCACCCCCCCGTGACCCGTCTTCGCTGACCCCCCTCCCTCTGTTTCACCTTTTGGGTTCTGCGGGGTTAATTTGGTCAGCGTGAGTCATTACATTTTTGTTGTGCTTCTATTTGCGAATTGCCTTTAGTTTATTAATTTAATTACTATAGTATTATTGAATCTTTAGTGTTATTTTACACTACCCTTGCTTTTATCTAGGGTCTTGGTGACTCTATTACTATTATTTTACTTTACATTTGTAAGGGCTATTGTTGCTTTCTATTAGACTTGTCATTATTGTTTTTTATTATTATTGTTGTGGGTGTTGTACATTTTTTTTTGGTTCATTACTAGTATTACGGCTTTTATTAGGAGTAATATTGGTTATTATTAGTAAAAATATTATTGTATTGTCAACTATTATTATTGTTATTATCATCATTATTATTTATATTATTATTATTGTTATTGTTATTGTTATTGTTGTTATTAAGCTTTGTTTAATCTCCTAGTCTTTTAGTGTTGGTTGAGTATTGCCTTTCATATTTATTTTTCTCTAGTAGTATTATTGAGTGTACTATTAGTTTACTCTAGTAGTATATTTTTATTTTTATTTTTATTTCTGTTTTTGCTATTGTTTTTACTGTTACTATTGGTATTAGTTATAATCTTTATTTGGGTCTATTATTATTGTTGTTATTGTTGATAGTATTATTATTATTATATTATTTGTAATTCTTACTTTTTAGTGCAATCTTTTTATTACTAGTAGTATTATCACTTTTTTATTGCGTTGTTAGGGTGTGTGTTGGTAGCTTAAGCTAGTGGCAAGCAATGCAGTAGCTTCGGCCAGTCCTCCGGGAGGAAATGGGGTCAGGAGGGGTGTAGGATTTCGGAAGGAGCGCTTAGCATCTTGGAATATTGGGTCTCTTACTAGTAAGTCAATAGAATTAGTTAAGTCCTTGCATAGATGTAGGATTAGCATAACTTGTGTTCAAGAGACTAAGTGGGTGAGAACTAAAGTTAGAGAAGTTGATGGGTATAAGCTGTGGTATTCGGGGTCAAACAAGGCTAGAAATGGAGTTGGTATTTTGGTTGATAAGGAGTTGGTTGATTTTGTTGTTGAAGTGAGGCATAAGAGTGATCGAATCATGGCTATTAAGGTATTGGTGGGAGCATAAATCATAAATGTGTTAGTGTTTATGCACCTCAAATAAGTTTGTCGGACGATATTAAGAAGCAATTTTGAGTGGATTTGGCTATAGTCATTCAGGATATACTTCGGAGCGAAAAACTTTTCATAGAAGGAGACTTTAATGGTCATATTGGTGTAGACTCAGACGGGTATGATACGGCTCACGGAGGTTTTGGTTATGGGGAGATAAACAATTGAGGAATTTCTATTCTGGACTTTGCGGTTGCCTATGAATTATTAGTGGTAAACTCCTATTTTAAGAAGAAGGAGAACCGCTTGGTGACGTTTAAGAGTAGTCCCAGTAAAACTCAAATTGATTACTTCCTTATTATGGCGGATAATCAGAGGTTATGTAAGGATTGCAAGGTGATACCTAGTGAGTATTTAGAATCTCAGCATAGGTTGCTAATGTTAGATGTAGAGTTTAAATGTCAAAAACGGAAGAAGAGGAGTGTTGGGTACCCTGGAATTAAGTTGTGGAATCTTAATAAGGAGAACACTATAAAATTATCATAGAGGATTACTGAGGAAGGATCTTGGAGGAAGGTAAAGGATGTAGATACAATGTGGAAGGCAATGGCAAAATTTATTTGAGGGTCGACTAAAGAAATCCTAGGGTCATCTAGAAGAGGTGCTAACAGAATGAATGGAGCATGGTGGTGGAATGAGAAGGTAAAGGAGAAAGTCAAGGAGAAAAAAGAGGTATATGCTATTTTCATGAACAGTGGAACAGATGAAAAGAAAGAGATTAGCAGAGTTAGATATAAAGCAGCAAAAAAGGTAGACAAGAAAGCTGTTGTTGTAGCTAAGAGTATGGCTTATGATAAGTTATATCAAAAATTGGGGACCAGCGAAGGTGAGAAGAAAGTCTTTAAACTGGCCAGGGCTAGAGAAAGAAGAATAAGGGATTTGGGTGTCGTAAGGTGCAACAACGATGAAAATGGTAATGTGCTGTTTGGGGATGTAGAAATCAAGGAGAGATGACAAAGGTACTTTTCTATAATCCTCAATGGTGAACTGATGGAAGATTTTCGAAGTAGGGAAAGAAAGAGTAGTCAGAGGCGTATTGATCCTCGATTGTGTAAGCCTATCAGCAAGGACGAGATTAAAGAGACCATAAAGAAGATAACCAATGGGAAGGTAGACGGACCAGACTAGATACCGGTGGAAGTATGGAAGTGTTTGGGGGAAGAGAGATTAGATTGGCTCACTAGGACCGCTAAGATGCCCAGAGAATGGGGGTTTAGTACAGTCATCCCTTTATATAAAAACAAAGGTGATATTCGGGATTGTAATAATTATAGGGGTATAAAGTTGCTCAGTCATACTATGAAGTTATGGGAGAAGGTGATTGAGAGAAGGGTGTGGAACGTTATTTCTATATCAGAGAATCAATTTGGTTTTATGCCTCGAAGGTTGACCATAGAAGCGATTTACCTCCTTACAAGACTCATGGGATTATACAGAGATAGAAATGTATACCTTCATATGGTGTTCATTAACCTAGAAAAAGCATATGATAGAGTTCCGTGTGAAGTGTTATGGAGATGCTTGCAAATGAAAGGAGTATCACCTTTATATATTCGACTTATTAAGGATATGTATAAGGGAGGTAGGACGAGGCTTATGACGCCGAGAGGGGCTACAAATGACTTCTACGTTGGTATGGGCCTACATCAGGGTTCCATTTTAAACCCTTTTCTTTTCACTCTAGTTATGGATGAACTTACAAAAGAAATCCAGGATGAGTTACCATGGTATATGTTATTCGCAAATGACATTGTTCTTATTGATGAGACCAGAGAGGGAGTAAATGACAAGTTGGAGCAATGGAGACATACACTAGAATTTAGAGGTTTTAGAGTAAGTAGATCGAAAACTGAATACCTACAATGTCGTTTCACTGGAAGGGAATATGCGGGGGCAGAAGTCACTATTGATGGAATGACGATACCAAAGGTCGAGAAGTTTAAATATCTAGGCTCGATCATTCAACAAAATGGGGATATTGATGAAGATATTAACCAGTGCATAAAAGTGGGTTGGCAAAAATGGAAGTATGCTTCAAGTGTGCTGTGTGATAAGAGGATGCCGGGAGGTTTAAAAGGCAACGTTTATCGTATGGTAGTTAGACCTGCTGTACTGTATGGCTAAGAGTGTTAGCCGATAAAAAATACACAGGTTCAAAGGTTGATGGTAGCAGAGATGAGGATGATTAGGTGGATGTGTAGTTATACGAGAATGGATAAAATTAGGAATGGAGTAATCAGATACTCAGTTAAAGTGGCTCACATCGAAGATAAGATGAGAGAAACAATACTCAAATAGTTTGGTCATGTGAAAAGAAGGGGTGTGGACGCTCCAGTGAGGAGATGTGAGTGGATTAACATCCCCAAAGGTAAAAGAGGGATGAGACGATCAAAGAAGAGTTTAGACAACGTAATTAGAGATGACTTGAAAGTTGCAGAATTGACGGGGGACATAGCTCAGGATAGGAGACTTTGGCGGGATATGATTAGGATCCTAGATCTCAGAGAGTTGGCCACTTGATTTGGTTGTGGTTTTTCGGTTTCAATAGGGTAGGCTTGGTTGTGGTTTTTTTCTTATGTCATGTTTTTATGCAGGAAGTACATACATCTAGGAAGAGACATTGTTTGCCTACATGTGTTTGTTAAGGTATAATACATTCCTCTGCTATGTTGTGCTTATGACATACTTATGTTTACACAGTTACGACCACCTTATTTATTAGTATTTCTTAATTCATTCCCTATTCCATATCTTTAGGTTTTTTTTCTTTTTTTTTTCTATTAAATGTTTTCACAAAATCCTCTTTCTATAAAATGCTTTCTCAAAATCTTGTTTTGTAGGTCTCTTGGATCCAAGCTCTATATGGGTAGGGATGCCGATAGAGGTAAGGCTGCTTCTGTCTGGATCTCCCCAAACCCCACAAAGCAGGACCCATACTGGGAGGTGTTGTTGTTATATATAATCTCAACAAAATTATGAAGCTTTAGATGTATCCTTCTAGGGCCTCTAACCCATTATTCAGAGGACCAAAACTTTATTGTTAGATACTAATAAAATTTATGGTAGGGAGTCAATGTTTAGAGCATAAAATAATATAAGATTCAAATGAAAGTTACACTCATACAATTGTATGACCTATTACGTAAGTTGCATACAACCTATTCTCATTTAATTTTGACCATTGAAATTCATGAATATGCTACATATATAACTAATGTATTATTTTTTTTCAAAAAATAAAGTGTTTTTCAAAATAAGTTATTTTCCTTTTTGGGAATCGACTTCAATATTGCATTAGTAAATATAGAGAACATAGGATTTTGGTATAATATCAGAGAAGCTATGATGGTTTAGATGTGTCATTCTAAGGCCTTTAACCCATTAGTTAGAGGATTTAAACAGTACGGTTGGCTATTAATGCAATTTATGGTAGTGAGTCATTGTTTAGAGTGTAAAATAGTATAAGTTTGCAATAAAAATTTTATTCATACAATTGTATGACTTATTGTGTGACTCATATATATGTATATATATGTGTGTGTGTGTGTGTGTGTGTGTGTGTGTGTGTGTGTGCGCGCGCATTTTTGTGTGCATTTTTGTGTGCATGATTTTCAAAGAGAAATTATATCCATAAGTGCATAGCTTATCGTTGTATTACTTACAGGTTGTCTTCTCAGATACGTGGATGAAATTTGGTCACAAAATGAGCAAATCTAATCATGCAATACCTCAAAACATACTTAAGACTACTAATAAAACAAGATTAAGAATTGACCAATTTAAACAAGGTACAAATTAAACTACTCTAAGTATAAAACATTAAATCTAACCTAATAAACCTGTAAGTGGCGAAAGCAATTTACATTCTCAATTTTAATTTGAACCAACACACAATTCTTACTAGTAAGGCAAGCTACAATCTAATAATGATGTCAATCTAATGGGAGTCAATGAGGACATACCTCTTAGAAGACCTTAAAAAGCCATGCCATTCCATATGATCCAGCACTTAAGTCCAATAAAGACTAATTCACCTCTAACTTTTAACTAAGCCCCAAAAAACATCAAATAGCTAAATTTGAGACTGGCACAGATCAAAAGGCAGAGAAAAGGGGAAGAAGCATGACTAAAAGAAGGAAAGAGAAGGGCAGGCATGAGCGTTCTTGCTCGACATAGCTCAACCCAAGCTTACAATCGCAACAAATTAAGCACCAGAACCAAGAAGCGGAATACTTGAACATAAATTCAAAATCAAAACTGGGGTATGGCAAAGAACCAACATCGAGAATCAAGGAAACAAGGGGAAGGAAGAGTCATGGGCATCGCGGTAGATCAAGCTCGACCCAACCTCAAGCACCCTCCATTACTGGCAGTTTAACGATGATTGAAAAAGAGTAGAATAGCATAGTACAAAGAAGAAGAAGAAGAAGAAGAAAGAAAAAAAAAATAGGGGAAGGGGATTGAATTAATAAGCAAATCCAAGCCATATTTGACCAATTACAAGGCTAAAATCATAACCTTCTATTCGAAATTAACATAATCACGCTGAATTATATGAAATTGAAAGCTAAAAATCATATCTAAGAATCGAAAAATAGACAAAAATGAACATTAGATCCATTTGGACCTAGGAAAATTTGCTGGAAAGGAAAAAAAAATTGGAAAAGTATCTTTTTTTCTTGCGCTTCGTTTAGACAAAATCACAAAGAAAAAGAAAATGGAGAAAAATTAGGTGGAAAAATTATTAGAAACAAGTGATAAAATTTTTGTCATAAAATTGTCAGAAAAGTTTGGAAAAAATTCTGAACCCCCTCCAACCTCACATTGCTTAGATGATATCAATATGATTCAAGTAATTTACCAACAGAAAAAACACTCACTTTACAACATCAACAATACCTCCCAATGTGGCTCCCGCTTTGCAGGGTATAGGGAAATCCAGTGTTAACTTATAAACCATGCATTGTTTTAATAATTATTTTGATTATATTATATATATTATTTCATCTAATTTACTTTATTTTATATATTTTTCAGATTAAGCGTTAATAAAATAAAGAGTAGAAGAGAAGACGTCAAAGTTTGGATTTTACATGCTAAGCGATCAAGTAGGTCCAACAATAATGATTTATGGAAAAATATTATTTCCATAAGGATTTATTTTGGATTAGAGTTACAAAAAAAATTACTACTCCTAATTGAAGAGAAACTAGAAGACTTCGGAGAGAATGAGTCCAAAAAGAAAAACCTTAGTAGAATAATGTTATAAAAACCAACACCTCACTCCTAACCTATGGAGCCATCCTTCACGCCTCAGCTCTTCTCCTCACAAAACTCACCAATTATCCTCACAGCATCTCACCATCATCACGATCATCACACAAGCTTCACCATCATCTTTAGCACCAGCCCCATCATAATCACAACGCCTCACCACCCTCACCATCATCATGATCAACCCACCATCACCATCATCATTTATCATCATCATCATCATTGTATACCACCATCCTCTCCACGCTGCTGCATTATCATGTTCTATTTTTATTTTATTTTTTATTAGTTTCAACTCTTTATATATTAAACATGAAATCTTTGCTTAAGTCTTGTGATTTTATTTTTAATATGATTGAGTAATTTCCTCGTACTTAGTATAGTCTATTTGAAACCATACTACATTAATTATTTTAAAATAAGTTTTATGCTTTATTGTCTAGTTGACTTTTATTCATGATTCTATAACGATTAGTATTTATCATTTATGATATTCGCATTAGATTAATTAGACTGCTTGCTAATTAGTTTAATACGAATTCATATGATAGTTTAAAAGGCTTTAATATGAAAAAGTTATAGTCTTTTAGGCATTAGTATCACCCTAATTGATCATGGATGGCTCAAATCCATCTCTTTTAATTAGATAATCGTTACAGATCTTTGTTAAGTCAATTTGATGGTAAATTGGTTACAAGGCGTTCGATGATGTTTTTCTAATACTTACTGCTCTAGTTTGATTAAATTCTTGTGTTGACATTAGGGTTATCAAAACTAGTAGGGTTTATATTAAGTCTGGACCTAAATAAACTATAATATAACGGAAAACAGGGAAGATCTGCTGGTGGGTATCTTCTACAATCTAACTCATGGATAAAATCGATTTGTGTGTTGATGATAAATATTAACTTGCATGGTGGATATAGATTATGCTAAGTATTTTTCATAAATTTGGTATCGTTGATAATTATTTGTTGCGTTTTAGTTCATTTCTCTAGTTTGACAATTTTTATTCTTCAATTTATAAGCTTTAATATAAATTTCGTTCCCCCCCCCCCAAAAAAGAGTAGTCTTTTAGGAGTGTCTTGGTAATATTAGATCAGTTAGATTTTGATTTTTACTGTGGTTATAATTTTCATATTTAATTTCCATTCTATTTTGCCATTTATTTATTTGTTAGAAACTAGGTTTAAAATAGTTCCTTCTGTTGTTTTTCATGTTTTAGTCCATTTTAGGGTTTATATAGTATCCTATTCTACCTCTATACAATTTTGGAATTTTTTAAAATTATTTGATAATTGTTCAGAATTATTTCGTGAATTGGATATGTGCAGTTTTTTATTTTAATAAATCTGGAAATTATGTTTTTAATTTTTATTTTATGTTTTTAGGGTTTTATTAAGTCCAGAAAATTATATCCTAAAATTTGGGCAATTTTGTTATTTTTTTTCATATTTATATTAGTGCAGTTTATTCTTTCTCTAATTTCAGATTTTATTTTTTGTTTTAATTTTCTGGAGTTAATTTTCTGATTTAATTTTCGGTCTAATATTGTGTTATTACTTCTTTTTTTATTTTTCAGATTATTTAGGATAGCTATTTACTGTTTTATTTCCAGGATTAAATTTAGAATATTTATGAGCAATATTAAGTATTTTTTCAGATTTTTACTTATTAAATTTGATTTATTTTAGTAATATAAAGAGAATTCATAATAAATTAGAGTAGTAAATTTAATTAGAATTAAACTAGCTTATTATCACAATCTTTCCTCGTGGGATCGATCCCTACTTTCCTATGCTATAAATATTATTTATAAATCAAAGTAGTGGTTTAATTTGTAGCTCTACGACAAGCTCAATAAATTTTTGCGTCGTTGCTGAGGAAAGAAAATAAAATTGTTTGTTTGCTTCTATTCAATTTTACTACTTTTATTGTTTTGTTTTAACTCTAATATTTTATTTTTGTAGGTTGTTTTAGTTTATGAGATTAAGGAGTGGTCGTATGATTGAAGAGGGAAAGGAACATACGTTTGAGGTGTCTGAAAGTGAAGTGATTATGAATCTTTAAGCTCTGAATCGGTAAATTGTGAAGTTTTTAAAGTTGATATGGCTACTTTACGTGAACTTGCTGCACCCAACTTGGTTGTATAACCCTTATTAATTACATACCCTACCTTACACAGACCTTTAAAACTGAATTCTGAATTTTTGAACTTATTGCCTAAATTTCATGGATTGTCTGGTGAGGACCCATATATATTTATTAATGAATTCAGTATTACTTGTTCCACTATGCAATCTAAGGGGATTCCCGAGCACCAAATTAGACTGATGGCATTTCCTTTTGCACTTCAGGATAGGGCTAAAGACTGGTTATATTATCTTCCCCCTGGATCATTTACTACTTGGACTCAAGTTCACAAAGCTTTTTTAGAAAAGTTCTTTCCTGTATTTAGGATAGGGTCGATTAGAAAAGAGATTTGTGGAATAAAACAAATGAATGAGGATTCTTTGTATGAATATTGGGAATGCTTTAATAGGTTGTGTGCCAGTTGTCCTCAACACCAAATTACTGATCAATTATTAATCCAATATTTTTATGAAGGAATTTTACCATCTGACAGGAGTATAGTAGATGCTACAAGTGGGGGGCGTTAGTGAACAAAACTCTAGTTGCAATTAGGGAGTTAATTAACAACATGGCCTAAAATACCCAACAATTTGGGACTAGGAAAAACCAACTTAGGAGAGTTAATGAAATTTCACATGGATAGTTTGTCGACACTCAACTGTCTCAAATTACTAATATGCTAAATAAGTTAGTTACGGGTAGAGTCCAATCTGCTGTTACTTGTAATATTTGCTGCTAAGAAGGTCATATTTCTAAAGCATGTCCTAATTTGCAAGGGGGGAATGTTAATGCTACGTTCTCTAACCAAGGCCAAAGGAAGTATGGCCCATACTCCAAAACTTATAACGAGGGATGGAGGGATCATCCGAACCTTAGATATGGACCTAGACCTAATCCCCCTGGCTTTAACCAACCATCTAACCAACCCTCTGCTCAAGATAAGACTAACTTCCTTCTAGAACAGATGATGAAAAAGATGGATGAATAGAAGAAGCAAACAGACCTTAAGCTACACAACTTAGAGATGACTATGAAGCAGATGCAACAAAGACAAACCACTTCTGACACCTTAGTTAGCAATCTACAGTTCAAGTACAACAAAGAATACCATCTCAACCGTACCAGAACCCTAAGAATAGTGTTAATGCTATAACACTTAGGAGTGGGAAAGAGTTAAAAGAGCCTAAATGGAGTAGAGAGGTAGAGTCTGAAAAAGAAATTGAGGCCGAGGAACCCGAAAATGACCAAAAGAAGGAGTCTATCGTTGTTTCTAAACATAAACCATCAAAACCAGTTCCACCCTTTCCTAGTAGATTGAGGAATTACAATTCTAAGGTAGAAGCGACTAACCAGGATATTCTATATGTATTTAGAAAGGTTGAGATGAACATTCCTCTTCTGGATGCACTTAAGCAGGTACCTCGCTACGCTAAGTTCCTAAAGGAGTTGTGCACCTCAAAGCGCAAAATGAAAGGAAATGAAAAGGTAAGTATGGGGGAGAATGTTTCTGCTGTTTTCCAAAAGAAACTCCCTACTAAATGCAAGGATCCAGGTATGTTCTCAATTTCCTGTAAAATAGGAAACATGAAATTTGATAAGGCTATGCTTGACCTAGGTTCTTCCATTAATCTGATGTCAAGATCTCTTTTTAAACAACTAAAAATAGGAGAGTTGAAAAGAATTAGTTTGGTAATTCACTTAGCTGATAGAAGCTGTGCCTACCCTGATGGTGTCAAAGAAGATGTCTTAGTTCAAGTAGATAAACTGGTATTTCCTGCTGATTTCTTTATTTTGGATATGGTTGATGCTTCTAATGATGTTCCTATATTGTTAGGTAGATCGTTCTTAAAAATAGCTAGGACAAAAATAGATGTGCACACTGGAACTTTGTCTATGGAATTTGATGGAGATGTAATTAAATTTGATATTTTTGATGATATGAAATTTCCATCTGATGAGAATCATATATGTGCACTTGATGTCATTGATGAATTGTCCCAAGATGTCCATGACTTGTCACATAAAGATGAGTTAGAAACTATGCTGACCATGAATTTAGATGCATTTGACCATATGTCATATGTTTTGCATGATGAGTTGGTGGCTATGATTAAGTCTTTTTGTCTAGTGAGTTCAATTGAGGAATCTAAGGAAATTTGTTTAACTACTGAACATAAAAAATTGCTACCCTCACTTATCTCACCCCTAAGTTAGATCTTAAACCATTGCCTAAGAATTTAAAATATGTTTATTTAGGGGATGATGAGACACTGCCTATGACTATCTCTATAGCACTTGAGCCTGAACAAAGAAAAATTGGTTAGGGTGCTTAGAGAACATAAGGAAGCATTTGGATGGACTTTAGCAGACCTCAAAGGACATAGCCCAACACTTTGTACCCATACGATCACTTTGGAATAAGAGTCTAAGCCTAGGAGAGTTGACCCTCAATGGGGACTTAACCCACCCATGATGGAAGTAGTGCAGAAAGAGATCCTTAAGTGGTTGGATGCTGGGGTAATTTATCCTATAGCTGATTCTGATTAGGTGAGCCCTATACATGTGGTACCAAAGAAAAGGGGGACAACTGTAGTTCAGAACAAAGAGGGAGAGCTTGTTCCTACTCGAGTTCAGAGCGGCTGGAGAGTTTGTATAGATTATAGAAAACTGAACAAAGCCACTAAGAAGACCACTTTCCTTTACCATTCATGGACCAAATCTTAGAGAGGCTAGTTGGTAGGTCTTATTATTGTTTCCTAGATGGGTATTCAGGGTATATCCATGTCCTAACAGCCCTTGAGGATCAGCAAAAGACTACCTTTACTTGCCCATTTGGCACTTATGCATTTAGGAGACTGCCTTTTGGTTTATATAATGCACCGGCCACATTTCAAAGATGCATGATGAGCATTTTTTCTGACTTTGTCGCCAAATTTATGGAGGTTTTCATGGATGATTTTACTGTTCATGGTGATTCTTTTGATGAGTGCTTGCATCATCTCACTTTAGTGCTTAGGCGATGCGTTGAAACCAATTTGGTTTTGAATTTTGAAAAGTGTCATTTCATGGTTGAGCATGGTGTAGTCTTAGGACATGTTGTTTCTGCTAAGGGATTAGAGGTAGACAAAGAAAAAGTTGAAATTATTCAGTCTTTACCTTACCTTGAAACTGTTAGAGAAGTCAGGCCCTTTTTAGGACATGTTGGATTTTATCGTAGATTTATCAAAGACTTTTCTAAAATTGCTTCTCCTTTGTGTGATCTGCTTGCTAAGGATGCTTGTTTTGATTTTCATGAAGATTGTATGAAAGCATTCAATGAATTGAAAATGAAACTGACCACCACTCCTATAGTGCAACCCCCAAATTGGGCCTTACCCTTTGAATTGATGTGCGATGCTAGTGATAAAGCTGTAGGGGTAGTTTTAGGTCAAAGAGTAGGAAGTGGACCCCAAGTAATATGTTATGCTTCTCGAACTCTTGACCATACACAAATAAATTACACCACCACTGAGAAATAGTTGTATGCTATTCTGTTTGCTCTTGAGAAATTTTGCTCTTATTTGCTTGGTGTGAAAGTTATTTTATTTTCTTATCATACTGCTCTTAAAGCTTTGTTGCAAAATAATGACTCTAAACCTAGGTTGATTAGATGCGTTTTATTATTCCAAGAGTTTGACATTGAGATAGTAGACAAGCCTGTGGCACAGAATTTAGTAGCTGACCATTTGAGTAGGCTAGAGAATGGGGAAATGGGACACCAACTTAGTGATCAGTTCCTAGATGAGACTTTATATGCTATGACTACTTGTAGTCTACCTTAGTATGCCGACATAGTCAATTACCTAGTGACCACGGAATCCCCTACAAACTTGTCTATAGTAGAGAAGGAGAAAATTAGAGCCTAAGCCAAATACTACCTATGGGATGAGCCTTACTTGTTGAAATTTTACAGTGATCAGATCATTAGACGATGTGTAGATGGTAATGAAATTCGTTCCATTCTTACCTTTTGTCATTCTTCTGAGAGTGCGGGACACTTTGGTCCCAAGAGAGCAACTCACAAAGCCTTATAGTGTGGTCTTTACTGGCCTTCGATCTTCAAAGATGCTTATGAATTCTGTAGGCAATGTGAACCTTGTTCGAAAACAAGCAATCTATCTTTGAAAAATCAAAGGCCATTACATAGCATTTATGTTTGTGAACTTTTTGATGTGTGGGGGGTTGATTTTATGGGACCCTTTCCCCCTTTATGTGGTTATACTTACATTCTCTGGTTTGTGGATTATGTTTCTAAATGGATTGAAGTTGTGGCTACTAGAATTGATGCTACTAATTAAGATTGTGGTTAAAAATGTCAAATATCTTATTCTACATAGATGTGGAGTACCTAAAGCAGTCATTAGTGATAGGGGGACACATTTTTGTAACAAAACCTTAGGCGTCCTGTTAGCTAAGTATCACGTCACTCATAAAGTGTCTACTGGTTATCACCCCCAAACAAATGCCATGCTGTGATTTCAAATAGGGAGATTAAAAGTATTTTAGAGAAAGTGGTCAACCCAAATAGCAAAGATTGAAGCCTTAGGTTAGAGGAAGCTCTTTGGGCATACCGAATTGCATACAAGACACCTATAGGCATGTCACCTTACTGATTAGTTTTTGGGAAGCCTTGTCGTCTACCTGTTGAATTAGAGCATAAATCTTATTGGGCCGTTAAGCAATGCAACCTAGCATATGACTTGGCCGGTAAGGAAAGAAAATTATAGTTGCAAGAATTAGAGGAATTGAGATTAGAGGCCTATGACAATTCTGTTATCTATAAGAGTAAGGCCAAGGCATTCCATGATGCTGAGTTGTCTAGGAAAGAATTTCAAGTGGGTGAAAAAGTTCACCCTCAAGGTGCTATTGAGATTCAAAACTTATCCACTAACAAAATTTTCAAAGTGAATGGACATAAATTGAAACATTTCAGGGATAGAGACTCTGTGAATTTTATTGGAGAAATCACTTTAGAGGATCCATGAGCTTCATGACGTCGAGCCAATGGATATAAACAAAGGCGCTGGTTGGGACGCAACCCAACATTTTTTAGCGAAGTTTTTAATTCGCTTTCAGCCCCTTCTTTTCTTTTATTAATTACCATACATTAGGGACAATGCATTAATTAAGTATGGGGGGTGCATCCTGCATTTAGTTCCTCCAGTATTTATTCTTGAAAAAAAAAACAAGTAAAATTATTTTTTTTTATTTTCTTATAAATAATGCATGATATGAGTTTATGCTAGGCTTGCTCGCTTAAAAAAAATAATTTATTTTCTTAGCTATTTGTAGTTTATTCTTCTATGAGTGAAGACTTATGAGCATGCTAGTTGTCATTCAGAGAAGTTTGAGTTCATCCTCATATATCTTTTTAATGAATAACTACCATGATAATCCATCTTATTTGGTCATGTTATATAGCCACTTTAGAGGCAATAAAATGACCTAGCCAATTTCCTAGACTATTGAATTAGTAGAATAACTCATTAAAATGGTGACTTTTCTTGTCTTATTAAAAAATAAAAAAAAAGAAAAGGAAAAAAGGAAAGGTTACTAACATGGTAAGAAGTAGGTGGCTCGGCACCTTTTCCCCTTAAATGTAGGTCTCAAGTTGAGCCTTATGTATGGAGTAACCCATGATTGGGAGAGTCATGCCCCTTTTTGGGCCGATCAATAACTTGCACCAAACTAACAGTCAATAAAAAAAATAATGATGAGAATAAATTATTTGTTCCAGCACCTCTATTCGGGTGAGTGTGAGACCTGGACTGTTTAATTTCTAAGACCCTATATGGGCCTCGAATATGTGTGCAAGTGGAGTTTGAAAAAAAAAAGAAGAAAAAAAATTGCAAGGCAAGTTAGAATCAATTTCAATGAGTTATTGTTAGGTTAAAATGTGTACCGCAAGTGCACGGTATAGCTGTAGCTAGCACACGGCAAGTACGGGTCGTATTCCATAGGGAACTTGGTTTCAAATACTAGAAATAATTAGATCGCTCAAGCTAGGCAATCACAATTTTGGGTTGAACACTAAACTAAGAGAAACGATAGCAACTAAAAAGTGAAGTAAACAATAGAATAGAAAGCACCTAGGTTGGAATAAACAGCACGAATATGCTAGTGAATCAGTTACTAACCCAATCACACATTCCCAAGCATGCATCACAAATGGATAGATTGTCAATTAAGCCCATCTCCTCCCTCTCTCAAGGGTCGAAGACTAATCCTAGAACCATAGTCGCCTATTTTCATAGGACTAAAGGTTGAAGGATTACATGATTTACAATCTCTAATCCCAATTAGAACTTAACTATTTTCATGTTAAAATCCTAATTGTCTACTAAGACGCACTAGGTAAAGGTTTCGTCTCTCAACGTTCCCCTAAACCCCAATAAAAACGATGAATGTTCTTTCGAGCATTTCATTGAGCATGTGGCGTGCATAGCAGAATTCGTAATCGCAAAACAAAGGGAGAACATGGATTGGGCCAGTACAAGATTCAATTATGCATATACGACGTCAATCCCAACCTAAGTTGAGGGATTTAGCCTACAATCATATTTATAACATCAATCACAATATTCGATTTAATACACATGACAAACCTTAAACAACCAAAGAAAAGAGGAGAGAATTAAGAACCTGAAATTGGTTGAATGAATTAAAAGTAGAAATGAACTTCAATCCAATAGCGTAATCCAAAACACTAAAATGAAACTCTCAAAATAAAACCTAAAAATCGCCTAAAGAACAGTATGGGAGAGAAAACTGAAAACTAAAATCGAATGTCTCAAAACAGCCCCGAGAAAATATTTAAGTCGCGACACGGAAACGGGGGCGGCACGGTCGTGCCCAGAGGCACGGGGTGACTGTGCCAAAAGTCTTCCCGAAAACACCCGAGCACTGCACAAGTGGCACGGGGGTGCCACTTGGCACAATCGCTGCCCGGCCAAGTTTGCCGGTCCCGGGTGGTTCGGCCGTGCTGCGTGGGTCCGGTTCCGTGGGACTTTCGTGCGACGTTTTTCCGCAGCTTTTCTCGCCTTCCTGGCACTCCTTTCAGCTAAATATTGTCATCCTTTCGTTCCTTCAACAAAGTTCCTGAAAATAACGAAAGATGTTATATAAATAAAAGTGCGTTAAAGGAGGCCTATTTGACTCTTTCTTAACTTCATTGAACGTGAAAATGGGGAAGAAAATGAGTCAAATAGGGGCTAAAAAATGGTACAAATAGAGGTTCATCACGCCCCCATGCTTATCTCTTGCTTGTCCCCAAGCAAGACTTCGCTATGAAGGACCAGGGAGAACGGTAAACCTCTTAACAAACCCTCCTCAGACAAGGGACGAATAATCAATAATCTAGCTCAAACTATGCATTAAAGATGGCCAAGTCAAAATGTGAAACTATTCAAACCTAGCTCGCACACTTCCTTCCATGGATCCCCATACCCAAATGAAATACATCAAACGCCCTAATATCGAAATACACAACAGGACATGACTTTCCTTGATTAGTGGTGAGTAAGTAGGACTGGTAGAACCTCACTTTAGGAAAAAGTGGAACACTCCCCTCAATGTGGTTAGAATATGTAATAAGGGTGCACTCAATACTCAACCCAATTAGGCAACTACCATAAGCTTGGTAGAGTTCTCAATTCTCCACCGCCTAATGCAATGTGCAATGTGTAAATCGTGAGGCCTTGTAAAGGGATGTAATGGGGTCAGAGGTAGAGGGTGAGAAGTGGAATAAATTCGGGAAGAGTGGAGCTAACAGTCAAAGACTAGGGAGCAAAAAACACTTCCACAGCTAATGTTGAAACAACAACTTCACACCACAATTGAAAATTTGAGCAACAACCCCACAAAAAACCTTAAGGGAGGGATTTAGCAATCTCATTGTCACACTCCCATGCCAAACACCTTATTTACAACTTTTCTATTTTTTTTTTCTTTCTCTTATTTTTTTTTCTTCTTTTCTTTGTTTCCTCCTTTTTCTCATTCATTTCTATTTCTTTTCTTTGAAAGGAGAAAGGTAAGTGAATGGCACGGGGAACACAAACTTGAATTACAAATCCCCCCAAACAAACCACTAGTAATGTACCCATGGCAAACTAACCTTCAAAGCAAACCCAACTCAACATGGAAGTGTCGCTCCACTAGACCTTGACAAGGATATGGAGAATATTGATAGGCCAAGTGTGTAGTGTGTAGGGGGCAACAGCAACGACAAGGGGAAAGGCACAAAGGGCTAGCAAAGAGGGTAGTACATATCAATGGTTGGCTTTTTGGCTCATATGGCTAAATAGAACAAAAATTGCCTCAATCATATCAACACATGCACATGCTAAATGCGATTTCAAAGAGAACAAGACCAAGTTCTAGAGATGCAATCATGGGTGAGTCACACATGAAGGAAAGTATGAGACTATATGTAATGAATAGTCATTAGGCTTAAAGTCTCACAGGTAAGTCTACCACAGTCTAACAACTTACTCCAAGGTATGTCCCACTTATCAAGGTCAGTTAAGCCAAGTCATATGAATCTCAAGGGCAAAATGACATACAACATAGGGTAGGGGAAACACAGATGGCAATGTTAGAGCGCAATTCACAAAAGTTCACACCATAACATGTCGTACTTCAACACACAACTCAACCAGATCAATCAATCATCACCCCTTGTATTCTCTTCATAAGAGGGGTTTTCGCACACATTTATTGAAAAGAAATAAAGCTAAGGAAAGCGATAAAAGATATAAAGGATAGTGAGAAGAAGGGTAGGGAGTAGTACCTGGAAAGCTTAGGGACACCCAACTCGATCACTTCTCCTTTTGATATGCAACATGTATCTTATATACTCTAACCTTCATGCTCTATTAAAGGAAAGAAAAGCAAAGATACCCTATGAAAACTATATGTCATCCTATCTATATGATGCAAAATGCAACATGTTATTCACCCAATACCCCAAAATCTACTATTCCACCTAAAAAGCGATAAGCTCACCCCCCCCATGCTTGAGGTTTTCATTGTCCTCAATGGAAAGGACGCAGAAAAAGGACAAGGGAAGGGGGAAATGGGAGAGGGGAAGGGCACGAGTGACACACTTTTTTTTGAAAAGCGATAAATGCCTTGGGTTGCCTCCCAAGAAGCGCTTGTTTAAGGTCCTGAGCTCGACCCTTACCTCTAAATAGTAGATGGGAATGATGCGGGAGGTGGCCTAGGGGAGGTGTAGAAATATGAATGAGGATCCTCTACCTCCCCAGGACAAGCAGAGGCGGTTGCAAAGTAGGATGTGAGAGGGACGGTCGCAGAACAAGTGGAAGAATTGGCAGAAAGTATGTGAGATCCCCCATTTCCATGAAATGTATCAAGCTCAGGAGCAGCATCAAATGGGGAATTTGAGAGAGGCTCCTCGGAGGGTGGGGGAATGATAGGCGCTAAAGGCGGTGCAGGGGGAGGGAAACTGAAGGCTACCTTTTCCCCACACAGTTGGAATGATAGAGTGTCGGCCTAAACATCGATCACCGCCCCGGCAGTTGCGAGGAATGGGCGACCTAAGATGAGTGGGGCTGGAAAGTCCTCATCCATGTCAAGAACAATGAAATCGCATGGGATGAGGAACTTGCCCACCTGGATCGGGACATCCTCCAAAATGCCGACAGGCTGCCTGATGGAGCAGTCTGCTAGCTGAATCATCATGCTGGTGGGCGTGAGGTCCCGTAATTGCAGCTTCTGGCAGAGAGAGAGCGGCATGAGACTCACACTGGCGCCCAGATCGCAAAGGGCTCTCTCGATCTGCATATCCCCTATGCGGCATGGGATAGAGAAGCTGCCAGGATCCTGTAGCTTTGGTGGTAATTGCCTCGGTAGAAGTGCGCGACAAAATCCGAAAATGGGGGTCACTGGAGTAACCCCGAGCTCTCCCTTCTTGGACAGGAGCTCTCTTAAAAACTTGAAGTGTGCAGGTGCATTCTTGAGAGCTTCCAAAAAGGGGCTACTGGCATAGATTCGGTGTAGGGTTTCCAAGAATTGCGCGAATCTAGGTTCAAGCTGACGTAGCTTGGACCATGCCAGTCGCTGAGGGTAAGGCACTGGGGGCTGGTATGGGCGACTAGGAGGTGGCGGACTAGGCTCCCCAGTGAAGCTCAGATTCTCTTCTCTCGTCTTCCCCTCAGTTCCTGCAGAATCAGGAACTGTAACTACCTCTTGGAGAACCATCACCGGGCTCTCCCCTAACCCTCTTCCATCATGGAGATGGCATTAACATGGTGTCGGACATTGACATGGTGTCGGGCGTTGACGTCTGGCTGGCATGAAAGTTGCCCTTGAGGTCGGGATAGGAGGCTCACTTGCTGGGCAATCTGGGCTATCTGCGTGTCCATCGTCTTCTGATGGGTCGCCATAGCATCTACCCTGGAGGTCAGCAGATGGATTGAGTCCTTAAGAGTCTCATTGGTTGTCGTCTGGGTCACTATGAAGCGCTCCATAAGACTCTCCAGGTGAGATGTGGGTTCAGGAGGTGGAGGGGGTGGAGTGTAGGGAGCTCGGTTGTGGAAACCGGGTGGCTGGGTGGGATTCTGAGGGTGAGGGTTGGGATTTTTGTAGAGAGGATTCGTGTGGCCTTTCCAACCCTGGCTGTAGGTGGTGGGATGGGGGTTATTTTGAGGAGGTGTGGTGTAGTTGCGGTACGCATTGACATGTTCAATGCTGGAGGGAGCATTGTAACATTCAATGGAGGTGTGCCCCTGGATGCCACACGCCTCGCAGTATGCATGGGTCCCCATGGATGGCCCCAAAGATCCACCTGGAGTGGGAGCAGTTCCCACTTTGTCTAGCCTCTGTGCTAGCGCATCCACCCGACTGGCTAGAAGGGTCACAACGTCTACCTCATGTCTGCCACCGCCTCTCTTGGGGGTGGCTCTGTCACTCGACCAGTGATAATTGTTGGAAGCCATCTCTTCCAACAATGCCTTTGCCGCTTCAATAGACTTACCCATGAGAGCGCGCCCTGCTGCGGCATCAACCGTGATCTTCACTGACCGCTCCAACCCATTGTAGAAGGTTTGGATCAGGAGCCAGTCAGGAACTCCGTGGTGGGGGCACTGTCGTTGGAGGTCCTTGAATCTCTCCCATGCTTCGTAAAGGGACTCACCATCCTGCTGGGCGAAGGAGGTGATGTCCGTCCTCAGCTTGGCAGTCTTGCCAGGTGGGAAGTACTTGCTGAGGAACGCCTTGGAGAGTACTTCCCAAGTGGTGAACGAGTTAGGCTCCTCGTTCTGCACCCAGTCGCTGGCTCTATCCTGCAGTGAGAAGAGAAAGAGCCGCAAGCGAATTGCGTCGGTGGACACCCCGCTTAGCTTGATGGTGTCACACTTCGCAAGGAATCTGCGAAGGTGCATGTTGGGGTTTTCCGAGGGGTGCCTGCTGAATTGCTCCCTCTCCACGAAAATGATCAGTGCGGGGCTCAGCTCGAAATTGTTAGCCTCGATGGCGGGGCTAACGATGGAGGAGGTTATGCCCGATGCTTGGGGGAGGGCATAATCTCGCAACACTCTTTCGTTTTATCCAGCCATCAGGACTTGTGCTTGCTGCCGCTTCCTTGCACCTCTTTGCCTTCGAGCAGTGGCTTCAATTTATGGGTCAAAAAGAACAAGTGATTGATCCTTTTGACTTCGCTTGCGCATACAAAGCCAACACTACCACGACGTAAACAGTTTCAAGCACGAGAGGGAGGGGGAAATAAGAAAGGATACAAAATGAAAAGAAAACGCCTAGTCTAGAGCACGGAAATCGATTCTAATATTGAAAAGCGCAAGTTCCTCGGCAACGGCGCCAAAAACTTGTTAGGTTAAAATGTGTACTGCAAGTGCACGGTGTAGCTGTAGCTAGCACACGGCAAGTACGGGTCGTATTCCACAGGGAACTTGGTTTCAAATACTAAAAATGATTAGATCGCTCAAGCTAGGCAATCACAATTTTGGGTTGAAGACTAAACCAAGAGAAACGATAGCAACTAAAAAGTGAAGTAAACAACATAATAGAAAGCACCTAGGTTGGAATTAACAGCACGAATATGCTAGTGAATCAGTTACTAACCCAATCACACATTCCCAAGCATGCATCACAAATGGATAGATTGTCAATTAAGCCCATCTCCTCCCTCTCTCAAGGGTCGAAGACTAATCCTAGAACCATAGTCGCCTATTTTCATGGGACTAAAGGTTGAAGGATTACAAGATTCACAATCTCTAATCCCAATTAGAACTTAACTATTTTCATGTTAAAATCCTAATTGTCTACTAAGACGCACTAGGTAAAGGTTTCGTCTCTCAACGCTCCCCTAAACCCCAATAAAAACGATGAATGTTCTTTCGAGCATTTCATCGAGCATGTGGCGTGCATAGCAGAATTCGTAATCGCAAAACAAAGGGGGAACATGGATTGGGCCAGTACAAGATTCAATTATGCATATACAACGTCAATCCCAAACTAAGTTGAGGGATTTAGCCTACAATCATATTTCTAACATCAATCACAATATTTGATTTAATACACATGACAAACCTTAAATAACCAAAGAAAAGAGAAGAGAGAAGTAAGAACCTGAAATTGGTTGAATGAATTAAAAGCAGAAATCAACTTCAATCCAATAGCGTAATCCAAAACACTAAAATTGAACTCTCAAAATAAAACCTAAAAATCGCATAAAGAACAGTATGGGAGAGAAAACTGAAGACTAAAATCGAATGTCTCAAAACAGCCCCGAGAAAAGATTTAAGTCGCGACGCGGAAACGGGGGCGACACGGTCGTGCCCAGAGGCACGGGGTGACCGTGCCAAAAGTCTGCCCGAAAACACCCGTGCACTGCACAAGTGGCACGGGGGTGCCACTTGGCACGACCCCACCATGCCACATGGCACGGTCGTGCCACGTGGCACGACCAGGCCATGCCACTTGGCTGCCCGGCCAAGTGTGCTGGTCCCGGGTGGTTCGGCCGTGCTACGTGGGTCCGGTTCTGTGGGACTTTCATGTGACGTTTTTCCGCAACTTTTCTCGCCTTCCTGGCACTCCTTTCAGCTAAATATTGTCATCCTTTCGTTCCTTCAACAATGTTCCTGAAAATAACGAAAGATGTTATATCAATAAAAGTGTGTTAAAGGAGGCCTATTTGCCTCTTTCTTAACATCATTGAACGTGAAAACGGGGAAGAAAATGAGTCAAATAGGGGCTAAAAAATGGTACAAATATAGGTTCATCAGTTATTCCTTCTAGTTCAGTTGTTTCTGTAGCGATACCGTACTTCAATTTTTCTATCGTACAATTTTAGAGCTCTTGATCGGTGTATGCGTGGTTAAAAGAGATAGATGATTAGGCTCTTGTTACTTCATTAAAGAAATGTTGTGAGGCTGATGAAGAAACTCTTTGATGGTAGTTGGATGTTTAGTAGTTATTCACTTGTTGGAAGGAAGACTAATTAATTTTGAATAAAACTGTTTTCAAAGCAAGTCAATGTCTAATATAAATATCATATTTATGTATAACTTTATAAGATAGAAAGACGGTCAGTTTTTAGGTCGTGTTTCAGATTTCTTTGCATGAGGACGTCTAAAGTCTAATTGTGAGGGAATTTGTTAAGTCATAAATCATGCATTGTTTTAACAATTATTTTGATTATATTATATATATTATTTCGTCCAATTTACTTTACTTTATATATTTTTCAGGTTAAGCATTAAGAAAATAAAGAGGAGAAGAGAAGACGTCAAAGTTCGGATTTTACACGCTAAGTTATCAAGTCGGTCCAAAAATAATGATTTATGGAAAAATATTATTTCCATAATGATTTATTTTGGGCTAGGGTTACAAAATTATTACTCTTAATTGAAGAGAAACTAGAAGACTTGGGAGTGAAGGAGTCCAAAAAGAAAAACCCTAGTTCAATAATGTTATAAAAACCAACACCTCACGCCTAACTTATGGAGCCATCCTTCACGCTTCACTTCTTCTCCTCACAAAACTCACCAATTATCCTCACAGCATCTCACTATCATCACGATCATCACACAAGCTTCACCATCATCTACAGCAGCAGCCCCATCATAGTCACAATGCCTCACCACCCTCACCATCATCACGATCAACCCACCATCACCATCATCATTTATCATCATCATCATCATCATACACCACCATCCTCTCCATGCTGCTGTGTTACCATGTTCTTTCTTTTTGTTCTTTTTTTTTTGTTTTATTAGTTTAAACTCTTTATATTATTAAACATGAAATCTTTGCTTAACTCTTGTGATTTTATTTTTAATATGATTGAGTAATTTCCTCGTACTTAGTATAATCTATTTGAAACCATGCTAAATTAATTATTTTGAAACAAGTTTTATACTTTATTCTCAAGTTGATTTTTATTCATGATTCTATAACGATTAGTATTTATTATTTATGATATTCATGCTAGATTAATTAGAATGCATGCTAATTAGTTTAATACGAATTCATATGATAGTTTAAAAGGCTTTAATACATAAAAGTTATAGTCTTTTAGGCATTAGTATCACCCTGATTGATCATGGATAGCTCAAGTTCATCCCTTTTAATTAGATAATCGTTATAGATCTTTGTTAAGTCAATTTGCTGGTAAATTGGTTACAAGAAATAAGATGATGTTTTTCTAATACTTACTGCTCTAGTTTGATTAAATTCTTGCGCTGGTGTTAGGGTTATCAAAACTGGTGGGGTTTATGTTAGGGCTGGACCTAAATAAACTATAATATAAGGAAAAATGGGTAAGATCTGCTGGGGGGCGTCTTCTTTAGTCTAACTCATGGATAAAATCGATTTGTGTGTTGATGATAAATATTAACGTACACGGTGGATATAGATTACGCTAAGTGTTTTTCATAAATTTGGTATCGTTGATAATTATTTGTTGCGTTTTAGTTAATTTCTCTAGTTTGACAATTTTTATTCTTCAATTTATAAGCTTTAATATAAATTTCATTTACCCCCCCCCCCCAAAAGAGTAGTCTTTTAGAAGTTTCTTGGTAATATTAGATTAGGTAGATTTTGATTTTTAGTGTGGTTATAATTTTCAGATTTAATTTCTATTCTGTTTTGCCATTTATTTACCGGTTTGTTAGAAATTAGGTTAAAAATAGTTCCTTTTATGCTTTTTCATGTTTTAGTCCATTTTAGTTTTATCTAGTATCCTATTCTTCCTCTATTTAATTTTGGAATTTTTTGAAATTATTTGATAATTTTTTAGAATTATTTTGTGAATTGGATATGTGCATATTTTTTTAATAAATCTGAAAATTATGTTTTTAATTTTTATTTTATATTTTTAGGGTTTTATTAAGTCCAAAAAATTATATCCTAAAATCTGGGCAATTTTGTTATTTATTTTCGTATTTATATTAGTACAGTTTATTGTTTCTCTAATTTCAGATTTTATTTTCTATTTTAATTTTCTGCAGTTAATTTTCTGTTTTAAATTTTCTAAATTTAATTACATAGAATTTTAGAGTTATAAAGTTAAAAACTTGCAGAATATTAATTTGGAGTACTTTCTGTAATTTGTAATATTAATTTTCTGCTTGTTATTTTCGGTTTTAATTTTCAGTCTAATATTGTGTTATTATTTCTGTTTTTATTTTTCATATTATTTAGGATAGCTATTTACTGTTTTATTTCCAGGATTAAATTTAGAATATTTAGGAGCAATATTGAGCATTTTTCCAAATTTTTACTTATTAAATTTGATTTATTTTTGTAATATAAAGAGAAGTCATAATAAATTAGAGTAGTAAATTTAATTAGAATTAAACTTGCTTATTATCATAATCTTTTCTTATGGGATCCATCCCTACTTTCCTATGCTATAAATATTATTTATAAATCAAAGTAGTGGTTTAATTTGTAACTCTACGACAAGCTCAACATCCAGATGTAGGCAGTCTTACCGATATTTGGATCTCCCCAAACCCTGCGAAAGCGAGACTCATATTGGGAGGTGGTAGTGATGTTGTTGTTGTAAAGTGGGTTTTTTTTTCCTCTTGTTTGTTTGAGGAAAAAAATCCTCCAAAATCGGTTTCCCCCTCTTCATCTTGACCATTGATTCTGGCGCTCATGTAGACAGTGATGATGGAGATGGGCTAGCATTTGAAGGTTAGTGATTTGGTGCTGCTCATGTGCACGTACAGATGATGGTGGAAGGTGGTGCTGACATGGTGACACTAGTGTTTGCTGGTGTTGGGTGCGTCCGTGCTTGGGATGCTAATGCTGTGCTGGAGATGGAATGAAGATGGTGAAGATGAAATGGGATGAGAGAGAGCATCTGATAGGAGGGGGAGACCAGGGGTTTCCTTATTACATTAGGACGAGAGAGAAAATAAAGGTCACGTGAGGGGACAAGGGGTGTTTAGGGGTTTATTTTATTTTCTTTTTTTCTTCCTACTTTTTAAACTGGGCCATGAGATAGTGTGGGCTGGTGGACGGCTACTCCAATTAGGGCCAATTCTCCTTTTCAGCATTTTTCATCATCCTTTTCCTCCATTTTTTTGATTTTTCCATGATCTACAAAATAAAATAAACTCAAATATAATATGAAAATCATAATTATTAGGGGGTAAATTAGGTGTAGAAATATTGCAAAAATTATCACAACTTTGGTGCAAACAAATACCTCATACCTAGATTTTGCTCATCCTCAGGAAAAACAAACAAAACAAACTAAAAAGAAATAAAAGAATCACGGTTGCATTTTGTATATACAACAAGCCCTTTAAATCCCTTGGCTTTCCAAGTGAACGAGTGAGACCTCGCGAGGGTTTTCAAGAGAAATACCCATAAAATATTTTCAAAAATAAAGGAAAATCTCTTTAGTTTTTTCAAAATATGAACATATATATACATGCTAGGAGAATATGCACACAACTTGGGCAATTGCATCACCCTAACAACCAAGTCATCAAAATATATAGAAATAAAATCTACACTCAAAAGACAATCTAAGTCACAAGTTGCATCTTAACTTTCAACTTCCCCCTCCCACACACACACACACAATATGCAATTTTATGTACAACTTAGTGCATGTGTAAATGTGTATAAATCCTTACGAATCAAGTTGCTAACATTGACATAATCCCCATTTTTGTGCCTAATTGATTTCTTTATTCCCTTTTTCCTTTTTTTTTAAGATTAAGAACACACACATCCTAAACCCACTTGGATAAGAAATATTCGAGCCTTCCCTAAAGAAGGATTTTATTAGATTGTGCAAAGCACTTCTTTCATTGCCCAATTAGATGTGTAATCAAGTAAAATAGCATATATTCAAACCTATTACATATATGAAATAAAGCTAGTGGTTTCAAACATTAGTGCCCTAGGTTTTTTATTCACATTTTTAGACTTTTTCTTTTTTCTTTTTTTTTTGCAATTTTTCGTGAGCTTAGAAGGCAACTCGACAAATAAAAAGTTCACATGTCAACTTAACAAAAAACCCAAAGAATGATGGTAAAGTGAGCAACATAGGCACAAAATCATACATATGAGACGAGGCTATTATAAAAAATCGAGTCCTCATCCTAAACTAGGAATCTCGTTACGCAAACTCTATGTACATATAACTCAACAACCTAGCAATATGGGATCAAAATCACCTAAAAAGAACACAAATCCCCAAAAAAAATCTTTTTGAATTTTTCAAAATTTTTGAAAAATATGTACAAATTAGCACCTCACTCCCACAACAAAACTCCACAGTATCCTCATTGTGGGAACTAAAGTGCCAAAAAGCAATCACATAAGCAATCCACCCACAAACCTAACACAAATCCACAACTATATGCAAACCTACACTACCAAAACACAAGACAAAACAAAATACATAACAAAAACAAAACCACCAAAACAAAAACATGCAAACCAAAGAAAACACTAACACATATTTACAAAACAAAAACACAAAACCATTAAACAAAAACACACTAAACAAACAAGCGTGATCATAGCCAACTCGGTTGAACAAATTCGAAATTTCACCCCAAAATCAATCACCCAAACAATCACAATCATAAATATCCACAACTATGAACAAAAAGAAATAAAGAAAAGAAAGAGGATGATAGAGAAGGGGTGTAACGATCATACCAGGTTGGGTACTAGCCAAACTAATACCTCACTACTCAGATAGTGTCTAGGAGGTCCATGTAGTATCATCCACTCCATCAAATCACCAAATTGCCACTGGTATCAATCCCTACCAAAGCTTATAGCAACATATCAAATGAACGCAAACAATCCTCATAAAAATGAAAATAGTCAATAACAAGGACATTCCAAAGAAAGCATATTACCAGTAGAGGTGAGTGCTCTCTGGAGCTTATCAAAGCTTTAGGCCCACTCATAAGAGTTACACACATGCCCAACATCACCAATTGTAGAGGATAAGGGGCTAGAAGTTTCACAAGAAGCATGAGCGCACAAACTATACATGAATCCTAAATTCTCTACCCAATCCTCAGGTACTATAGTCACATCAGCCACATGAGTCTGGTCTGAATTTGGGGCATACATCATGCAGGTGTCAGACTCAGGGGAGGTGGACATTGAGATATCCATGGAAGAGTGAAACAATGATGAACGGGGCAAGACGATCGAAGTGGGAATGCCCATCCATGGAGTATGAATTAGAGGAGGAGAGAGAAAGAGCTCACCTCTAATGGGTGAAATGTGTTTCACTTGTGAGGCCCCACTTCCACATGTCACTCCAACAATCAAGCACATGTTTTATGTCTCGCTGTCCGAAACAGCAGACCACTCCCACCTAAGTTCCAATGTTTTTGTGTTTTTGTTATATTTTTTATTTTGCCTTTTTTCTGCTCAAAAATATTATTTAGGTAATTAAAAAAAAGGTATTATGCTATGCAGTGGGTCCGTGATAAATATTTTATTGGATGATCCAAGTGAGAGTTCTATAGACTGCAGAAGTGAAGAAATGCATGTTCCAAGAGATAGAATTTTTTATGATATGGAAAGGTGAGAGTTCCAAATTTTAGAACTCCCACTGTAAGTGACGGCGAATTACATTTGATTAGAATATGAGGAGCGATAGGCCTTGGGAATGCAATCCATGTGCAGTCAACATTGAAATAAGGACAAAATAAACAAATTAAAAGAGGGGTATTTTAATCCGTTCAAAAATATCAACTTTTAAAACCTCAATTTTGTTTTCACCCAACTGCCAACAAATTGTTCTTCTACTTCAGTACTTTCTGGCTATGGCCCTAATCCTAATTTGCCCAATTTACAACTCTCTCATACATGTTCAACCTAGTAGGGCATAATTTTAGCAAGTGGGTTGATGGAAGCACATGATTCATAGTTCGATTAATATCAAGGTCTATCTTCTAAGGTAGAGGTATTAGGTTCAAAGTCTAAGAGTAACAAATTTTTTTCAATTGAGAAATTTACCTAGACCAATGTCAAAATTAGGACTTTATTGCACCTAGTACGTTGATTGTACTCCTCCCCTTCCTCACCCACCAAGTTCATTAGATCAGACCCTATAGAGGAGGGTCATTAGATGGACACTATTTACTACCGCCAAAGAAAAAATGTTGTATTATGATGCTTTCATCACAATAAATTCATTGATTTTAACCATTGCAATACTTGTTTTGATCTTCCTAAAGGCATACTTTTGTTGTCTTAAGATTTGAAGTTTCAGATGAACAAATATTTTTTTACTTAGAGAAATTTGTGGGGACTATAAAAATAGTTTAGGCTTGATTATCTTATGGACTAAGTCTTTGTTAAACCTAATTCAACAAATAAATTTTCAATTCGCGTCAAGTCTGTTAGACCAGCTATATATAGGGGATCGAATGATCGATAGGTGCATAACTTACTATCAAGGAAATAAATTAATCAATTTCAATAATGGATGCAATGTTGATATGAAACAGTAAGAGAAGTTATGCAAACGGTTTTAAAGATGTACAAATTAATGTGGATTATAAATTGGAAAAAATAAATTATGAGCCATCAACATTATGAAATAGAGTGGCGGTTGGCTTAGCATTTTTTTAAATTCTAGGTATGGGAATATAATCTACTAGATATTTTCCTCTTTACGGGAGATTTAGTCAAGATTATGATCTTGCTTCTTTTTCTCCTAGTGCAAGCCTTGGTAAGTTGGTTCTGAAGATAATGGAGCCAAGTTTCCATTGAGCTTCCCTTAGAACGCACTCTACGGCCTAAAGGTAGGAGCTCCATGAATAATTTAGGCTAATCTGACTAAGTTTCACCCGTGGATTAATATCTAGGGTCCAATCTTTCGGATCCTATCTAACTCACACACATCTCTAGTGACAATCATCCTTTGGATTTGAGCTTTCTTAATTGGTCAAAACTCAGATACATATAACAAGGAACATTATTTGTACTTTGCTCTAATGCCCTTACACTTGGCCTCACACCCTCATACATATGTCTTTAGTAATTGAAATATATGTCCATCCTACACTTTTGTGTAATAGTCGAGAAATTTCAAGCTCGAGCTAACTATTTAGATTAATAATTTTATTCACTATGTTTATTAAATTATCTATATTAGAATAAAATTTACGTGTTAATTAAGTGTAATAGCTTATGTGATTTAATTTTAAGGATTTTCTTGATTTATTATGTGATTACATAGAATTAGTGAATTCAGTTAAAATTAGGTTGAGTTGGGATTACACAAAATTAGTCAACTTGAATTGGGCTACTTGAGGTTAGAATCAATTAGGCTTAGCATATTTGGGCCAAACTTATTTTACTCAAGTGACTGGAAAAAAAAAAAAAACAAAAAGGCAAGTTGTGCGCATCCACCTCCCTGAGGGTGTGATCCACCACAAATGGTTCGACTTCCCCTTTTCCTATGGTTTTTTATACTTTATTTTTTTACTTTGAAATATGAAATTGGCAATTTTATAGAAAACGATCGAGAAAATGGATCTTGATCTTGATCCGAGAACCTTGTTGTGTTCTAGAGCCAGAATCAAGCCCAACTACCTGATTTTGATCAATGATAGTAGCTACTACTTGTTCTAGGAACAGGGCAGCTTTGCCTGATCCGAGAACCTAACTGGGTTCTTGTGCCAGAGGGGGGCGAGTTCTTGGTCCAGACATGTGCACTATCTTAGATTAGAATGGTTCTACCGAAAATAAAAAAGAATGAAAAATAAAGAGAGTAAAAAGAAAAAATAGCAATTATGCATCAAATAGAGCCGACAGTGAGTTTTAGGAGAAACTTACAAACCACATCATTTTTTGAAGCAAATCATACTGATGGGGCAACTGAGGGGACCCGAAAGGGCCATTGATTTTGCTTCAAAATAGATTTTCGAAAGACCCCTGAGTAATCTCTAGTGTGGAGACCATCTTACTCCTTAGTATCGAATCGAGGATCTAGATTTGGAGGCAATGGCAAGATGACGTGATGGGATGCATTACATCACCGTCTATCATCACTGACAACCTCTACTATTTAATATGAGAAATCAATTTTTAATCACACTAACACACACCCATGCAACATATTAGTATAAGTCATAGTAAATGATACAAAAGGTACAAACTTTAGTCCAATGCAAACAAAATTAAAGTAAATAAGTGACAGCAGATAGGAAACTACTTAAAGATTACATCTTTGGTAATTTAGAATCAAAAATCATGAAAGAGAAATAGAGTAGCAGAGTAAGGGAATGTAAAGTTTTTGCCCTCATGTTAACCCACATGATTTGCCTACAAACCCAACAAATTGACTCCTTTTTTATAGGTGACCCAATTCTCTGTCTCCCTACATTTCTAATCTGTAAAGTATTTCTCTCCTAAATTTTGATGCTCTCCTCTCTCTAATTTTTTGATGTGTTTTGATGCCAATTTGATTTGATAACTCTAGCCCCTAGTGGCAACCCCCTATTTATAGTGGATGATAGTCCAAATCGACTTAGACAAAGGGCACCTTATCATAGTCCTATTAAGGTTAATCTAACAGGTACACTAATTCAACTAGGTTTCTGACAAATTAGTCTCACCAAACTATTAATCAACCTAAACTTTTAGTTAATTAATCCCATTTAGGCAAGAAAGGCTCGCATAGAGGGAGAAAATTACATAGCCTACTTGGGTTCCCATGCAGAGGACTTAGCCCAGCTCTTGATCCGGTCTAGTCGTATCAAAGAGGAGCCTGGCCGAGTTCTTAGGCTGGACTGTAGACACCCCAATTTATTTTAGTCATAATTTTCACATTTGACCTCCATTTTGAGTGATTCATTGTTTTCTCTTAAAGTATATTGAGTCTAGTTTCTAATAAAGCTAATTTCATAATTTCATGTAAGTATGGAACAAGATATAAGAAAAATAGTGAATAGTTCTAATTTTTAGCACAAGCCTAAATATTTCACTTACATATTTTACAGTGCTTATCGGACTTTGGTGCATAATATGTCATTAGAAAGCTCATTCAATGAAGAATGTTGATACCTAGACTTCATAATTTTATATTCCCTAATGTGGATCTTAATTGGATGTCAAACACTATCAATTTAGGCTTATTTGGGCTTTTGGGGCTCCATTACCCTTTTGGACTCTAATTCAAGGATTACTCTATTAGGTCCCAAGTACAAATTTGGGATATAATTTTTGTCATTGGGCAATCAAAAATAAGATGCTATTTTGAGGCGTCTATAGTTAGTCCTCACTTTGGTCGAGGGGGAGTGAGGTGAAGGTCAAAGTAAAGGTGTTTACTTGTAGTTGCCTATTTAACAGTGATGATGTGATACTAGAACCTGGCCACTGAGGGTCCAGAGACCCGACGGTCTCCAACTTATGCTATGATAGTGGCTGAAGGTATGACATCTGAACCTGCCTACTGAGGGTCCTGAGATTTGGCGTCCACCAACTTTCATTGTGATGATGGTTGATGATGTGAAATCCAAACCTGGCTGCTAAGGGTCCTGAGATTCGGCGTCTGTTTGGGCACCAAAAGTGTCCTATTAAGCACTCCTAATCACTTAGTTTTTACTCACAATCGAGATTATTTTTAGTTTTTATTTGGTTTTTGTAATTTTGTAGGAAATAAAGATTTAATGAAATAATGGGAGTAAAAGACACGCGATAAGATATGGAAATCAAGAGAATACAAACCCAGCCAAGCTAAGTGGGCCCATTCAATTCATGCAACTGGATCCAATTAGAAGAAGAGATAAGATTCATTTCTTTGACCCAGCTCTTTGGGCCTACTGACTTGCCCTTGTGAACCAACAGCCCAACCCAGTGTGTATATGGACGCAGCAAGAAGCAAAAGAAGCAAAAAGAGAAAGGAGAGTAAGAACTAGAATCCAGCCCACCCTAGCTGAAGAAGAAAAGGAAAAGAAAGAAGCAGTCATCCAGTAGCTCATGAAATAGAGTCCAGGAAGCTGATTCATGTAGGTCTGCATACTGCCATCCGCGGCCCAATTCCGAGCAAGTCAGTAATGCCCCTTCTTCCTTCTTCTATGTGGGCTAGCATGCAAAGCCTAGCTCTAGTCCAAGTCAGCGCCTAGTTCGTCCCTAAGTTAACATCTCATATCCTCACCCAAACTGTGAAAAATGTCTAATACAATTAGGAGAATGATTAGGTAATAGAGTATGATTAGGAGAACTGGAAACTATATTCTAGTATAATTAGGCAAATTATAGGAGGGGTTGGCACTAGTATAAATAGGGGTCTTAGGGGTGCATGTAAATCATCAATTTGTCTCCCTCTCTCTTATAGCATTAGCTTTAGAGTTTCACAGATTATTCCAATTGTAAGAATTCTTTCAAGTTGAATTTAATTTCAGTTTCTTGTTCTAGTTTCAATTTTTCTAGTTCTAGTTTTAGTTTAATTTTTCTAGTTCTAGTTCCAATTCAAAGTTTTCTACTTTTAGTTTCAATTCAAGTTTATTAGTTTCAATTTTAGTCTTCCCAAAAGTTCTTTTTCATTCAAAATTTCAATCTTTATTAGTCTTTCGAGTCTATGATGGATATTGAAGTCTTGAGGCGATCTCTCGTTTAAGATTCGAATTTTCTACATCTAATCAGGCTGAGTAGTCAAGGTAATATCTTTCTTCTCTCTTGTATTTTTTTTATTTTAATATCATGATTTAGATTAGGATTTTGTGAGGCTACTTGCAATATTGGAAACTAGTTTTGTTTAGATTATTTTAGATTAGTTTAGTAGTTTAATACTAGTGATTAAATTCAACCCATATCTGTGGACGACCCGTAAAGTGCTACAACCACGACTATACATTTACGACTTATTTTTACAGTTCCTGAGACACAACTCATGTTTGGCACCGTTGCCGAGGATGGTGTTGAAATTGATTGCTAGTGTTGATTATTGATTGCGTAGTTTATTTACTTTAAGTACTTTAATTGGTATTAGCAGCTTATTAGCAAGGACAGAACTAGAATTGGCCAAAAAAAAATATCATTGCATGTTTTTTGGATTTTCAATTTCTGTTTGGATTTGTTCTGGGCTAATACAGTGCTAATTTTACTGTTCTACTATTTTTAGTGGATTCTTAGGGATTTCTAGGGTGTAGATAATGTTTTTTTAGAATTTTGGGCATTTATGAAATTTTCAGCAATTACTAGACATAATTTTATGTTCTAATTTTTCTTGTACTGTTCTAGGACAGAAAAAATTGAGAAAAAAATTATGATTGTGCTGAATTTTTGTACATAGTGTTCTAATTTTGGTGTTTGATTTTCTATTTTAATTGTAGCTTTTTCTTGTTTAAGTTTTATTTTATTTTCTATTTGTTTTAGTTCAGGTGGTGGATTCAGTTTTTGTTTTTGTTTAGCTTAGTTTTTGTTTTTTGTTTTGTGGATCAAAAAAAATTAGGAAAAGAAAATGATGCTTGTATTTGTGTTTGTCCTTCTTTTCAGTTTTTTGTGCTAAGTTACTTATTGTTGTTTTAGTCCTTTTGGTGTTTCTTTTCTTTTGGTAATATAGTTTTATTTTTGTTAGTTTATTTTTTTTTTTTTGTTAATTTAATTATTTAAGTGTCTTGTTTTCGTTTTAGGAATGAGTTTTGAATTAGTGCGTGAGAGTCATTGATTTTCCCCCTTTAAAAAAAACCCTTTGAAATTGAAATGAAATTGAAAATCTAAAAAAATTGAAAAAAGAGTTTCAACAATGCCGACTTTTAATTTCCCACAATTTGAGCGTGAACCTTCTTAGAGTTATCTGTCAACTTAACGATTATCGTGCTCAATTGATCCAAAGTTTTCAAAAATGAAAAATTTGTTAGATCATTGCTGTGGGTCTAAATGCTAAATTCCGAGGTCATGTTGAGTCTATGTGCACTGGAGATTTATTAGGATTATTGTCGAGAACTCAAGATGAGGTTTGAGATTTTTTTCAAATGTTAGCCTCGGACACTTATGAGTTTGAACAAGCTACAAGGACCTTATGATACTCTACTCATGGCGAGTACGTTTTTCCTACTAATCCTCACCATAAGGTTCACTTTATAGATTCATACAATCACCAATATTACTGTTGTGTGCTCCCTGTTTTGTGTCACTATTATGAGTCTTCTTACCATAATGCTTAATTGTCCTTATCGTGATTATGTGGATGCTACATGTGCAAGTCTTGCAAAGACAATAAATGAAATGTCTGATAAAATAGTAGAGACTATGAAAGAGATAATTGCTAAATATTCTCACGATTTCAATTAGAATAGGGACAATTATAATGAGCTTAACTCTAGTATAGAATCTTCTAAACTTGAAGTTAGTCTTTTTGATGATTTTGAGCCCTCTTATCTTGCTAGACCCGATTTATATGATGATATTTCTTTCCTAGCCTAGAACAAAAGAGTGACCACTCTATGTCTCTATCCCCGAACCTTGAACCTGAATTTGGCTCACCTAGAGATGTCACTGAGGATGTCCTAATTTCTACCGACCCACCTGCCCCTTTTAATGACTCTTTAGAGTTTGAGGAACGTGAAGAATTTGAGAATGCTAGTGAGTTAGATCTAAAAATTACAATTGAAGATGAGCATCATGATATAGATGAGTCAGAAGATATTTGTTTATAGAAGTCATGTGCGAGGTGGTTGAGCACTAATTTAGAATTTAATGATGATATTCTTTGTGTGGAATATAAATATTTTTCATATGGGCTAGATGAAATGAAGGTTTGGATGTGGGTTTTTCTATTAAATATAAATCCTTTTCTTTTGACCCCATCATTATGACCTTATTCTCGAAAAATCCAAGTCTGAATTTTTTAGAGTATAAGAACTTTGTGCCTATGGCAGTTAATTTGGACCGGACTCTTGAGTATATTGAAATTAAAGGACTTATGGAGTTAGGACCCACTATTTTGCATATACAGTTTGTTCATGATTATCAAATTTCTAGGTTGATAACCCACTTGTTGGCTAAGTTTTAGTATATCTCTTTGTTTAACATTTGGGCCCAACAATTTGATTAGTTGAAAGGGGCCCTCAATTGTGCTGCGTTGACGTTATGGATATATTCTCTTCGGCACCAACTCTCTTATGTTTACTGTATTTATCTTATTAAGAGTCGTTCTTGATTATTTGATAAGCTGTTATGATCACTAATAGGTTTTGATTTGAGTAGCAATCTCCAGCTTGACATGGAGTGGTTGATGTTCCATAAGCCTCTATCTAAATGGATTTTAGGAGGCTATAGCTTAGTTGAAATTCTGTACCTGACCTGGTATTATTGTTCTATCCCTTGTATATTGTGTATATTGTGTCTTTTATTTTATTATTTTTGTAGATGCTCATTTTCCCACAATGTGGACATTGTGTGATCTTGGTGTGGGGGAGGGGAAGCTATGCTTTTAAATTTTTGAAAAAGAAAAAAGCAAAATGAGAAATTTTTTTGAAAAATTAAAAAGATTTTCTATTTTTGTATGATTTTTGGGGAATTGTACCATCTTGAGTAACTATAACAACTTGTGACGTATTATTGGTTTGTATATAAGTGTAGTGTGCATGGCAAATCTTAGATCAAAGTGTGTCACTGTATATCCCATTTCTAACCCGTCATCCCATTATACTGTGGGGTTTAATCCTTATATGTATCACCATTATCTTAGAATTTTAGGCATTCATGGTTTGATTCTTCCACTTGCCTTTTTATGTAGCAAAAAAAAAAAGTTGAAAAAAATTCAAATAAGAAGCCAAAGAGTCGGAAATGACAAGTACCCTTTGAGGCATGCGCTACTGGGTGCTACCCTCTGAGGTAATATTGCTACTAGGAAAGCTTACTTACCAAGTCAATGAGTCAATAAAGTAGTCAAATGGGATTGAGTTGAACCGTTGTAAGCTTAAATCCTAGGGTGATTGTACACTTGCACACTGCACACTAGGATGGACTCACTATTTTAATGGTCTGTGGGGTGAAAAATTGGTGTATAGGTGTCCTGCTTAGAGACTAAGAGTTTTGATATGTACATTGTGCCTGTGTATAATCTTATATTTGGGTTGCTGAAGTGATTTGTTGGTTAAGGGTCTAAAGTTTTCCCTTATGTATATTTGATTATATTTAAAAATTTAAAAAAAAATTCTATTTTCTCTCTGTTTTTCTTTTTTTATTCAAAGATTTTGTGGGTATATCTTCTGCAAACCCTCGCGAGACCACACTCGTCCACTAGGGGGAATCTAGGGGTTTAAAGGGCTTGTTGCACATGCTTAGTGCAACCATGATTCCTACGAAAGTGAGTTAAGTGTCTTACGTTAGATCTTTCTTTTCTTTTATTTTACTCGAGGACGAGCAAAATCTTGCTATGGGGGTGTTTGTTTGGGCACCAAAAGTATCCCATTAAGCACTCCTTATCACTTAGTTTTTACTCGTGATAGAGATTGTTTTTAGTTTTATTTTGTTTTTGTGATTTTGTAGGAAATAAAGATTTAATGAAATAATGGGCATAAAAGACATGCAATAACATATGGAAATCAAAAGAATACAAACCGAGCCAAGCTAAGTGGGCCCATTCAATTCATGCAATTGGATCTAATTGGAAGAAGAGAAAAGATTCATTTGCTTGACCCAACTCATTGGACCTGCTGACTTGCCTCTGGTGAACCAGCAGCCTAGCCTAGTGTGTATATGGATGCAGTAAGAAGCAAAACAAGCAAACAGAGAAAGGAGAGTGAGAAGTACAATTCGGCCCAGCCCAGCTGAACAAGAAAAGGAAAAGACAGAAACAGTTGTCTAACAGCTCATGGACCGGCACCTAGCAAGCTGATCCGTGTGGGCCTGTTTATCACCATCCGCAACCCAATTCCGAGCAAGTCAGTAGCGCCCCTTCTTCCTTCTTCTAAGCGGGCCAATGTGCGAAGCCTAGCTCTGGTCCAAGTCAGCGCCTAATCCATTCTAAGTCAGCAGCCTAGATCCTCATCCAATTGTGAAACATGTCTAATACAATTAGGATAATAATTAGGTAATAGAGTATGATTAGGAGAACAGGAAATTGTATTCTAGTATAATTAGGAAAATTATGGGGGGTTAGCACTAGTATAAATAGGGGTCTTAGGGGTGCTTATATCATCAATTTATCTCCCCCTCTCTTATAGCATTAGTTTTAGAGTTTTAGAGATGATTCCAATTGTAGGAATTCTTTCAAGTTGAATTTAATGTCAAATTCTTATTCTAGTTTCAATTTTTCTAGTTGTATTTTTTGTTTAATTTTTCTAGTTCTAGTTTCAATTCAAAGTTTTCTACATTTAGTTTCCATTCAAGTTTATTAGTTTCAATTTTAGTCTTCCCAAAATTCTTTTTCATTCAACGTTTCAATCTTTATTACTCTTTCGAGTTGATGATGGATATTGAAGTCTGGAGAGGATCTCTCGTTTAATATTCGAATTTTCTACATCTAGTAAGGCTAAATAGTTAAGGTAATATCTTTCTTCTCTGTTATAGTTTTTTATTTTAATTTCATGATTTAGATTAGGGTTTTTGGGAGGCTACTTGCAATATTAGAAATTAGTTTTAGTCGGATTATTTTGTATTAGTTTAGTAGTTTAATACTAGTGATTAAATTCAACCCATCTCTGTGGATGACTTGTAAAGTGCTACAACCATGGTTGTACACTTACGGCGTATTTTTATAGTTTTTGAGACACAACAGTGTCCATAATTTTCGTTGCTATGGTGGTCGATGATGTCCCATTGTGCCAGGAGCCTGCGGTGTCAAGATGTCCCATTGTGCCAGGAGCTAGCGACTACTCCATTGTACCGAAAGCCAACGATTTTTTGAATTGTCCCATTGTCCCAAGAGCTTGTGGTTGTCCCATTGTGCCTGCAGCCAACGACGTCAAATATCCTGTTGTGTCAGGAGCGAGCAGTTATCCCATTGTGATGGAGGCCAGCGATGTCGAAATATCTCATTGTGCCGGGAGCCAGTAGTTGTCGCATTATGCCAAGAGCCAGCTGACTTGAAATGTCCCATTGTGCTGAGCCAGCGGTTGTCCCATTGTGCCGGGAGCTAGCGATTCTCCCATTATGCCGGGAGTCAGCGATGTCCCATTGTGACGGGAGCTAGCCTATTGTTGGAATTCCCTATTGTGCTTGTAACCAGAAGCCTTGAAATGTCCCATTGTACCGGGAGCCAACGGTGAACCTTAGTGCTATGGACTCCTGAAGATCCATGGCCAGATTCCTAAAAGGTGGTGTCTGAGCCTGAAGACCTGTAGCCAGATCTCTATGAACATGTTGGCGTGTGAGCCTGAAGACCTTTAGCTAAGTCCTTGTGAACTTTTTGGCTTTCGAGCTTGAAGATTGAACCTTGAGGTGCTTGTCGCATAACGTATTGAGATGTCAAATCTTCAAGTTTGACCTTTTTACTGCTTGAGAGTTGAATTCGTCTCCTTCTAATGGGAGACTATTGAATGCTAAAATGTCCTAGATGTTGAGGCATCCTTCGAAGATGAAGAGGATGAGGTATCTTTTGTGGCTAGATTCTTAAGCTTTGTTGCCTTATGGCATACATTGGGTTGATGTCCATAAGCATGCTTGTGTAAAGCTTTCTTTGAGGATGGAACTTTCACTTTGATTGATTCTGTTTAAGGCAAGGGTCAAAGTATAAAGGTCTTTCGTGATATTTTTTGATGCCATGAAGATTCATGGCTAACTAGGGTTGTGTGTTGTTCCTGTAAGGTTGCTATGAACACTGATTGCACTACTTCAATCGAGGTTCCTAAGTGATCAGGGCGGAGGCGATCTAGTAAATGGGCTAAAGGCCCATGTATTGATGTAGGTGCAATTGCTAGCCTAGTGTAACCCACGGGATTCTTAATTCAGGCTAACTATTTGGGTTATTGTTTTCATTAACTGTGCTCCATTTAATTGATCATGTTAGACTACTTGTTTACAAGTTGATTAGGTATAATATTTATACGGAGTGATTTTGTGAACTTTCCTAATTAAGTACGCAATTACGTAAAATTAGTGAATTCATTAATTAGGCAGCCATGACATGATTACGCAAAATTTGTAAGCTAAGTGAGAATGCTCGAGGTTGAGATTGAACGAGACTAGACTAATTAGCACCGAGATCGGTTTATTAAGTGTGATTAAACAACTAATGCAAACAAAAAAAAGGAAGAAAAGAATAACAAAGAACCCATAGGGGCAGATGCCGCCTTTCTTTCAGTGCAAAACATAAAAAAGGAGGAGGGGCTCCCTCCTACCCCAGCCCGGGAAACCACCAAAGAGAGAGAGGGAGGTGAGGCGTGGCAGTGAATCATTTGAACTAAGATGGTTTTGAGAACTATTGTGGCTGGTGCTGTGAGGAGGGAGTTCGGGTTAGGTGTTTTAAATTGGTAAATTACGGAAGTGCTAAGATGTGCTAATCGTTTACTTGTCTCCATGATCGAACATGCTGGCATAAATCATGAACTTGTTTCAAGCATTGTTGTGCCAATATGTAGATGTCAAATGCTTCGAGCCTACAACTGCGTTCTACTAAATCAAGATTATAATTTTGTGAGTCTACGACTTGTGCGTGCTATGTGTGTATGTCATGACTGAGTTCCATGTCCAAGTGCTGCAACCCTAGCTGTTCAAATTGCCTATTCATGTTTAAGCGTCTCCTGTTGAATAATTTGTGTAATAGGAGTCAATTTAATTAAAACCCGCTTGATTCACTATTAAGCATCTGCTACCATCCTCACATTAATGCTTTCAAACAATTAAATACTTCAAGTAATTTGTTTAAGATTGGTTTGTTAATTACCGTGGCTAAAACAACGTCCTAACTGCTTAAACAAGTGACTTGAATGTTTGCTGACGCCTTAAATGGGCCATTGGGTTGGAAACAACACGTATTATGAATGAACATGTTTGTGTTATGCTTAAAGGTGAGAGTTAATAAACATTCATGCAAACTACTGTGATATGACAAGCATGTTGAGTTATGTGATTAGTAATGACTATAGGCCATTCGTTTGACAAGGGTACTTTTAAGCGAAACTAACTATGAATGAGTTATAGGCATGGAAGCTTTTAAGACAAGTTTTAATGATGTTCCCTTGAAAAATGAATCCGTATTTGGCCATTAACTTATTTAGAAGCATAATTTGACAAGATGAACGGTTGTATGCTTTTTAAAAGTTGAATGACCCTATTAAGGCATTTACCCTTCATGAGAACGAAAGTGTTATTGTCATGATGAAATGAGAATTTTGAGAAAATGTTTTATGAAATGACCATTGCATTTGAAATGTAAAGAAATCGAGATATTCATGTGTGAATGGAATGGTTAGCGTTTAAAAATGAGCTTCCATATTACTTGTCTTGAAGAGTGAATGAATATGCAAAGATTAACTCATTTTAAGCATATTTTACTAAATGAGTGGTCTTATGCTTTCTAAATCGATGTGAAATCATTAAGGCTTCGAGCCTCATGAGAATGAGAATGTCATTATCTTGTGATACAATGAAAGTTCTAATGCAGATGCATTCAGAGGTGAAATGAATCTAAAACGTTTTGGGCTAGGAAAATGGTGCTACATGTATAATGATTAGGGAGAATGTCTGGTTCTCGGGAACCCTAATACCTAGGGAGATAGACCCAGAAGTGGTAACCCTACATTATCCTGATGGGGGTAATATGATGCCCAAAGAGTAAACCCAGAAGTGGGAACCTGGAAGATCCCGACGTGATAATATAAAATATAAGTGACGATCTCACTGGTACGATGGAACGTGAGTGACGACCTCACCCATACCCAGCACAAATATGAGATTCTGATGCCTATGAAAATTATTTCATACATGTTATGTGATGTGAATTGTTCGTTCGAGGTGATGTTGGGGTAATGATTTGAAAAGGTTCTTGTTTTCTTGAAAAGAGTTTTTATTGAGTTTCAATTATCTGCCAAGTGCATAACAATGGTTTTGTAAGAACTTCCATTGATTTAAGCGATATGCATTGATCTTATTGTCCTGCAAAAAGGAGCCTCACTTGGTCATTTTGTTTAAACCCGTTGACGTTAGATGCTCATATGTGCACTAAGTGTTCTATTGCATCCAATACATAATCTGTTGCATGAGATAGGTTATTAATGAATCCTGTGGGTGTGTTTTGTGACGATATGCTTACATTGTGTGATGTTATGCTGATATAACATGGAATTACCACCAATAAGCCATAAAAGACTTAGTTCAGGCAAGTTAAGTGCCTTGGGCGTGAATTAGAAGAAGTATAGGGTTACCAACGTACTAGAAAGGTCATTGAGATGACGATAGAGGTGGAAGACCCTACATGCTTATTATATGATATTATATATCAGATTGTGTGTGTAAGTGCTACTTAAAGTATGACGTACAAGTGTTTTGCTTTTTGGGGGTTGGGAGTCATTCATTGAGCATGTGGTAGCTTATCCCCCTATCTTTTGCCCTTTTTCCCCAGGTTCCTAAAGTGACAAGTAGAAGTCGATTCACATAAGCGAAGGTGAAGTCTCCCTTGCTGCCCTAGAAGTACCCTTATATGATTTTGTAGTTAAATTGTGAGCTTAGTAACGTATTACGATGTGATTTAAGTTCTTGAATGCATGTAAGCTAATCACTGAAGCCATGTAATGCATATTGTCTAGAAGTCACTCTGTATGGCCATGTGAGCCGGCCATCTGATTTATCAGTAATCTTATAGCTGTAGTTGTTTATTTTCTTTTGGCATGTAAACCCCAGTACTCCAAATGTGTGATATGTTGAGTTGTACTTTCCCATACTTTCTATTATTAAACTATATTGTTTAGTATACTCCAGGTGTGTGGCCCGTAGAGCTGTGATCTTTGACGTGTAGTCATTGAGTTATGAATATATGTTTGTGCATTTATTGAGTACAGAAACTCATTGTAAAGCTAAAAACCTGTTTTTAGCCCATTTTTAGGCGGAACTCTGCCCATTTCGAACCAGAATTTAAGTAGGAATTAAGAAATCGTTAATCCTTCTGACTTAGAGGTTGGGGGTGTTACAGATTGTATCAGAGCAAGGTCCTACGACCATAGGCCGTGACCTGAGCCTTGCATTTGATATAGTTATCTAGGAACATGTTCATGATGATGTGATATACGCCTGCTTTTGTGTGCAAATGTGGTTTTTGTGTGAACGTTGGTGTGTTTAGCTAGTTATGTGCGGCTTGAGTGAGCTCATTGATTGAATGAATGAACCATTTGCTAGCGCATAGGCTGAATGACTTGTATCGTCACGGATGAGCTAAGTCTTAGCTCAATAATGATTGTTTTGTGGTGCACCTTGGTGATTAAATCAAAAGTTTAAAGTACACTTGATTCGAATTCAAATGATTGAAAAGTCTTAACTCTAAGCTCATTTTTGCCCCTAAAGTACATTTTCTCCTCGGGCCCATAATTAAGCGAGCAGATGTACTCAATGGTTGGTGGAGAAAGAGTTTGAAGCAGTTAAACTATTCTCCTTTTGAAAACCTAGAGACTTTGAAAGTTAAGGTCCTTCCTAAATAGTGAGTTAAGGTTTTTCTTTCGCACTAAAAGACCTTTCTAATTATATAGTTAGGCCTTATTGATGAGTCTGAAGACCTACGTTTGATTTACAATGATGTTCAAACCTTGTTCTATGAGCATACGTTTCTACGTGTAATTGGATGTTTCAAGTACCTACATGCCAATATGCATATGTTGCTTGATGTGTCCATGACAAGTTGTTAGTAAGTGATTAGAGATTGCTTTTCTTGACTAACAGTTCTTTTAGACAATACCCTTTTTTACATGAACTCTCAATTGTAAAGGAACTGAGTGAGAACTTCATATACGCGCGTGTCATTATGGGAAATTATGATAGGGTCTCATTGATTGCTACCTAAGTGTTATTCCAAGCCTTTCGTATACGTGCCATTAATACTTAGATGAGGCTTTAATCTTGATTGTCATGCACATAGAGAGTCTTCCTTTCTTCCCAACATGCAGCTACTGTTACTTATGAGTCAGCTAGGAGTTATACTCATCGTGGCGTGGGATGCTATTCTTGTTATAGGATTGATAGTGTCTTGGCTATATCAACCCCAACACGCCTAGAACGGAGATAAAAGGAAGAACCTGACTGACTTTAGAACTGTTATACCACATGCATCACCTCATTACCTCCTAGGGCGATGATCTATACCTTTCCAACATCTTCTTATGCATTCACACCAAGTGCAGAAGCCTGAATGTTCCATAGTAGAAGGTAGAACCTCGCCATCCATGCTAAGAGTTCCTTGGGCCTCCACAATTACCTTATGAGACAAATGTGTTGCAAAACCTCAATGTATATTCGTAAGACCATTAATGCCATTGTTCTTAACCCTTGTTAGTTGATTGATGGCTAACTCCAAAGAATTTGGACAAACCTCAAGGAATACCTTTGATCCTAGGCTTTAAATGAGCGTCGCACTCGTGTATACTTGTCTAGATCTCCTTCCATGGGATGCTACCATGAACCTATGTGTTTTGAAGCATAAGAATAACATTATGCACAACGTAAAGGTCATGGAAGCCCATATAGTTACTTAGGTTCATTATGCACTGTCATTCAGGTGTCTTGTGAATAAATTATTTAGTAAATGCACATCTTTCTGTTAGCTTGACTGGAGTTTGGTTTGGCATGTGACTTAATTATCCAAATGATTTAACTTTTGTAATTCATAGCATGGTATGACCTCTGAGTCATTAGTTGCACTCCATGAATTCCTTGATCTCACGTTTTAGCTGAATAATTGCATATACACGTACTTAAAGCATGATGCAGCGACTATAGAAACTTGCATTCGCATATTCTTGCCCTTATACTCTATGTTTGATTGGATGGCATACTAGTGTACCATGCTTAGAATTGAATTCCCAACTTCGGATGCTGAGTTGTTACACCTATGTAAAGTCATCACAACATCGAATATCATTTGAGGTTCATTGCTACTGATGTAATGCTATGTGAGGCTATGTGATGAGTGTCATGAGCCTTATGGTAGTTTTCATCGGAAATTCTAGAGTTGTACTACGTTAGCTGTTATGCATGTTGCTATTGCTAATTTGCTATATTGTTATTATCGTACATGGCCTTGCCTTCATTCTAAATGCCTAGTGTTGAGTCGTCACGCTACCATTTTGCGTGTTATTGTTACTATGCTTCGAACCCAATATCAACGCTTACATGTCTCTGAGTATAACCATTCACTTGTTTAAATCTATGACTTAAGAGATGATCAGTTCCAAGTAGGGACCCTAGGGGAAGTCCCCCCATCCTCAAAATATCATGATTGTCTTGTCTGCTTGTCTTTTAACTATACGTATGAGTCGAAAATCACCTGCTTTGCCAAGTATAACTATTGACTTATTAACATAGGAGCCCTAAGCAAATACTTAGTGGACTTCCTTCTCAACGAAAACTACAAGTTTCCTGGTGGCGATGCTTAGGTGAACCCACCCTACCTTTGCAGTTGAACTTCCACGGAATGATAGTTAAACTATATAAAAGCATTGCCAGGCATGCAGACCGAGTACAAAACCTATCATAAGCAAGAAACCATGCATCTACGTTCCTTAAATGACTTATGTTCAGATCTATGCTGGACTTCTACCACCCATCGACTTACATTCTTGACATTGCATTTTCCTTTCAAATTGTTCCTATCGACATGTAATTTTGGTTCATGTTACTTGTGATTCTTAATCCTTGGTGTGCTCTATTGTTAACTTTACGTGATGTCAATGTGATTTCAATTGCTACTTCAAGTTTCATCATTGTTGATGTGATGTAATATGATGTCTCCACTACTTTAGTGTGATGTGGTTGATGTAATATGATGTCTTCGCTACTTTAGTGTGATGTGGTAGCTTCCTAGTTGATTGATTTATCCTTAAAGTGATTTCATATCTTCATACTTCCGGATGAACCTGACTAAGTTAGCCCCCTTCATCCGACCTTGACATGTCCTGTCTAAGTTGCCATGAATGAAAGGCCTAAAAGTTAGCTGGGATGGATATGCAAACATAGGAATGATGGTTGCATACGTTTCCTTCTTGTAAATTGCTTGCTATATACGTGTCAGATGGGTTCATGTTGCTTATGATTCATATGCTCTAGAATGCTAAATTGTTGATTCTATGCAATGTCATTGTGCTAAAGTGATGCTGCATGATGCTATGTAAAGTCCTTATTACTCTAGTATGTTATAGGAGGTTAACCACTTTGATCCTAAAAGTGAATTGAATTCATGTTTTAGAAAGAAACTACCTGTATATGACCTTGAGATGTCATGGCCCAATTGTCATACCTTTAGATGTCGATTCTTAACGATGCATATACAAAGAGTTGTTCACCATGCGGCTAGTGTCTACATAATTAGGGGTCGGTGTTTGTTTTTAAATAAGCTTAATATGGTTTTCCACACCAACTCATTTGGCCTTCTTCTAAGCATTTGCCCTCTGCGCCTAAAAAGAGTGAGTAAACACTTGAATAGGATTGGCGAGGAGGACACTGGATACCATAAGTTTTTTCAATTTAAAAGACACAATTGATTGCAAAATGAAATTTTTTGGATCCTAATGCAAATCGGGTAGATCATAAGTACGTGTGTGAGCATTTTGTGTTTGCCTGAACTGTGAACTTCGGAATTTCGAGGACGAAATTCTTTTTAGGGGGGAGAATGTAAGCCTTGGGATTCTTAACTCGGGCTAATTATTTGGGTTAATGTTTTCATTAACTTTGTTCCATTTAGTTTACCATGTTAGACTACTTGTTTATGAGTTGATTAGGTGTAATATTTATACGAAGTGATTTTGTTAACTTTCCTAATTTAGTACGCAATCACACAAAATTAGTGAATTCGTTAATTAGGTAGCCAAAACATGATTACGCAAAATTGGTAAGCTGAGTGAGAATGCTCGATGTTGAGATTGAACGAGACTAGACTAATTAGCACTGGAATCGATTTGTTAAGTGTGATTAAACAACTAAAGCTAACCAAAAAAAAGAAACAAAGCAAAAGAAAGGACTAAAAGGGGTCGCGGCCCCCTTTCTTTTAAGGCAAAACACGAAAAAGGGGGAGGGGTTCCTTGCTACCTGTAAAGCTTGTCGAGGGCTACAAATTTAACCACTACTTCGGTTATT
>JACYFF010019584.1:65730015-65761272 GCA_017589665.1 Selenicereus undatus | reverse complement strand
AAATAAAATATATAATATACTAAAAATAATTACAAAAATGGTGCATGCTTTTTGACTTAACACTACCCCAGCCCCGTGAAACCACCAGAGAGAGAGAGAGAGAGAGGTAAAGCACGGCGGCGACAGTGACGGCACCACCATGGCTCGCACTTAGGCAGCCATTCCTAGCCGCACACAGATAGAGAGAGAGAGAGAGAGAGAGAGAGAGAGAGAGAGTAAGAGGGAGGGAGCAAACTGAGAAAGAGAGAAATCGAGGTTCGGCCAGGCGTCGATGACGGCACAGGTTTGGCGGCAAGGTGTCTCAACCGATGGGCTTGAGTCCGGCTGCCACCAAAAGCCACGAGGATAAGGGTTCGATAGTTAGGGTTTTGAACTTAAGCACCATCCTGACTACTACCAGCATGGCAGTGGTCTAGCCTGACTCTAGTAGCTGGACAGAAACCTGGGAGAAAGGAGAATGTCAGGCAGCAACAAGAGAGGCATACGGAAAGAATGGGTTAGGACTCAAGTAGCAAGAGGGATGAAAACCTTGCTTCAAAATCGCCCCCAACCAATCCTAAATCAGGTCCTTAGCTTGGAGTACAGGTGGGTGGCTCCTGATCCATAAACCTATTACTAATTTGCAAATATTTTTGAAATATTTGTGATACCTGATTTAGTAGTTAGATTGAAACTATAACGAGTTGAGAAATTGCAAGCAGTCGGTGAGTAATTTGGGTTGAACTGAGATGCTTTTGAGGACTGTTGTGGTCAATGCTGTGACGGGGGAGTTCAGGTTGAGTGTTTTAAATTGGTAAATTACGAAAGTGCTAAGATGTGCTAATTGTGTACTTGTTTCCATGATCTTATGTGCTTGCATAAATCTTGAACTTGGTTCGAGTATTGTCGTGACAATATGTGGATGTCAAATGCTTCGAGCCTACGATTGGGTGCTGCTAAATCAAGATTATAATTTTGTGAGTCTATGACTTGTGTGTGCTATGTGTGTATGTTACGACTGAGTTCCATGTCCAAGTGCTACAACTCTAGCTGTTCAAATTGCTTATTCGTCTTTAAGGGTCTCGTGCTGAATAATTTGTGAAATAGGACTCAATTTGATTAAAACCCGCTTGATTCACTATTAAGCATACGCTACCATCTTCGCATTAATGCTTTCGAACAATTAAATATTTCAAATAATTTGTTTAAGAGTGGTTTGTTAATTATCGTGGCTAAAACAATGTCCTAACTGCTTAAACAAGTGACTTGAATGTTTACTGACGCCTCAGTTATTTCTCAAAGTTACTTAAATGGGCCATTGGGTTGGAAACAACGTGTATTATGAATGAATATGTTTGTGTTATGCTTAAAGGTGTGTGTTAATAAGCATTTATGCGAACTACTGTGATATGACAAGCATGTTGAGTTATGTGATTAGCAATGACTATAGGCCATTCGTTTGACAAGGGTACTTTTAAGCAAAAGTAACTATGAATGAGTTGCAGGCATGTAAGCTTTTAAGACAAGTTTTAATGATGTTTCCTTGAAAAATGAATGCGTATTTGGCCGTTAACTCATTTAGAAGCACAATTTGACAAGATGAATAACTGTATGCTTTTCAAAAGTTGAATGACCCTATTAAGGCATTTACCCTTCATGAGAACGAAAGTGTCATTGTCGTGAAGCAATGAGAGTTTTGAGACAAAATGTGTTGTAAAATGACTGTTGCATCTGAAATGTAAAGAAATCGAGATATTCATGTGTGAATGCAATGGTTAACTTTTAAAGATGAGTTTTTATATTATCTGTCTTGAAGAGTGAATGAATCTACAAAGATTAACTCATTTTAAGCATATTTTACCAAATGAGGGATCTTATGCTTTCTAAATCGAACTGAAATCATTACGGCTTCGAGCCTCATGAGAATGAGAATGTCATTGTTTGTGATATAATGAAAGTTTTAATGCAGACTCATTTAGATATGAAATGCATCTAAAACGTTTTGGGCGAAGAAAATAATGCTACATGTATAATGATTAGGGATAATGTTTGGTTCTCGGGAACCCTAATACCTAGGGAGATAAACCCAGAAGTGGAACTCTAGAAGACCACGATAGGGGTAATATGATGCCCAGGGAGTAGACCTAGAAGTGAGAACCCTGGAAGATCCCAACAGGGATAAAATGAAATGTGAGTGACGATCTCACTGGTATGACGGAACATGAGTGACGGCCTCCCCCGTACCCAGCACAGATATGAGATTCCGATGCCTATGAACATAATTTTGCATGTGTTATATGATGTGAATGCCTCGTTCGAGGGTGATGTTGGTGTAAAGATTTGAAAAGGTACATGTTTTTCTGAAAAGAGTTTTTATTGAGTTTCAATTATTTGCCAAGTGCATAACGACGGTTTCATAAGAACTTCAATTGATTTAAGTGATATGCATTAATCTTACTCTCTTGCGAAAAGGAGTCTCACTTGGTCATTTTGTTTAAACCCCTTGACTTTAGATGCTTATATGTCAACTAAATGTTTTATTGGATCCAATACCTGATTTGTTGCATGAGATAGCTTATTAATGAATCATGTGTGCGTGTTATGTGACGTTATGTTTACAATGTGTGATGTTATGCTGATTGTAATACCCGCGTATTTTTAATTTTCGTTAAACTGCCTATAACGCTCTTTTTACATTATAAAAATCGTATTTTATTAATGATCTGAGTTAAATTATTTTCTATGTGCCCTTGTGAGCGTTAGTTTTATTAAAAATAATATTATCGCTATTAAAATTATTACTATTGGTATTATTAGTTTGAAAATTTATTTAACGATTTTTAATAAGCGTTATTAACGATTATTAATGAGTACTAATTCAAGTAGGAACCCGAATACGATTACATTGTCAACCTTAGAAGTAGTTTGATGTTTATGGAATCGAACCTAGATATTTTTGGGCACGAGTAATCGATGAAAGGTCATGTTATCGATTTTGGGTTTACAATTCGGGTTACGAATTAGGTTAGCGGTACCAATTTTTAAGCAGCGTGGAACAAAAATAATAAAAAGAAAGAGAGAGGGAGGGGCATTTTGGCAATTTGCGCGTGACCCCCTCTCCTTCTTCCTCCTTCAAGCGTGAACTCCCGCCTCCCCCCGACATCAATCTCTCTCCTCTCTGCTCTTCTTCTTCTTCCTCTCGTTCTCCACCATACACGTGCCACAAGAGCCCAAATTTGAGTAGATTTTCGCCCCACACAACTGTAAATCCCACCCATTCGGTCTCCCCCACGAGCTGGCCTTCACCTGGTGCGAAATCTGGGTGAAATCGAGAGAACCCACCACGTTTTTGGTGGGTTTGAGCACGAATTCGAGAGCCCAAACACTTGTAAAAGTTCAGCCATGTTAATTGCTTCGAAACCTCTATGAATTGGGGATAGATTCGTAGCTTTAGGAATCCATCTCAAATTCAAGTCAGTGAGTGAGGTTTTGGTTGAATTTGGGGTTCAATTTGCACAATTTGGGCACGGTTTGGGGACTGACATGTGTGGTGAGCAAGAGCCGAAGGGTTGGTGCTGTTCGATCGCCTAGAACTGGGCCAGCAGCTTCGAATGATCATCCATTCGAGGTGGGGATATCTTTACTCCTAAATTACTATTAATTTCAACGAATTTAATTAAATTAGTTAGCGTATGTTAATTTTGAGGGTTGAAATCAATTTGGGCGAACTTAGAGTCGAGATTGAGAATTATGAACGTGGTGCTGATTTTGGATCATTTGTTTGTCAAATTGATGCTAACTTTTAATAATCGGGCAGTTTGGAGAAATGTTTAACGAGTAGAATGTTGGCATAGAGTTGTGATATCATCAATTATTAGTTCGAATTCCATTTTGAAGCTTAAGGATACTAATTGAAGTAATTGTGGAATAAACCGAATTATGTCTAAAGGTTATGTCTAAATCAGTTTGGGCATGTTAATGGTCTATTCATAGTAATTACTAATGGAATATTATGCCTATGGTTATTGGTTTGCAGACTAGAAAGAAAAATATCGCTTTAAAGTCTCTATTGCATCAGTTTAGCACTTTAACTCTATGTTGGTTAGTAAGCATAAATGTTATACCTATACGATCGATTTATGTATTGTTGATTTGTGTATGCCAATAATTAACCAAGTTGGTATATGGATGGCTTGAGGTGGAACTATTGAGGAATTTGAGATTCTTGTGGTCGGTGTTGTGTGAGGAGGGAGTCGGGGTTGTGAATTGCCGCAATCATGTGGATTACGAGGCCATGTGTAGCTTATTGAGTAGATTCTACCAAATTTTGCTATGAAATGTATGAATGTGCTATTTCCGAACCCCTTTTTCCCCTCAATGTGCTACGTGATATTAAGTGGTTAATTCTTGAAATTTAGACATCCTTGAGAAGGATTGTTAAACGCTTGTTTTCATGATTTTGAATGCTTTTAAGTACTTACCAATTGCCTGTCAGTTATGAAGATGTTTGTAGCCCAAAATAATCCTAAATCCTCGAACTACTCAGGGAGTGATGCAGCTGAATAGTAGATAGGTTTAGGAAGTTTAAAAGCGAACTAAAAGTGAGTTCAAAAATGTTTAAAGGCATTGGTTTATATGTAACTTCTCCTTGCATTTAAAAGGATTTAAGTGATCTAAAAGAGGGCGACTTAAGGTATTAATTATGAAATTTCGCTTGGCTTGCATGCTAGCATCTTATTTGAGTTTTGGTTGAATTTTGAGTTACAAGCTAGTAAACTCTTTATGATTTCAAGAAGTGTTTATGTTGAAAAATTACAAAGAAGCCTTGTTTGAATCATAAGCATGCCAAGTACTTTAAGTTTCGAATGGCAGTAAGTTGAGAATGATTTAAGCTTAAGCACCCTTCTTTGAATTTAAAAAGGATTTCAAACGAACTAAAATTGGGCAACTAAATGAGTTTATTACGAAACTTAGTTTGAGTTATATGCTAGTTTGAATGAGTTTATTACTTTAAGCTTCAATAAGCTTAAATTACGCATCTAGTTTGATTATCACTTTAATTTTCAATAAGCTTCAATTACAAATCTAGTTTGATTATTACTTTATGTTTCAATAAGCTTCAATTACGAATCTAGTATAAATTAAATGCTAACTAAGTACCTTAAGTTCCCAAATGAGTTTTGATTTACGAGTTAGCAAACTTATTACATTTATAAAAAGCTTTTAAGTTAAAAATGAAGTTGATTTACAAGTTAGCAAACTTATTTCGTTTATAAGAAGCTTTTAAGTTAAAAAAGAGGTTGATTTGTGAGTTAGCTAACTTATTTCGTTATAAAAACAAAGTTGATTTACGAGTTAGCTAACTTATTTCGTTTATAAGAAATTTTAAGTTAAAAACGAAGTCGATTTACGAGTTAGCGAACTTATTATGTTTATAAGAAGCTTTTAAGTTAAAAATGAAGTTGATTTATGAGTTAGCAAACTTATTTCGTTTATAAGAACCTTTTAAGTTTAAAAAAAAAAAACAAAGTCAATTTACGAGTTGGCAAACTTATTATGTTTATAAGAAGTTTTTAAGTTAAAAACGAATGAACTATAAACATTTCGAAAGGTTATGGTCGTTTTGTTAAAACGTAACATTTTAGCGGAGTAAGCAACTGAAAAATAGAAATGAAATATGTTTTAAAGGCTAAGAAAGTGCTAAGCAATTGGCCAGACCTTGAGGGTGGGAACTGGACGCAAAGATGGCATGAGTTGTTTCCTCTAAAGGTAATGTTGAGAGCTGGACGCAAAGATGGCGTGAGTTGTTCCCGAGAATTGGACTCAAGATATGACTATCTTGGTGTGAGTTATTCCCCAGATATATTATGATGTGTGACGAGTAAGAAAACCTTGAGGGGGACTGGACTCAAGATATGACTATTTGGTGTGAGCTGTTGTCCCACAGAGGACAATATCAAAGTTAGAGTTCCTTTGCTAAGACGCGTTTTGGTCAAAACGTTAACTACGTATACCCTGGGAATAACGTGAGTTATGAGTGACGATCTCACTTAGGGGCAGTGTAGATCTCCCCTAGCCAGCACCATAAGATGTTTTTATGATATGAGTAAGTTCCTAATAAATAGGAAATTGACATTTTGCCATTTTAAGTATTTCAGAAAAGAAAGATTTTTCAAGGGCCACTCTGAGGCCGTAATGAATAAGATTTGAAAAACTCGTAAGGGTCATTAGACGACCAGAATGAAAGAGATTTTCCTTTTAATGAATGTAAGCCTCAAGAGGCTAAGTAGAGTATTTTCAAGAAAAGAAAGAAAGTTTACTTGCATGTTTTATGAATGCGATTCCAAGTATGGTTTAAAAGAATTCCTTTAATGGAATATGACCATATTCTAGTAAAGCCTAGATCTTTTCAGTTTTTGAAAGTGTATACCTTGCGAGAAAAAGCTCTTGTCAAGTCTTTCTTACCAACATAAGTAGTTCAGAAACTTTTAGAAAGAAATTATGAGTCTTGAAGAAGCCAACGTGATTTATATACCATTCTTGGAACATTTCATGAGTCACTTCGTTGTCTGAAGTGAGTTTGAAAATGCTTTACTCAATCCTTGTTGCCTACTTGTCTATGTGCCTGAATGCTTGCTAGTAGGGAAGCTTGGTCATTAAGGGCCAAGAAATGAGTTGAGTGGATGGAATGAAGTTTAAGGATGGTAAATCTTTCCTAAGCGACAATGATTGCCTAATATGATTGTATTGGATAAAGACGTGATATGTGACTATTATTGGTATTATTACCTGCAAATGGTTTTGGTTTTAAGGAGAAGGCGAATTCTCACTAAGCGTGTGGTTGCTCATCCCTTAACTTATTCCCTTTTCCAAGTTCTGTTTGAGCAGGTATAAAGATATTTTGAAGTTATTTTGATGCCGACCCTCAGAAGTCTTTTGCTGGCTTTGCAAGTGTTCGATGCCTGCCACGTTGTAGATATTTGAGTTCAGTGTTATATGTGAAAGCATGTAGTCGGCTCTGTACCTATATAAGTATTACTTTTAACCCTTGAGTTAGTTGTTTAATTGTGACTAATCCCGAGCAAGTGACCCGAGGCGGTGAATTTGGGTTATTTTAGCACATATCATACCTTATTACCAGTTTACAAGTACCCTTAGTTGAGCTAAGACTCTAAAACGTTGCTAAAATAGGGGAAACTCTTGCAGTTTTGTTTTAGAATGACTATCTAAATGTTAATCCAAACCCTCGATCTTCAAGAGCCTTAGGGATTTCCTTCTAGGGAGTCTTGACGGTGTGACCCCTCCTGGGGTTGGGGGCTTTACACTGATATAACATGGAATTACCACCAATAAGCTATAAGAGACTTAGTTCAACCAAGTTAAGTAACTTGGGCATGAATTAGAAGAAATATGGGGTTACCATCATTCTAGAACGGTCATTGAGGTGACGATAGAGGTGGAAGACCCTACATGCTTAGTATATGATATTATATATCAGATTGTGTGTGTAAGTACTACCTGAAGTATAACGTGCAACGGTTTTATTTTCTGGAGGTTGGGAGTCATTCACTGAGCGTGTGGTAGCTCATCCCCTTATCTTTTCCCCCTTTTCCCCAAGTTCCTAAAGTGACAGATAGAAGTAGGTTCACGTAAGTTGAGGTGGAGTCTCCCTTGCTGCCTTAGATGTAGACTTATATGATTTTGTAGTTAAATTGTGAGCTTAGTAACATGTTGTGATGTAATTTAAGTTCTTGAATGCATGTAAGCTAATTACAAAGCCACGTAATGCGTATTGTCTAGAAGTCGCTCTGTATGGCCATGTGAGCTGACCATCTAATTTATGAGTCGTCTTATAGCTGGAGTTGTTTATTTTCTTTTGAGATGTAAACCGAAGTACTCCGAATGTGTGATCCGTTTAGTTGTGCTTTCCGATTCTTTCTATTATCGAACTATATTGTTTAGCATACTTCGGGTGTGTGGTTCATAGAGTTGTGATCTCCGGCGTGTGGCAATTGAGTTATGAATATAAGTTTGTGCGTTTATCAAGTGCAGGAACCCATTGTAAGGCTAGAAGACTGTTTTTAGCCCATTTTTAGGCAGAACTCTATCTGTTTTGCCCCAGAATTTAAATATGAATTAAGAAAATCGTTAATACTTCTAACCCTAGGGGTTGAGGGTATTACACCTAGGCTAGACTATGCATATATGTTAACCATGCAAACATGGTTGTGTTAACTATACAGACATGATTGTGATAAGTATGTAGACATGTGATGATATAATCTCGTGTACATGTAGGTCTCGAACAAAGTTTGAAGTCCATTGGATAAGGCTCGATTAAGATATACAAGGCTGATTGGTTATGCACGGTGATGTTCTATGGCTTAGGAAGAGGACAAAAAGTCAAGTGACTGGTGGCTTAGGCCAGGTAATGGGTTTTAAGCTGCCCAGGTTAGAAAACTTTTCTTTTAAGGAAATAGTATACTTTAATTTTGCATTAAAGTGCTCCTGTTCTGAGAAATCCCCCACTTTCTGTTTATTATAACAGAAACCCTAGATGTGCGAGAATAGTGATAACCAAAGATGCTTTTGCTAGTTTTAGTTAGAATATCCCCTAGCCCAATAGAGTAAATCTTATCCTTCCCATCTTGGGAAATATTTACTAGCTGGTAAACCCTTGTTGTGTAGCGATGTGGCAGACAAAATACCTTTGTTAGAGCTACCCAAAGTTTCCTCTGGTTAAGGATGTGAGTATTACCCGAACCCAAAAAATCCAATCAAAATCCACCCCATTTAGCACCTGAATGGGTGATGAAAATGAGTTTCAAGTAGGTATGAGTATGGTTATGAGTATGGATTCCTAAAACTCGTACCCAATTTTGATTTGCTGGTAAAAGGCGACCAAAATACGGTAAAACCTAAAAATAAATGTTAAGCATGAAACTCTAATGGTATAGTGTTTATTTTTGTAGAAATGAAAAATTAATTATTGTTTTTACAATTTTAATTTCAGTGACTTTATCTGGACATGAATTTCCAAAACCTTGATGGATATGGGCATGAGTATGGATATGATTTTTGGAAATAGGTATGGGTGCGGGTATGGTCGAACCCACCCCATGCCTATCCGTACTTTTAGTTTAATATAAAGAACATGGTTACCTCCTTGATAAGAAATGTTTACCATGACGAAAGCTCTAATTGTCTATGACAATGTAGGGGGAAAGCCCCTGTCTTGCATAACGGGTGAGTGCCCACTTAAAAAGGCTAAGGATGTAGAGCGAGTATCTACTCTTGAGTTATAGTCATGGCTGAGATAAAGACTACCAACTTTTGGAGTGGAGATGAACTTAGAGGCTTTGATGATTGAGAGGTGATGGTTTGTCCAAGTCTAATTCGATGAGTGCAGGCAATGGAATGCTTCTTTGTCCTGTAAAAACCAAGGTTTTATTTTCTACTCTCTTTTCATCTAGCCTGATTTTTCATGTTTTTAATCGGCCACACTTTTCTCTCTTTTTCTTAGAGAGTAAGGGACTCAATTGAGATGCTTCTTTATGGAAAGAATCTTTATGGCCCGACCTCAAAGAGATTACTTACGGATCCAGTGTAGAATCAGACCAACAGTAGTTCAAAAGTAAGAACATGCAACTTAAAGGAAGGATGATTACAAGAGGACTTTTTAAGGTAGGCTTTTAGGTTAGAGTGTTAAAGGAAGGGAATTGGCGTGAAAAATCAAATCACCACTATAAAATCCCCAAGTGTGCGTGGGTGATGAAGTTAGTGTGAATCAGTATCTTCTTTCTTTATCCTTCTTGTTTTCAAACTCTTTTCCTCTTCTTCTTTTCTTTTTTTTTCCTCTTTGGGTGGGACCGTTGGGTCCGAACTTTTTTTTTATTGTTGATTTTGATATTGATGCCTCTCTTAACACGCTTCCACTCCCTGATTAGGTCAGATGTGGCTACAAAAGAAACAGACTTATTTGGAAGGCTCAAAATGGTTCCAAGTGGAAATTTATCAGGTTTAACAAAGGTATTAACACAAGTTGTGAAAAGAGGCCTTCTGTCCTAGGCATATCCTTAAAGCTACATGACTTATTGGAAATAAATTTTTGATCTTTTTCCGTTTTTAGATGACGCATTGAAATCCTTAGTATCTTTTTTATTTTTCTCCCCTCCTTTTGCCTAGCTCACCTTGCCAGGTTTTCAAGCTAGCCCTTCTTTTTTTTCTATTTTTTCTTCTCTTTTTTTTCACCCTAGATTCATCATAAGACAGAAGCATTCATAAAAAAGAATATGATAATATGCATAAAACAATTAACATAGGAGATGATTTTATTAATAAATCAAAGCTACATTAGACTTAGATTTACGATAGAAAGGAAAGCAAGTGACTTTATGACTCAACACATGACTATGGGTTTAGGACACATACAATCTTCTAAATTTAACAGAACTCAACACCTCATATGTGGAGGCTTTCCTTTAACTTGCCTTATAGATGTACAAGGGTCTATGGACCTTAGATTTGGATCTATCTATACTTGCTATGTAGATGGACAAATCCTACTTTTCTCTTTAGCGGTCTAAAATGTCTAAAATGCTATCATAAGAATCCAAGCAGGTTGTTGTCATTGTTGGGTGTTTGAGTAGCTTTAGGTAGATAAAGTTGCCTTGACTTGAACATGTTTTCCAACTTATTCTTGAAGCCCCAACAATCCTCAGCATCATGGCCCCTTACTCAATGATATTTGCAATGCTTGTTTGGGTCTCAATTCTTGGGCTTCCATGTATTTTCCGTCTCTGATTTGGTTGGAAAAAGGTTGATCCTACCTTTATAAGGTAAGCGTTCTAGTGCTTTCTAATAGGGGTGTATTCGGTGTTGCAATCTAGAGCATGCACCTCTTTGCCTATGAAGTCATTGTCTTTCTTATCCCTATTCTAATAGTTTCCCTTCCAAGTGTTGGTGTCATTAGTGCGTGTTTTCCTAGCCAGCTCTTCTTCTACCAACATACCTATGTTCCTCAGTGCAGTGAAATTTTCAAATGGCGTGAATCACAGGTGTTATCTATATGTGGGCTGGAGGTTCCTGATGAATAGTCTCACTTGGTCAACTTTTAAAGGTCGATCCACTGTTGTGAGCGGCCTTCACCTCCATCTAGCAAGATAGTAAGAAAACCCTTCCTTTTCTTGTTGGTTGATTAACTCTAAGTCTCTTAGTGTGATTGGGAGGTTATATGAATATTGACGTAAGAACTCCCTACAAAGATCATCCCAATTCACGACCTTTCGTGGGTCCATAGCATTATACCACCTCATCACATCCTTATCAAATGTCCTAAGGAAATATGATATCAAAGATATCCTTGTGAATTCCTTTTAAAGTAATTGCACTAAGAAAATGCCTCACATGATGGTAAGGATTTTCAGTTCTATGGAACTTGATGTCTACCGTAGTGAACTTTGGGTGTAATTTCTCTTTTGCGATTGAAGTGAATCCCTCATAGTCATTAAAATAATGGTTGAACAAGGAAAATTCCTTAAGTAGTTGTTCTATCTTATCTAATTGCGGATTGATTTGAGGAGTGCTTTTCACCCTTCTAGTTCCTTCTGCTTATCATCTTCCCCTTATCCATTGCAAGGTTTCTCATGATTTTCATTGGGGTAGCCTTGATAAGGATTTAGAGTGTAGTGCCCATAAGTTCCATGTTCTTCTCACTCTCATACAGTCTAATTTGCATTTTTTCCATCATATTCACAAGTTGACCCAATTCGTTACCTCCTGCCATCGGGATGGGTGAAGAATTGGACTTTAACCTGAATTTTGACTTTGAACCAACTAGTGGAGTCCCCTTGGACTCTTCTTGAGATAAAAGCCTCTCGGTTTGTGGACTCTACTAGTATACGTTCTTAGTTTTCCTTATCCTGAGCAATAAGGCGGCGGTTCAGAGGAATGAATAATGAAAGGTTAACAACATTGGCTATGGGGCTGAAGTGAATGGTTACTAACTTACGATTACGTAAGAAAGAGATTATGACTTTGGGGAATTGAAGGTTTACACTGTGATGAGAATAAACGGGGCTTAGTTAGGTCTAAGTGTAGCTCATATAACTCGAAGGCCTAGACTATACCTAAGCATGACCATGATTTAGTTTGCCTAGAGTAAGCTAGTTTAACCATGTGGATGGATCTAGGCAGAATTAGGCATGGATTGTAGACTTAGAAAATATGATGCATGGACCATGAACTTATGCATGGATAAAATATCTAGGTCTTTATTGGACTTATACATTATGAATATGATGCATGATGAGGTGCAACGTAGAATATTAAGGCTCTATATGTCTAATAGGCACCATTAAGGACTTTAGACCTAGATAAACTCATAGACTATACATGATGAGGCCAAAGATACATGACTCTTTAGGCCCAAGTGTCCTATAACTTATGTGTCAAGATCCTAAATGGACCATGTCGACCCATGAGCTGAGACATATGCTGAGAGCTACTACAAATGCTAACCCAAACTGACACCGACTAAGTTGATCAAACTATAGGATGCCAGCTGGGTTCCATATTGGACCCCGAGACTGGCATCGTGGCTCTTGACCCTTTTTATCCTAAGTCCATACCTAATCTAATGCAGTCAGACCCCAAGGATGTCGGTCGGGTTCCTTATTCGGTCCCTGGACTAGCATCCTAATTATTAACCACTTTATCCTATGTTCGTACCTAATTAGATGTAGATAGAATTCCTTAGGACACCGGTTGGTTCCTCGTTTTCCAATGAGACTAGCTCTACCCCTTTTTCCCAGTTTCAAACTGAAGACAATCTTAGCCGATTTTTCCTAAAACATGTCCTAGACTTCTAACAGGATGCAGACTCTTTTTTTCATTTTCTTTTTTGAACACCCATCTATGCTTATTCAAGCTTGGCTGAGACTCCTTTTAGGACTTTTATTCCCGAGACTAAGGATAGAACCTAGTCAGGTCTGAGCTTGAGAGCCCTTTAAAGCTCAAATGGTCTTGAAGCTACCTTAATCCATAACCCTAGCCGCTAAGCTTGACCTCCTATTCAGGGCTCTCGTAAGACCTAAAGCATCAATACATGAACCCTAAGGGTAAGAAAGTTGAATCATACAAGAACACATTCAAGCACACATATGAGTTTCAACCTAAACGAGAGTTGTATGTTATAAAGGTTTGGTAAGGTTCAAAGCAGTCCTTCTCACAACCTTAATGCTTTGTCATACATAGGGTGCATGGAAAGCCGAGAGTATTCAGTTGCTTCCCTGTATCATGTGGACCAAGAAAGTGTGTTGCCAATAAGTGAAGTAATTATCTGCCTTGTTGAAAGCCGAGTGGACCCACCGAGTGAACAATTACTTCCCGAGGGTAATATTGAGGTTTGACCTAGAGGTAATGTTAATCATCAACAGGCAGCACCTTATAACGTATATATGCCTAATGCAAGTACAATTAAAATGATTTTTCATATTGAATTTTAAATCTCACCCATTCAAAGAAAATTTCTAGTGGACTTGCCACTGTAAGGATCCACCTCCCCCATGAATGGCTCAACTTCCCCTTTTGTTAGGGTTTTTTATATCTTATTTTTTATTTTAAAATTTAAATTGGTATTTTTATAGAAAAGGATCAGGAAACTGGATCCTAATCTTAATCCAAGAAACCTGCCAGGTTCATAGGCCAAAATCAGGCCCAGCTACCTGATCTTGATCCATGGCAGTAGTTGCTGTCTATTCTAGGAACAGGGCAGCTTGCCTGATCTAGGAACCCAACCAGGTTCCTGGGCCAAAGCAGGGCCCAGTTCTTGGTCCAGACAAGTGCACTGTCATGGATATGGTTCTGTCAAAAATAAAAAGAATGAAAAAAAAAGGAAATAAAAGATAAAACAGCAATTATGCATCGAGTTACCAGTGAGTTTAAGGAGAAACGTACAAACCATATCACTTTTCAAAGAAACTCATACCAATAGAGGTAGCCGAAAGGATGCCGAAGGGACAATTAATTTTGCTTCAAACAAAGTTTTTCAAAGACACTCGATTAATCCCTAAGGTAGGGACCATCTTGACTCCTTGGTCTCAAATCAAGGATCTAAATTCAAGGCCGATAGTGCGATGATGTGATGGGATGCATCATATCATTTACTGTTATCACTAACAACCTCTACAATTTAATATGGGAAATCAAACTTTTAATCACATTAGCACGCACTCATGCAACATATCAGTATAAATTATAGTAAATCATGTCAAAAGTACAAACTTTAGTCCAATGCAAACAATAATAAAGTAACTAAGTCAAAATGGATGGTGAATTATCTAAAGATTACATTTTTGGTAATTTAGAATCAAACATTATAAAAAGGAAATAGAGAAGAAAAGTAGGGGAAGATGGAGTTTTTGGCCTCGCGTTAACCCATCTAATTTACCTAGGAACCTAGTAAGGAGACGTTTTTATAGTTGACCCAATTTTCTCTCTTCTAATACCTCCAATGTGTAAAGTTCTCTCCTAAAATTTGATGCTCTCCTCTCTCTAATTTTTTGAAGTGTTTTGAAGTCCAATTTGATTTGATGGCTCTACCCCTAGGGGCAGCCCCTACTGATAGTGGGTGAATAGATAGTCCGAATCGGTTTAGAGAAAAGAGACCTAATCCTACTCCCATTAAGGTTAATCTAAACAGGTATGCTAATTCAACTAGGATTCTGAAAAATTATTGTCGGTAAACTAATCAGTCTAAAATTCTAGTTAATTAATCCCATTTAGGCAGAAAAGGACTTGGAGAGAGGGACAAAATTATAGAGGTCGGTTGGGTTCCTAGCCAGAGGACCCAGCCCAACTCTTGCTCTGGTCTAGTCGTATCAAGCACCATCCCAAGCTAGGTTCCTGAGTTGGGCCATAGACAACCCAATTTGTTTTATCCATAATTTTAACAACAGACCTCCCTTTTTAGTGATTCTTTTTTTTTTCCCTTCAAAGCGTGTTGAGTCGAGTTTCTAATAAAATTAATTTCATAATTTTTAGGTATGTACAGAACAAGATATAAGCAAAATAGTGAATAGATGTCATTTTCAGACAAGCCCAAATATTCGACTTCTATTTTTTTGGTGCTTTTCGGATGTTGTGGTATAATATGCCATTTGTAAGTTCATTCAATGAAGAATGTTGCTACCTAGACTTCATAATTTTATACTCCATAGAGTGGATCTCAATTGAATGCCGAACATTATCAATTTGAGCTTGGGTTCTATTAGCCTTTTGGACTCAAATTCAAGGATTACTCCGCTGGGCCCCCAAGTACACAAGTTGATGTATAATTTTCATCATTGAGCAATTAAAAATAAGATGTCATTTTTAGGGGTCTACGCAAGTTTTATTAAAAACAGACAGAAGGGGGGGGGTGTGGGGGGGGTCTCTGTTCACGCGAAAAGGGAGCAAAGCTCCCTTGTTCCTACTCTTCATTCTCCTTCTCAGAGAGACACGCAGAGAAAGAGAGAGAGAGAAAGAGAGGGAAAGAGAGAGCGAAGGAGAGCAACAAACGGCAATAGAAGCAGAGGCCTCATCATGGTGCGGGCACGTGAAGAGGAGGCGGTGCAGTCATAAGTCGTGCCCACGCCACTGTAAGTAGAGAAGGAAAAGGGAGGTGGGACAATAACCCGACCACAACCAATCAGCACCGTCACCACCACCACTACCATCGATGGTGGTTAGGCTCAAATCTAGAAACCCAGTGGCCCACCCAACAATGCTGAGTGGCAGGGGGTGCCATCGACTTGCACGTAGCGCAGTGCAAAAGAGGGAGATATCAAAGGACTAGAGGTCGCGAGGGTGTTCTGGCAGCTATTCCTTGCGGTTTGCCAATGACAGTTCGATAGTATAGCAGCAGCTAGTAGGTCGGGAGCAAAGGAACTAACCAATTCCATGCCAAACCCAACCCAAACCAAACCCTAAGTTGGATTCAAATTGAGGAGGGTAATTCTTCACTCCCTACTTAGTACTGGAGGTTAATTTGGGAAGGTGCAAAATGAGGGAGAGTGGGATTCGATTGGGCGAACTATTGTGGAATGTTGTCGCTTGTATCTTGCTGAGAACCATTGTTTTTCACTATATATGTACTATGATGTGATTATATGAGGTTCAAATTGATTGATTAAGTTAAGGCTATGAATTTGGGTTTGCTGGCATATTAGAGCAGTAGCTATGGGACTTTGGGGAAAAGCTTGCTATATGTAAGTGCTTGTTATATGTCAAGCTATGTACTGAATCACAAGTTCTTATTCTTGTTGATCTAGTTAGTTGAAAGTGAAAAAAAGTCATATTTGCATTAAAAACAAAATGAAAAGGGATTCACATGACTGTGAATTTGGGAATGTCTAAATTAGTAACCACGGTGACCGAGCCAGATATGAAGGGTTTATTTGGCTTTGTTAACTCTTGAAATGGTTCGATGTCACTTAGCTTAATTGAATCAAGCCAAGCCAAGTTTGAAAGCAGTTTGAGTCATCACTAAGTATGCAAATCGAGTTTATGCATTTACCTTTGGCTAAGTATGTTTGGTGTCATTTTAATTAACCAAGCTTTTGTAACTTGCCAATCGATTTGAGTAAAAACTAATATTGAGATTGCTTACCTAAGTTTAAACACTTCCAAATGATTTCAAGGTTGTCTTTTAAGGGGAAAAAATGTAGTTTTGTGACATTCTTCAATTCAAATGCTGCTATTTTTTCCTACTGATCGATACTTGATGTTCCAAGTTTCATTTTAATGAATGTGATCTATTCTTACATGCTTGAGAGTGAGTGGAACTGGATGAAGATCTCTCAATCAAACAACCAAACCTCTCTTTTAAAAATGACGGGCCTGATTTCAAAAGAATTAAATAACATCCTATGCTTTCAACTGAATTTCGCAAGGATACTTTTGATAGCATTCAAGCTATTGCCTTGCTAATTCTTGTGGTTGCACGCTACTTGTGAACCTGGTTTACAATCAAAGTACCACGAGTCCATTCTGTAATGAAAGCCCACTGCTGTCAGGTTATTTTGAGAAACTGAGCTATTTATTCATGGTTGCAAATAATGTGTTTGAAATGTTTTGGGCTAAGCGGATGGTGCTAATTGTATGGACATGGTTTAGGGAGCAGACTTGGTATGCGAAAGCCCTAATTTCTAGGGAGTCAATCCAGGAGTGGAAACCCTAGTAGATCTGGACGATGGTAAAAGTTCAATGAACACGAGAGGCCCGGGGATACCATTAGTTGTGAGTTATAAGACGCACTTGAACAAAGCAGTAACATGTGATTCTGATGCCGAGAAAGTGCTTTCTTACCTATTATGAGCTTGAAACTACACGTTCGGATTTATGCCAGCGCATAAGTTTTGAATAGCATAAGTACTCTTTGAAAGGACTTTTATTAAATAAAAAATAGCCTTCATTATGTAGAATGTGTTTTATAAGAGTCCAACTTGGTTTAAATGAGAGTATGCACTCCTTTTTGGTCGCTACTTTCACTTTCATGTTTAAAGAGCTCACGTCGGTCACCTAACTGAAACCCTTTGATGTTAAATGTTCACTTAAGAGCCGAATGGGCTACTTTCTCGCCGCTCTTAGGTCGTAGTGAAGGTTAGCTAGTTGTTATTTGATCGTGAATGCTTAGTATGCTATATCAATTAAGAATTCAGTGTGATTGCTACTTATTGTATTGTATGTAACTGTTTTGGTTTTCGGGATTACGGATTATTCACTTAGCGTGTGGTAGCTCATCCCCTCTGTATTTCCCTTTTCCCCCAAGTTCTTGTAAAGCATGTGGACATTATCGTACTCTGTGATATTACTTATTTTCTCTTAGGTGTTTGTGTCAGTAGCTGTTAAGGAACTCCAAATGTATACATTTTAACTCAATGGTTAGAATGATGCGTCATGTTAGATTGTAAGCTCCTTTGAGCAGTTTTAAGTCCTACCATTTGAAATTATGCATAGCGTATCATCTAATTGTCACTCTGAATGGCCACGTGAGCCAACCATCTGAGTAGATGCTTATTTTCCATTCGTTACGGTTGAATGGTTTCGGGATATAAATCCCAGTTTTCCGGAAGTGTGCTCCACTGAATTGTACTTTTTAGTTCTTTTTCTCTTTAATTTTTCAGTTTGTGTACTTCAGGCGTGTTACCCGTAGAGTTGTGGTCTCCGGTGTGTAGTCGTCGAGCTTGTTTAAATATGTCTTTTATACTTTTTATTATTGCAGGTATCTAGTGTAAGGGTTTAAGCCTATGTTAGAATCACTTTTTTAGACGAAACTCTATCCACTTCATTCCAAAATTTAAGAAATCACCAACACTTCTAACCCTAGGGGTTGGGGTGTTACAATTTGTCTGTAAAACATTTCTATAGCACCTCGCCAGGCACTCTTTCATAAGCTTTCTCTATATCTATAAAAGCTATGTACAAATCCTTTTTTGTCCTTCTACATTTTCATAAGCCTGCTAATGAGATGTATAGCTTCTAAAGTTGGTCTTCCTAATATCAAACGAGAATAATTCTCCAAAATCTTTATATCAACGTTCAACTTCTAATTGATCACCCTTCTCTAAAGCTTCATAGTATGACTGCATTACTTTATACCTTATAATTGTTACAACTTTATATATCATCCTCTTCAAAAGCGCACAAAGCCACCACGAAATACCCATGTAACAGTTGCAAAGAGAAAGAACTCCGAATCTGAAAATTCACATCCATATACCAAGAACCCCGTTCAAATGGCCTTTTTTTCATTTTCTGGGCGGATCCGATGTATAGCGATTTCGCCGTTCAACTATGAATTCTAGAACTGCCAGGACGCTGATTCAAAATTGTCAACTATACCCTTGAATAACGAACTCAAGAACTACAGAATGGCTCATTCAAAATAGTTTACTACAAAGAGATTAATACCAGTGTCATTTCCAGATAACTGTGGCCTTTGTTCATCCACCTCTTTCCATAAATTTAAAGCAGGAGACAAGCCTAGAACAGACATACAACGACACCCAAACACGGAGCTAAAATAACAAGCTAAAATAACAAATGCAATGTTACACAGACACTGGCATATTTCCTCATCCTGCGGAACACAGCATGAAACCATCATGAGGCAGAGGAACAGGAAAGCAATCATACTTCAGCTACTTACAGCTGGCCCAAAGTACATGCACATGGGAGGGTTGATTCTGAAAATGGAGAGGATGGCTGATGGTATCGTCCAAATCCCATCGCCACATATCAGACCTGAAGCAACTGCTCCAGCATAGTCCTCGGAGTCCTGGCGGTTGATCATCTCCCAAATGAACAATATCACAGTCCCAACAAACATGTCAATTGCAAAGTAGGCCCCGATGTAGAAGGGGACTGCCATTGCCATCGGGACAGGAATAAAGCTTGAGATTTTCTTCGGGGTCACATCTCTTAGGAGGTTTATGAGAAGGGCGGCCACAAAGAATCCACAAGAAAGAGCAAGGCAGTGCTTGGGGAGCTCCGAGAAACCTTCGACACCTAGAATTGCCATTTCTCTGAAGATCACAGCATACGGCGCCTTGTATGGACCATCAGGTGCCCCAATGTCAAAGGCGGTCCAATAGAGCCAAAAGGTGAGAGGGGCAAGTATGCAACCCATGGCAGTTCCAATAAGCTGGCTCACAAACATAGATTTAGCTGAAGACAGGGTAAGGTACCCAGTCTTGAAGTCTTGCATAAGGTCAGCCGCTGTGGAGACAATCGACATCATCACCCCACAAGCTGCCAGACCAGCTATGATTCCACCACTGGTTCCGACTATGGAAGCAAACATAAAAAGACCAATCTTTCCATAGGTTGAAGCCAGACTCCAGTCGGTGAGCCCAGTCCCATAAGAGTTGCAGAAAGCAAGGGCAGGGGCAATAATGTACGAGCAAAGAACTAGATACCACTTAAGAGGGGGGAATATCATTGGCATGGTTGCAGTGGATATAGCAGCAAGTCCCACATATCCTGCTGCTGCAAACCATGAAGGTATTCCGTCTCTTACAAAGACTTCATCCCTTTTGTTTTGCTCAAGGAGCAGCTTCGAAGCTTCAGAACCTGCGAAATCAAGCAATAATACATCATTTATCTCCAAACACTAAATTCATGACTTTCTTCAACGCAGAATCATTGCCCTATCTATTTGGTTAAGATCTCAGATGATAACTCAAGCACTTATTACTAAACTTGATCACAGTCATTCCTGACACTTAGCTGACCAAATTACTCAATCCAAGATCAAATTAAATTGCATTATGTAGGGTAGTAACCTGGAATTTCCTTCATGATGGGAAGCTTCTGCTTGGAGCCACTGTTGGTCATTTCCTTGACAGTTATAGCTATTATCTTGATCAAATTGTAGAGTCCGTCACCAAGAATGAGGGATATGGCTATGAAGACCTGAAGAGAACCATGGAACCAGATAAAAAGTTTGATCTCAAAGCTGGGATGACATCTAACAAAAACAAAATGATAATTCAAGCAAGCATCCCCCTCAATGCCTCAAGTAAGCAGCAGCATATACCGTTTTAGATCTTTCAGGAAGAAAAGGTAAAAGAACAGAATTTTGTTTTTTTGGGGGGGGGGGGGGGGGGGCTGGTGACAATCTTTTTCTACGGCTGCTACTCAGTGCCCCCCCAAGTGATTGTAGCCTCAACAGAGCATGCATCATTGCTACTTTCTTCACCTTTTTTTGGTACTTTTTTTTGTGGTGTGTAAACGTGTGTTGGGGGATGGGGAGAGGTCAACATACCTTATATCCATAAAGCCCTTTGAAGTCATTACTCTCAAGGTTAGCTGGATACCAATCTCCAGCATGTTTGGAGATGAACGGCCAGAGAAAACCCCAAGAAATTATTGCACCAAGGAGGACTGAACAATTCACTATGTGTGGACAGATGAGCCCACATCCCACATAAGTAGGACTAAAATCAAAGTAAAACCTGCACGTAGATTAGTATAGTGATCATTATTTGCAACAGAATATCATTGGCGTGCAGATTCACCACTATGCCCCTAACCCAACAGAAAAGGTTTAGCAGCAGTAGGAAAAAAGACGGCAATTCTGCTCCAACACCCTATGCACTTCATAACGCAAGCCGAACATATAGATGGCACGAGAAATTGGGTTTTTTTATTGATATTTTTTGGATACAAATTATGAACAATTTGTTATTGTCCTTGTCCCCATCCGATCACAACCTCTTCAAGGCTAAAAACATAAAAGAAATTATAAACTCAGAGGTAATAAAATATACATTTTCTGATCATTAAATGTCCATTATGAGTGCCATATCCCCTTTTTTTGAACAATCATGTGTCCAAGTGTCAGCTTCATGTCGTGTCACGTTGTGTATGTGTCACGTATCGATGTCTGTGCTTCTTCGATGGCAAGTTGGCTACCATAATACAACAATCGCACCTCTAACATTATGAGCACTTATTTGCTTTTTCAGCTAAAAAACAAGGTTTATCCCTGCAGTTAATCTATTACACTACTACGTTTAAGAGGAGCTTCATTTAGATTTTGGAACAGTTTAGGAGACTTCAATTATGCATCCTCGTCCTTTTATTTCAAGTTCCCTTCACCACAAAAGTTATCCATCCAGCTTGCGTGCTTTCCAGCACCAGCAAACGGTAGCTGTTTGCAGCAAGGCAGGGCGCATGCACACAAACTTCAATTAAATGATATTTACCAGCCTTCAGATTGTCAGCAGAAGATATGATCCGTTTCTGCCCACTGAATTACGAAGTTGAAAAGTGCCTTTGTAGCCGTTGCTTCATGTTAAAACTACTAAAAAACCTTGTGCCTAGCCTATAATGATTAATACAAGCTATTTGAATTCAATGATTAATGGATTTAAAATCAGTTGGGTGGTTGAATACAGCTCTAATTCTATTTATCAGGAGCAAATGAGCATAATACAGTGCCCAAAATATCCAGTCAATTTATTAGATGTTCTTGTTCTCATCAATAAACTGCCATTCTTCTACCCAAAATTATAATTGAATTCAACCGAACCCAACCTATTTGTGGGACTAGTTCCAGCATTATGCCATCATCCACCAATGACTGAACCCCTAAACCTCAGGCAAGGATAATCCTCTAGCATCAGCAGAGAGTTTTGGGGGTTTTCCCTATTTTTGCTTTTTGGGGGGGGGGGGGGGGGCCGGTGCACAGCAAATTTTTTTACATTTGCAGTGACTAAATCTAGAGTTGGTAAATGTGGATAGTCCTCATACCATTGCCAATGCCAGCAATTGCTACAATGGTTGCAAAAGGAAAGAGGGCTAAGACACTGACCTCTCCCTCGCAATTTCTTCACTAAATCACAACCCCTAGATTGGAAGAAGATCAAGTAAGGCCCTAGTTTTTTTTTTAGTAAACCCCAATTTACCAACTTCAATCCACTTCACGAACTTCAATAAAAAAAATACCAACTTCAACATACTATTTTAACCAACTTCTACCCATCATATAAAAAATATACCAACTTCAACCCACTATTTTAACAACTTCTATCCATTATATAAAAAATATACCAACTTCAATCCATTTTAACTTATCTCAACAAAAAAATACCCACTTCAATCCACTTTAACCAAATTCACCCATTTCCCCTTTAACCAAATTCACCCATTTCTCAACCTCTATTTCCCAACGAAAAGAACAAGCCCTAAGAGTAACACATTATCCCCCTTTTTTTCTACTTTTCTCATAAATTAGTGAGTGGATTAGAATCTTCAAATTGGATATATCGAAATGGCTTCCTTCCTTAGGATAAGAAATGGAGATTTTTGGCAAATGGGTCAAAACTCAAAAGACAACCACAAACTAATCCCTCCGTCCTTCAAAAAAAGAAAAAGAAAAAAAGGTCAAATTTTAATCGTGTTGACAACCCAAAATCATTGTATTTTATTTCTTTTTGGCATTTAAGAGTGGTTTTTCATTTTAAAGGCAGGTTGGAAAAAAGGTAACAAATGATGTTCCCATAATTTTCCCCCCTTTTACAAAGTTTGGCAGTTTTTTCAAGACAGATTCTTCGCCAAAAGAGCCATTGACGTTTCACAATGATCAAAACACGACTAATTCTTTCAGACCTATCCGTGCCATTTGTGTGTATAAATAAGCTAAAAAAGGTCATATCAATTGGCTGCAGTAGACTAACCAATAGAAAAAATAATTTTAACAGGTTAAAACAATGCGAAAAAATTGGACACGAACAATCTGAATTTTGGGGGCAGGATTAATGCGATATTCATAAATAACTTCCAACGCCCCAAACTATGAGGATGCTCATTTGCAGTACTACAGGTGGTCATTTTAGACTATATTTGTTAGGCAATTCAAACGACACCGTCCCTAAATAAGACAACATATGAAATTCAAATTACATACATTTATTTTGAAGTTCAAATTGTTTGAAAAACATTATCTACAATGACCATTGGACTAATGAAAATAAATACCCTCAAATTTCGGAGAGCTAGAAGCTATTTTGTTGAGTTCAAATTATTCATATCCAATACTGCCAAAGCTCAGATTATTTGTGTCCAATAACCCATTCAACGATAAAGAAAAAGGCAATTGATCGAAATGAAAAAAACATAGCACAAAACCTTCCCCCCATCCATCACTAGAGCACTAACTCAACCCCTACCCCTCCCCCTCCCCCTCTCTATGCGGAAAAACCCTAGCAAATCTCCATTGTATGTAAGGGGACAAAGGTCGCTTGTGAAAATTGCACCTTAGGGACACTGGAAAGACCATTATGTGTTTGATCATGATCAGGTATGTGCAGGGCTTTAAACTGGTGGCATTGAGTTTATGGGGTTGTTCTTGGTTGCATTCAAATGAGGATCACAATTCTAAAATCAATTTTCAAGTTCGTTGTGAGATTCATGAGCAATTTTTGATTCCAGGGTTTTTTTGTATTTCGCGGGGGGGGGGGGGGGGGGTAGCTTTTGATTTAGGCGAAGAAGACTTGTGTAAGTGTTTGGAGGAAGTTGTGTTTGTCCCTTTTATCTCCCCTTTATTAATTTCTATTTCTTCACCTTTTTATTTGTTTTCTCGACTCAATTAAGCCTTCAAAACTTAATTCAAAGACAGGACCCACCAAAAAAAACCTGTTCTACGCGGTTAAAAGGTTGACAAGTGGCATTTTTTAATCTCTTAAGGAACTTCAATGACATGGATCGACTGTTTTTTTTTTGGGGCTGAGCAGACCTAAAAGTAATTTAGTGGCATTTTTAGTATTTCTAAAACTTGAGTGGAACTTTTACCTAAGAACTATTTAGAGGACCAAGGGAGTAGAGTGTGGAAATGAATTTCCTCCACAAATAAAATCATAGAGCTAAATCACACACCGATACTAATAACATACTTAAGGAAATGAATTTAAGCATGCACAACAAATTAAAACACATCTATCAATTCCACACCCCTAGGGTTGGTCAAGAACATTTGGATCAACTGGTAGATCTCTTTGGAGATTCCCCTTCTGCCTGGGTTCTAGTCCTGGGAGGAGAAAATGCTCCTGATCATAGGGAATATTTTCTAGCTGGGACTCAGCTCGGCATATGTTCTCCCCTCCCCCACCCCACTGGCCCAAGCAGGTGTCCACTCACTAGTGCACACAAAAAGAGGGGAAAACACCTCGGTGAGAACACTATATACACCTATGTGGCTATGATACATCAATTTGTATATCTTGACTTATATATTGATATTGATGTGTCTCCTCTTCATTTCATCCTTGGTTATATTTCTAAAGGTATGGAAGATTAGTTTAACTGTAAGGCTAGTCTATCAAGTCACAGACAAATTTAGATAATGGAAACTCAGCAACATGAACAAAGAAGAGAGAAATTTAGGATAAATGAGGCCATAGAATCTTACGTGTTCTTAAATAGCGTTAGGCCAAAAGTAGGAAAATTATCAAAACCACATGAATCACCTATACCGCTGAAAAACCACTTAAAGCAACTCCAGACTAAACTCAAGCTCAAATACTTTCCAAGGCACTTCACTTGCTTCCTGCAAAACAAGGAATCATATTTGAAAATAGCGAACATTAACCAATAATAATGCATATAAGAACAAAACTTCAATTTTACTCTGCTCAAGCTGCTATTCTATACATATAAGAGAAGGTTCAGATCCTTCTTTGGGAACACAACTAGTTATTACAAAACATAGCACAAAATGCTTTCTACATTGCTGCTGCAATATTAGATGCATGGATTCAAAATGTGGCCAATCCGTGACCGCGTGACGAAACGGCCCCATAGGAAAGGTTCTTGAGTTGGTCTAACCGCGTTCTAGCCGCGATAGTGGAACATGATTTTTCCATATCGCACCCGAAACCGCATTATGAATCCTTGATTAGATGTGGACATCCTACTCACTGTAATCTAGCCAACGCTCACTTTAAGATGCGGAAAGAGTCAACCACAATATACAGCCAAGTAGCCAACTAAACCATTAGGCTAATTTTGAGCAAAAGAACACTTTAAATGATATGAGATGACTAGAGGGGGTCAAAAGACAAAAGTGCTTTTATTTTGGTCTGGCAGAAACCTGTGATTAAATGCAGACTTTGCTAAGCCCTATATTTCGGGACAAAAGGCTAAAAGTGTATGACAATGAAATTTTGACAGAACATCAATGTTGAAATTTACCATTCTCTAGGGAAAGAATTAACAAAATTACATAGACTAAAAAATTTAGTTGTTCCAAAATAATTAATAACCAAGACTTGTAAATAATTACAAATTTAGACTTGAAAATCGCCTCACAATTGGCTTCTACTTTTTTGGCTAAGGACAAGACAATCAATCTAAGAATCAACTTCTCTGCAATTTAGGGATGAGTGCATACATCCAGTAGCGAATCCAGAAATTTTGCTTGGCATTTTTGAATTTTCTTGAATTTTATGGGAACTAACTCATTTTTATGGACACCATTTTGACAGTTTCATGAATTTTTGAGAATTTAATAGAAAATTTTATGGAAAAAGACCTCCAACTAACAGTTGCCACAGGAACTGCCCCCAACAACGTAGATCTGCACATGCACACATTTGATCTCCCCAGTCCCTATATGCTATGAGGAAAGGCTCCATGTACTTCTCAACAGCTAAAAACAAATCTGTACAAGCATACATTTGATCTCCCCAGTCCCTACATGATGTGAGGTGAGGCTCCATGTACTTCTCAAGATTTAAAAACAAAGGGAACAAAAGATATGAGGGTCTTTTACGCGTTATTGTTGTAAGCTGCCATATAAATAGGGCATTTTTTGGTTAATTGAGCGCATGTATGCCTGTGTGCTTCTGTTTGTTTGTTATGAGAGCCTGTCTTTTGATTCTCATAAGAACGGATGCAATTAGAAGACTTACTCGATAGGCTAGAACATAATCACCATCCCCCCCCCCACCACTATCTTCGACATTACTCACTCCATCCACACCTTCCGTAGTCCCCCACGAACATCTGCTACCTACCAGCTATCAGCTAAGCCACCACACGAAATGAAGGGTTCCAGCCACCAGCAACTTTGTTTACAACATATCATATACCCCCTAGAACAGTTGCTTGGCTCTTCGCCCCCCTTATAGTGCACTCCCTCAACCTTCCTCACCTTGATCCTCGACCTCCTCCACTGGCAATGAGCCTACGTAGCGGTCTAATTGTCTCCAACTTATCTGCAACCCACTTTCTCGCCCCCAAATGTCTTCCTTCCCCAGCAGCCCATGACTCACCCCAGTCATCAGTAACGGGCATAGCTCAACAGCTCAAATCCCTATTTCTCCCCATGAGACAGTAAAGAGATGACATCAAGTCTTGATGCCAAATTTCATACAGCTTGAACTAATTTAATGTGATGGGATGCAAGGCAAAGTTAATAATACAAGTATAAAACTGAAATATCTATTCCAAAGTGACATATTCAACAGGCGCCGTTTTATGACTCTTGGCCTAGACGTTGGAATAAGAAGTCAATAACAATTAAAGTCTTAAGAAACTGACCATACATTCATTCAATGTTCCCCAAATAACTATCCACAATTTGCATAAATTTATACAGGAAGCTCAAACAAACATTGAATTAATCACTTGTGCCTAGACTATGACTGTGATTCTGCGAGATAATGAGAATATAAAATGTGATAACTTATTGAAAAGTGACATGGTCTACAGACTATGTTTATGAACTTATTCCTACTATGACACAAGGATAACAACATGACTATCAAAGTACTAACTTTGCTTTCACGGGCTTTTTTGGTGATTTTCCCATCATTGTGCACAATGTCCACAGTTTCACTTACCCTGCCAGCTCAGCTCCACTGGTTGTGTGAAAACTGTTAATCAACATAGCTGTAGCTGTTCCACTTGGATATGTAAGCTTATAATCCAGAACCATGACCTTCAGCACAAGATAAAACAAAAGAATCAGGTAACAGTCGACATTGACATAACTCTTAACAAGTATGCCCCCAGAATCCCAAGAAAGTAATCCATCCGATTTTCTCTCACAGCTTGCTCAAAGGTGGCACCAGTAGAAAGTAGAAACACAAATAGAAGGTACGAATCAAAAGTTCAGACAGAAGTTGAAAGGCCCAGTTAATAAAGCATTGCTTCATGAACCGAGAATCATCTTTTCTGTTAAGATAGACTTAAGTCTCATTGATCAAAAAAGGAGGAAAAAGAGAGAGAGCGAGAGAGAGAGACAGAGAGAGAGAGAGAGAGTATTCAATTAGTATATGCTTCGACTCCATCATCAACCCCACTCCACCCCCGGGGGGAAAAAAGAAAAAATTTGATTCAAATATATGACTACATAGACACACCTTACGGAGTGGAACAAGACTAAAAAGCCCCAGGAAGCTAACAATGAACAAGAAACCAATCATCCACCACAGGCCAGGGTTTATCACATCTTCTGCACGATTGCCCGGGTATTCGGGACCAATGAGATTGTATGTCCTCTCATCCATTGCAAGCAAATAAGAACCAAAACCACCTGTGAAACCAAGTCGAAGAACACTTTAGAACATCAAGACTGAGAGGAAGGGATTGAACTAGAGAACCGTCACAACTCCTCAGTGGGTGGATCCTGTTAAAGTAAGATCTTGGGAGTTTTAAATGAAGGCCGGCAGAGTAGGTAAGCTTTCTAAGGGAGAGTCACAAGAAAAGATTACCCACAGAAAATCATTTTTGGAAACAGTTTGGGGAGTAAAAAATATTAGAAAGTAATTGCAAAGAAGTTCGACAGGAAGATAAATGTACGAATACATAGCCAAATGCAATAGCAGAAAATACAGAAGCAATATTGCTATGAAAGCATAAGAAACAAATGAGATGATATGAGGAGAAGCCAAAGCACATGAAACTAGGATAATTAAATTACAGATACGGTAAGACATGTCAAGGAGTTGAGCATGAAGTACATGCATGTCCAGACAGCCATCAAAAGTTATATAAATGCACACTAGGGACTCTTCATAACTAATCCAAATTAACAAGTACTTGGCATCAGCTCCTGACAGATGACAGCAGAGAAGAGGTTACAAGGATCAAGGTCTCTAATCCTAATCTACGCCACCAGAAACTCCTATCAACATTCAAGAGCCATGGCCTCAATTAGTGCTGAATGGGTCAAAAGAGACAAAGCTACAGAACTGTGTCGATGGCAGTAACATCCATGATTGAGGAACATTCAGAATGAGTGCATCAATCAAACATGTAAAACAAATTCATTGCCACCATATAGACCATTAGAAACAACAAGAATTATCGGAGATGCAAAGCCACAAGTTCATAGCAATGGGATAAAACTCCTAAGCATCAAAAAGCCAGAGTGAAAAATTGCATTGAGGCCCTGTTCTTTTCATTGGTAAATCCCAATTTACCAACTTCAATGAACTTCAACCCACTTGACCAACTTCAATAAAAAAATACTCATTTCAATCCACTTCAATGCACTTTAACCCAGTTTAGCCAACTTCAACCAACTGCAACCCACTTCCTACTATTTTAACCAACTTTTACCCATCATATAAAAATAATTCAACCCGCTTCAACCTACTTCAACCCACTTCAACAAAAAAATACCGACTTCAACCCACTTCTACCAATCACAATCAACTTCTTCATCCATTTCCTAACCCATATTTCCCAACAAAAAGAACAAGGCCTGATTATTGAAAATTTCACCAGTACGTCCCTTAGGAATCAAAGAATAGAGAACAAGCATACTTTGCACTAAAATTCTAGTTGTCCTGGAAAAGATTTCCAATAAGAACCCACTCTCATGGAAAAAAACCATGCAATTACCTAAGACCTGTGGATCCACTAAAGGAATTAATCAACCTTCCTCAAGTGCAACAAAAAATCCAACAGGCTGCACAAAATGGCTCAATATGATTTCAAATAATCTAATATTTGCACAAAGGCCAGCGTTCCCTGGTACGATGAAAGCTGAAATATGAGATATAGTGAATCAATGATGCCTGTCATGCATCTTTACTAAGTAAAGTTTTCAATATTATCGACTGATGCTGACTCGCACAAACCTTTCAGAAAATCACATAACAAAGCTTTTTAAACAAAACAAGCTTAATTATGGATTAGCCAGTACAGGCTCAGTCTGCTCATCTACTAGGCAATTTTGGATATACCCATCACTTGTCTTCCATAAGATGACATGCCCATAATTCACATTTCAGTCAACTCAAATTCTAAAATTCACAAGCCCAACGTTCACAAATCAAACCGAAGAAGCACTAGCAACTATCGAAGTTAACCAAAAGATCAGCAGAAAACCCAAATTCAAATACCATTTGAGGGCCACAAAAACACGTCCACCCCCCCCCCCCGCCCATCCAAAAAAAAAGTCCAAAAGAGCAGAAAATGGGAAATTTACCACTGAAAGCCAGGCCATAGCAAGCAACAACACAGGTCTGAATGACAGTATTCTCCTGGCGTGTAAAGGGCTTGACAGAGAACCCTAATCTGGATAGAACACCAGTCCATGACTTGACAAAGAAGAAGCCAAGCAATCCAGCAGCAACATTAAGAGAAGGGATGATTCCAACAGTCAAATTGAGTTTATGGGTAATTACACAGAACAAAGTCCCCATTAAAGCACTCACTGCCAACCCTCTAAACGTTATCTGATCCTTCCACTCCGGCACCACCTCATCCTCACCATTGATAGGCTTCTCCGATTCGCTCATCAACGGCTCAGATATCTCCACTGGTCCCCCCATTCCTGCACCCAATTTTTTTTTTCTGGGTAATCTGGGTTGTGGAAAGGTTTTCTGGGATTGAAGATTTGGTGAAAGACCGAAGAGTTTGGAGCTGGGGTTGGGTTTGGGGTTAGCGTTGGGGTTGGGGTTGGGTAGTCCAACAAGCAACCTCAGAAGAGAGAAAACATAAACAGACGTGCATTTTACAGTACTGATTTCATTATAAAAATGGCGACCTGGTTTGGATGTTGATAGTTTGGAGACTAGATTTTTTACGTCACTGCTTTTTGATTGGAATGATGCTTGTTTTCTTTTGCACGACAGTGAAGGCTGAAGGGAATCATAGGTTCTAGAGCTGCAGTGCAGAGTCTGCAGACCGACTCGGCGTGGGGGAAACGGGGCGGCGTCTGTGTTGCTGTTCTTGTTTTGGTTTTTTTTTTTTTTTTTTTGGTTATTATGAAGTTTTTTGAGGTCAAAACAGCTTTTGACTATTAGCTATATGACCTTTATCAAAAGGTTGTTTGAGATGTTTAATTTAGGTCATGTTCAATAATAGTTTTTTGAGTATCTCTTAATATTTTGATTAAGTTAACATATTAGTAAGTTAATTTTTAATATTTGATAATTTAGTATTTGGATGAACATTTTAAGGGGGTGTTTGGTGAGCAAAAAAGGGTTGGGGACTTGAATCCTCAGAGTTCAAGTTCCATTCCTTAATGTTTGGTGATAAATTTGAGAAAAGGAACTTGATACCTGGGGGAATCAAGTTCCTCCATAGACCCCTGGAACTTGAACCCTCCCATTATTGGGGGGTTTCAAGTTCTCATCCCCAGGGTTCAATATTATTGTTGTTGTTGCTACTACTACTACTACTACAACTATTATTATTATTATTATTATTATTATTATTATTATTATTATTATTATTATTATTATTATTATTATTATTATTATTATTATTATTATTATT
>JACYFF010019584.1:65678580-65729615 GCA_017589665.1 Selenicereus undatus | reverse complement strand
ATTATTATTATTATTATTATTATTATTATTATTATTGTTGTTGTTGTTGTTGTAATTTATTATTATTATAGTAATTATTATTGTTATTATAGTAAATATTATTATTATTATTATTATTATAATAAATATTCATACTTGCATATAATATTTCTAAAATAAAAACAGAGTTAATTCCATTCCAAAACTACTCATCAAACAGCAAGGAGTGGGATCTGATTCCATTCCAATTTTCACCAAACAACTGGGTTCAGAATTCAAGTTCCATACCCAACCCCCCAAGATTCAAGTCCTAATTCCATTTCATTCCAATTTCCCTCACCAAACAGGGCCTAAGTAGTATTTAACATTTTATGTTTTTAAAAAGTTAACAATATTAATGTCTGGCATTCAAAAATAGAGTTTCATATTTTTTAGCTAAAAAAGTACCCTTTAAAAATTATGAATATCTTTTTATGCCAATTAAAATTAATCAGCTATTCAATAGCTAAATTCACTGAACACATTTGCTACAACTGCTCATCTAAACAACTACCCACTACCAGTAAAATTAGAATCGTTAAACGCTATGTAAACAACTATTTGATACCTAAACTCTTATCTGCTACCTAAACGACTAATTTTAGTGAATATGGCCTAATAGTCCTTTGACTAAAAAGATAATTTGTAAAAAGTTTTTAGGAAGAGCTTTTTTGTAACAGTTGTTTACTATTCAATATCAAAATTACAAATTACCCCTTTCTTTTTGACAAAATTACATTAAATGACATTTAAAATAAAAATCTTTTTCTCTTGCTAATATGCTACTCATTCGTTCATTTTGCTTGTTTTACCTTCTCTCTCTTCTGCACCCCCTCCTCCTTCAACTTGACAACTTCGGAGAAGGCAACAACTCCAAGAATGTGGCCCTTTATGAGGATTTACATCCAAAAAGTTAATGATTCTAATTTAAATACTTTCTTCAATTCAACAAAAAATGGAGGTTATTTAGTCTTTTGAAATGTAGAATGTTCTAAATATTATTATATTATATAAATTTTAATTATTGCTAAAAAGAAAATTAAGCTAACATTAAACAAAAATATCCTGACAACAAATATCAAATTTGGGTGAAGATATATATAAATGTAATTCTATATATTTATAAGTCACATTCTATAACTCATAATCCATGTTGAAAGAAAAACAAATATGTAATGAAAACAATTGTACTATTAAAAAAAGCAATTAGGTCATGAGCATAAGTAGAATTTTATCAAATATCCTTATCAGAAACAGTTAATTTTATTCAAAAAAAATTTCAAAACAGATAATACAATTCGCTAATAGCTAACAACTAATGTAATCAGCTAACCGCTGATTGCCAGATAGAGCTTATATAGGAGTTCGCAACCATAGTGTAAGACCATGTCCAGTGGTAGGCTCACGATAGAAATTGAAAGAGAGATAAAGGGGGTGAGGGAGGAGCAGCTTTCCAGTGAACAGCTCGGTACAAGAGCCTTGCCTGGAGGCTCCTGCAGGTGGGCAGCTCATGGACTTTTCCTTGCTTTTTTTATTCTTTTTTAATGTTTTTAATTAGTTTTTCATTTTTTTAATTATAAAAATAAAGTTGTGTGTTATAGAGTGAGTCAATGAGTATTATTTTATTTAGTGAGCCAAAGCAGTGAGTCTCTTATTGGAAGGATGGAAGACTGTGAGTCAAAAAATTAACTTACAAATTGATGTGGCAATAGTATGCCCCCACAGATGAGTCAAAGAATTAGCTCACTACTACTCTAATACAGCTATATGGGTGTTGTCGAACTCATCGCATGGTAGGAGTTGATTCATTTTTCAACGTGAAAAGATGTTTGGTCCATATTTGCGGGAATTTTTCTTAAATAGGCTTTGTATAAAATCATCATACCTAACAAATAAGTAAAGACAATTACTTTTGTAGTGATTTTGAATAACCGTTGAGTAATTTCTAGTTTAGAGGTGATTTAGTCAAATTCACTTCTAAATGAAATTAAATTAACATTCCAATTTAATAGTTGCTATAAAATAAACTATTAATCACTCAAAATATATTTTAAAAGCCACCTATTAAGAAAGTCCTCTCATCATCACTATTATATAAGACATTTCATTTAAAAATATGTTATTTTTCTTCCTGATATCTCCCTTCTCTTGCCCATATTATTTTAAGATAGAAATTTGCTTACCAATGTAAACAGGGAAAAAAAAAAAAAAGAAGAAGTGGCTAGTGTTAGACCTAGCAAAAATTGACCCGATTTGAAAATCCGACCTGAACCCACTCGATAATTTTGGGTTCTAAACACGATTTTTTTGACCCGAATCCTAAATAAAGCAAACCTGAAAAACCCGCAAATTAGTGGATCAAACCCGACCCAAACCCAAACCCGGCTTGACCCAAATATTATATTCTTACTTTTTTATTTTTCTCTAATTTATCTCTCCTAATAATAATGTTTAGTCATTTTCATCAAATAGTTTAAAGATACATCATATAACTATTGCATCCCTTTACAAATTAAACAATAACACCCTTATTTTTCTTTGCTATTCTCTGAAAATATTTTACGCTACTTTTAAATGAAAATCGTTAAAAATGTGTATGAAATTGTATGAAATAACTATCTAATCTTTAAAAAAAAATTAAGTTAAAAGACACACAGTAAAGATGGGCAAGTCATAGCATTATATATTTAGTTAAACAAATATGTCTAATCATTTTTTAAATTAATTAATTTGTAATAATATAGATTTTTGATGTTATGACTGAAAGATAGTATCTTGTGTTTCTTTTATTCAATTTTTATTAGGTTTTCCTATTAACTAGTTTTGAACTATGATCCTAGTGACAGAAAAAGGGCTAACCATATTCGTACTGAGGTCGGCCTATTAATAAAGTTTACCTGATTGGACATTGGTGGGTTAGTTAATAAAAATACTGAATTATTAAATAGGTCATTAGCGTGTCAAATTACTACAACCCATTAACATGTTCTAGACGGATTGCCCAATAAATGGTGTGTCTGCTATTGACCTTCTCTCAATGTACGAATCAATCCACCGAAACCAGATCATTTACTCATCCATACAAGATGTTCATATATTATAATAAGAAGTTTGAATGTTTTTAATATTCGTTTGAGAAATTACAATTACTACAGTTTTTCATAAATCCTAACAATTTTAGTTAATAAATATGCAAAATTTTTGATTTGTTTGATAAAAGAAACATAACTCACAACAAAGGCACTCTAAACTCATTGGGTCGATCCGAAATCCATAAAATCGAAATACACCAGCCCGTATTTTACTCGAACCCGAAATACACCGACCCGTATTTTATCCGAACCCGAATGCACTCAACCTATATTTAACCCACCCGTTCGAACTGACAGGTCTAGCTAGTGTAGATAGTATACATTTTTTACTAAGTTCAAGCTTGGTTGCGTTGGATATCGAAAATTCACAATAATCATTCAAGGAGGTAGATAATTGGACCACACCTATCTGGTGCAAGAATTAATAGTGACTATAATTGTCTTGATTAAGCGCATATTCTTTTTCGTGATAAAATATATCCATAAAATAGAAGAAAATATAAGAAACTGTAAAACGTGGTAAAAAAAATATAAGAATTATAAGTTGTAAGAAGATATAAGAAGTTATAAGGATAGATATAAGCAGATGTAGAGTTATTAAAAACTTGTATACATATTTTTTTTTTTTAATTTGTATTGATCTTTAATGCATGATTTGTGAAATAGGTTATTTCATGAAAACAAATTCTGTGTAAGTAATGCCTATGAAATTAACTTTATACCTTGACTAAATAAATTATTTTTAACATATATATATATATGTACGTATAAATAAATTTTGATTAGCTACAATTATTGCCCCTAATGACCAAAATTATAATTGAAATAACACAATTTATGGGAATAAACCTTTAAGTAAGGCAATTAAATAAAAATAAAATAAATATTTCACCACAAAAAGAACCAAATATGTTCTAAACTTGATGTTTCTTTTTTAACATCAGTTTCTCCTATCCATAAGAAAATAAAAGAACTCCCTTTAATTAAAACAAACCCTTGAAGATACATTAATAAGTTTTCTCACCAAAGTTGAATACAACCTTAAAATTAAACCCATTTAAATTTAACGAATTAAAATTAATGTTTTTAAGATAACATTACCAAAAAATTATAAAAGTAAACCCCTTAAAATATTAAGCTAGCATCTACCAAATACAAAATCTTTGAAGATCAAAATAGTTATAATTTTTGGAATTTTATTTTTTCAGTTAGAAAAAAAAAAGAGATATGATAAAATATAAGTCAATTTGAACCTAATGGATCTTGATGAAATAGTGTAACGCTCTGACTTTAAGATATCAATTATGTCATCGCCACAAGCATCCGAATTGGATATCCAATAGGCCATCTAGATTTCCTAACTTTAATAACTTTTTAACAACATGGCGCAATAGTAACCCTTAAAAAACACTAACAAGACAGGGGTCAAATAATTCTAAACATGCATTTCATTCAAATTTCATTTTTCTTTTTCAAATGGACTAACACAAACACACAAGTGTAAAATTCTAGTACATAAGGTTTATACAAAATTTCTGAACAAGTATATCCAACTCAAAGTTTGCTATCCCATGCTCTAATCATCATGTTGGCTTCTATTTTGTTATCTTCCTTGAACCTGAAAATTGGTGAGGTCATAAGCTCATCGAGTCCAACAAGTAAATCGTGTCATCTACCTCTCTTATCTTGCACTTGAAACATTAATAGCTTAGCATACATAGTTTACTAAAAGTCATGTACACATGAATTCCATAACTTAAAGATAAGCAAATCGAATTATTCACAAAGAATCAGGGCAGTACACTAATTCCCAACACATGTAGCCATGCCTTGATCCAAGATCAAAGCTTATAAATAAAAGGTACATACTTAAGCCTTGTTTATTTCAAATTCGGAAAATATAATTGATCATAAAACAAAATCACATTCCTTATCCATAAAATTCGAAAATGAAGACAAAATTTATTTTCTTTCGGGTGGGATCGAGCCTACGACCTAACACAACTTACTACTGATTCTATAGCAAGCACGAAGCTCCACTAGGCCTACCACACGCCACTGGAGGGCGTGACTACCCATAAATAGAAATCCCTAGCCAGCATGAAGCTCCACTAGGCCTACAAATGTCAGCAAGCTCAAGACTCCACAAACCACATAATCCCTTAGTAAGCACAAAGCTCCACTAGGACTATAACTGTTAACAAGCACAAAGCTCCACTTACCCTACCACGTATAAGTAGCATTTCTATAGCCATAGCTCTAGAGTCACATAAACAGAAGCAATCTAAGTGTAAATCTAAGACTCATCCCACAAAATACAATAAATAAAAACTTATTGATAACATAGTAACAAAGTAGTTTCTCGTAATTTAATTATATATTTTTCTTAAACACTTCAATTCAAAATGCAACATCAATCATATTTGGTTGAGCAAATTGTAATCTCAAAATAGCTATTATTTGCATAGTCCAACTACATATATCACATCATCATACTCACACAAGAACACACATCATCATATGAATTCAATTAGTATCAAACCACTCCAATATCACATAAGGTATTTCACTTCACCTTGAAAGAGGGTTGTGATACTTCAATTGCCGGTTTTAAAGCAACCAATTGAGCAAGAAGTGCTTGATTGATATATGAATTAAGGGATTGCTTATTTTGTATAATTTCTTGGATTAGATAGTACATTAGTTTAATTTCTATCTCAAATTTTAATTTGCTTAGCCTAACTTGAGGGAACATAACCCGGTAGTTTGTCCTAGTCTCTGGGGGATTGACCTCTATTTGCTACAGCATCACCGTCTGCTTGTGGCCTTATCAAGTTTTTTGGCGCCATTGGTGGGGTTAATGTCGAATGTTGGGTTTTTCTCAATAGGTTTGACTAAGCATTTTGTTTTCCTTTGAAAAAAAAAACCCCCAAAAATTAAAAATTAAAAAAAATAAAAAGATAGAGAAAAATAACAATGACAATTTTCCTTTTTCCTCAATTCAAGCATGATAAGCCCCGCAAGTGCACGGTGGCGTTGTGGCTAATCAAGGTTGACCCCACAGAGACTAGGTTGATCTATTAGATTATATTCTCTCAAGATATGCTATGTGAATCCAAATTTGAGAATGAAATTAAACTAAACAACTATCTAATCTAATGGATAAATAATAATTGGAATTAAGCAAAATAAGCAATCACCTAATCCACATATCAGTCAAACACTTCTTCCTTAATTGGTTGTTTTAAAATCGACAATCAAAGTATCCCAACCCTCTTTCAAGGTGAAGTGAAATACCTTAAATCTAATCAACTTACCGTTTCTCAAGGGCTCCCGATTAGTTTAGGTTCATTAAGCATGCGATTATGAAGTCTATGGTTTCTCAATCAGTAATTCTCTCTCGAGACATCACTCAATCAAGTCAAATCTTCACTTTTTAGTCCTTCATCCTAATGCCCACATCATGCAAGAAAGGGATCAAATTCCTCACAAGATACTGAACTTCTAGAATCCGATAAAACAATCTAACAATTCAAAAGCACAAAATGATATCAACACAAGATCAAGAAACTAACAAATGTTTGCATAAATCCAAAATCAATCAACAAAGATAATCAAAATTACAAAACATAAACCTAAATTTAGAAAAGAGAGGAGAAGAGAAGAGAAAAGAAATGCTCAGCTAAGATCGCGCTTAAACCGTCGTGTAAATCCATGACGGAATCCGTGCAAATCTTAACTTCAACTCTCAACTCTCTCTAATCTAATCTAATCTACACTAATCTATATCCTAACTAATGGAATATGGAATAGATGAGGTATGCCTCTTCTGTAGCGAAAAATGGCCCTGTTTATAGGAAAACCCAATCAACTTTAGCCACACGATGAGGGAAAACAAACAGGCTAGCTGTTATGCCTCCACCACGGACCATGGCATCCACCACGGGCTGACTGTGGTGCCCTCTGGTCATCTTGCCCTGTTGATTTTGGTCAATCTGGGTTGACTGTGTATGCTATCCCGGATTATCCATGATATATATCCAAGTAAACCATATCTCTTGCGGGTTTTTGGTCAATTTTTGTGGGCTCTTACGTCCTTGCATAATTCTTCATTGATTTTCGTGACAGACTCGGGTTCTCTTAGCCAATTTCTGCATAATATCATCAATAACACCAAACTCGAGCCTAAAACAGGAAAAGGAGTATAAATTATCACATAAGGCACATAATTCTCCCTAAAGTACCGCAAAATTAGCCTAAAATAATATACACGTTAAGTACGTATCAAACTCCCCCATGTTTAAACTATTGCTTGTCCTCAAGCAAACACTATATAAAACCAACAAAGGGAGATACATCTAGGACTCAAAACGGAACAACCTCCTTAAAGTAGGCAAGTTATAGCATATCACGAGCAAGAATAACATTCAATGACAACCTCAAATAGTGCACAAGACATTTCAAAATTAGGAGGAGGAGAAAGTTTTCGAAAAAACATGACCACAAGCTCGATATCAAACTTGATCGCCCCCAAAGAGCCACAAAGCATATCATGCAAGTACATGAGATTTGAGTAGAGCCAAATGGACCGGTAAAACCTCACTTTTCAAAAATATGGAACACTCCCACTCTTGTGTTTGAAATATAACATAGGTTCACTCAAAACTCATTCCAAAGATGCAATCTACCATATGCTTGACTAGGCTCTCAAATTCTCCACCACTAAAATGCAATGTGTATAAGACGATCAAGAGGACTTTATATGGGTTGTAACGTGGGCTAGAAGGATTAAGGGAAAGGAGGTGGACAAATGAATTTGGAACAATGTAGAGCCACTTAGCCAAGTGACTAGGGAGCAACCGACAAAAGACCAAGAAACCTACAAGTTCACCATCACTCCAAACCCAACAATATAATCAAGTAGGAAATGAGTTGATAAAAAAAGAACTCAGGCTATGCACATATCCAATACCAATCACTTAGTCATTTTTTTTTCTTTCTATCTTTTTTTTTCCTCTCTTTTTTTTTCTTTTTTTTTTCGACATGAATGTTTCTTTTTTTCTTTTTGCTTTTTTTGGCTTTGGAAAATGAAATGAAAATTGCAATGATTGAAAGACATAGGATCACTAACTATCAACTCACAATTGATTATATACATATACACAACCCAAACAAGAGGGAACATGAAGCAAATGTTCAATATCATCAATCCCTCAACAATCCAACATACCAAAGCCACCTTAAACTCAATTATCCCCAAAACTACCCACTACATACTTGAAGTGATGCTCCATAGACTTGGCTTAAAGGTAGGAATATGCATTTGGCCAAGGGCTAATATGAAAGGATCACAACAAAGACGGATATAAGCTCAAAGGGGCTAGCAAAGGGAATAAACATGTTATACAAGGGTAGGCTATTTGGCTATGTGGCTAAAATGGTCAAAGAAAGAAATGCCTCTATCATATGACCAATTATGCACATGCTAATGTGGTTTTGAACAAGAATTTAGGCAAGTTCTAGAGATACAACATAGAAGAGTCACCCACATAAACGAAACATGAGACTAAATATAACGATTAGTCAAAATAAGGCTCAAAATCTCATAGAATATCTACCAATGTCTCAATTAGCTCATAAAATGACTCCGTGTACCAACATTAGTGCTAATGACTCTAGGGGATAACTTAGTTCTCAATTTTAGACAAAGGTCAAAACAAAAAATATTTACAAAACCTTCAAAAAGTTTAGCACCAAAAGGGATTATACAACAAAAGCTACTCAAACTCATGAAAGCTATTTTCCCTAAATAAACATATCATAAGAGGTCATCTCAAACCAATCCACACAATCACTACATACAATCCTATATGCAATCTAAAAATCAACTAAATGCAAATCACTAATGCAAATGAAAAGAAACCTAAAACTAATAACTGAAATAGAAAAAATAGAAACTACCATTCCCCTATGCTTAGATAAAGCATTATTATTCAAAGGAAAGAAAACTTAGAGAAGGGGAAGAAAAGGAAACAATCTCACCAGGTTAGGTGCAGAGTGCACATAAGCTAGGGCCGCTTTGGAAACGGGGAAAATGGAGCATTAGCCACTCCATCACAACTTCAAGACACGACTCGTCAAAAATTAGATGTCTTTGAAGCACTCAGGAGCTTATCAAATTCCTGGGACTCCAATTCAGAAAATACAAGTTAAGAGGCAATAACCAAAATCATACCAAAGAGTATAAGTATCCTTTTAACCTTACGAATGCCCATAGAAAAATCATAAGAAGGATTAAAGAATGTAGTCCAGATGACTTTCCTAGGCAAGTCCTCCAGGCTTACACAGTAAGGATCAAAGGAGGGATCATACCCTCTTAAGTAACCTATCGACACATAATCTTGAATGTTTCCACCAAGCATACTAACTATATTATCCTCATAGCCCAAATCAACATTAACATCACAAATCATAGGGTTTTCAATGGGCGTCTCAATGTAATACTCGGGGGAAGAAGAGGGTAATGAACACAAAGGGGAAACATGAGAATGATTAAGGGGATTGGGGATAACACTACCATCAAAACCAAGGCTAAGAGCCCCCTTATGCATAAACACATCACGTGACCCCTCTAAAGGAGTCTCATCTAGATCATGCACATCATCTAAAATATCTTCTAACTTAAAACATGCATCAACAACATCAAACCTAGCAACTACCCCAAAAGGCTCGCCCGCCTCAAGCCCTGTGCACTGAGCTAAAGGGGAGATGAATCATGTAAGGATAAGACAACATTAGTATTGTCCCAGGGTGATACAAAGTCAGACTGATCATAGTATGCATAATAAGGACACAAATTAGTTGCATGGTCAGAAGAATTACACAAATCAAACCAAAAAGGAGCATAATAAGATCTAGAATAGAATACACAAGGATCAAAAAATGAATATCTAGAAACACAACTAGTCTTTTCAAACTCAAATGAATCCTAAGCAATTAATCCACTCAAGCAAATAACATGCATCATCAACATTTTTACTATGAAAATCCCAATACCCTAAAAGAGTACGGGTTTACTATTTACACCCTCATCAACAATGTCAAGAATTTTTCATTTACCCACACAATAACCACGTTGAGCATGAAAGATATTTAATCACTTAAAGTACCCACAAAACAATTCATGCTCGAATTGGGAAAAATAGAAAATTATAATTGTATTTTTTTCAATTTTTTTTTAAATTTTTTCAAAAAAAATTTCGGGTTTTTGTCTTCTTTCAAAGAAAAAAAAATGCTTAAAATATCTAAATTTTTTTATTTTTTCAAAGAAAAATAAAATATTTAGTTAAATCTATCGGGAAAAACCTAATATTCAACACAAGTCCCTAGGAACGGCCTCAAAAACTTGATAGGCTCACAAGCGCATGGTGGCATTGTAGCTAATCAAGGTCGATCCCATAGAAGCTAGGTTGATCTATTGGGTTATATTCTCTCAGGATATGCTAAACGAATCCAAATTTGAGAATAAAATTAAACTAAACAACTATCTAATCTAATGGATAAATAATAATTGGAATTAAGCAAAATAAGCAATCACCTAATCCACGTATCAGTCTAGTACTTCTTCCTTAATTGGTTGTTTTAAAACCGACAATCAAAGTATTACAACCCTCTTTCAAGGTGAAGTGAAATACCTTAAATCTAATCAACTTACCGTTTCTCAAGGGCTCTCGATTAGTTTAGGTTCATTAAGCATGCGATTATTAAGTCTATGGTTTCTCAATCAGTAATTCTCTCTCGAGACATCACTCAATCAAGTCAAATCCTAGGATTCCGGTATTACAGATTTCACATTTTAGTTCTTCATCCTAATATCCACAACATGCAAGAAAGTGATCAAATTCCTCACAAGACAATGAACTTCTAGAATTCGATAAAACAATCCAACAATTCAAAAGCACCGAATGATATCAACACCAGATCAAGAAACTAACAAATGTTTGCATAAAACGCAAAATCAAACAACAAAGATAATCAAAATTACAAAGCATAAATCTAAATTTAGCAAAGAGAGGAGAAGAGAAGAGAAAAAAAATGCTCAGCCAAGACCGCATTTGAACCGTCGTGCAAATGTAGGATGGAATCATTGCAAATCTTTACTTCAACTCTCAACTCTCAACTCTCTCTAATCTAATCTACACTAATCTATATCCTAACAAATGAAATATGGAGGAGAATGGAATGGATGAGGTGTGTCTCTTTTATTGTGAAAAGTGGACCTATTTATAGGAAAACCCAATCAACCTCAGTCACACGATGAGGAAAAACGAACAGGCTAGCTGTTATGCCTCCACCACGAACCGTGGCATCCACCATGGGCTGACCGTGGTGCCCTCTGGTCACCTTGCCCCATTGATTCTGGTCAACCCGAGTTGACTGTGTATGCTATCTTGGGTTATCCATGATATATACCCGGGCAAACCATATCTCTTGCAGGTTTTCTTGATAAAAATGTTGATGAGGCATGGTATTTAGGCTCTGTTCTATTTTGCATTTTTTAGGATTTAGCTAAGAGCTTACATCTCCTTACAACTTCTTACATCTCCTTACAACTTCTTACATCTCCTTACATCTTCTTATGTTTCCTTACATCTCCATCTCCTTACATTTCCTTACATCTCCTTACATCTTCTTACATCTTCTTACATCTCCTTACATCTTCTTACATCTCCTTACATCTTCATACATCTTCTTACATCTCATAGATTTTCTATAACATTCATTTATTTTAGTTACCGAAATATGTATATTTTTTAATGATACTACCAATATACAAAATTTATAAATATCTTATGAACACAACATTTACATAAACATAAAAATATAATATAACGATGTAAATTATATTTGAGTTTCGATATAAAATATATATTATTATAGATGACCATACATTTATTTATATTAAACATTATTTACTTAAAATAGGAATTTATTTGAAGAGTTGTATTCAATTTTGTAAAAAAAAATCAATTTTTTTGGTAATACGTTGCATATTCGATCAAACTAATATTCATATAAAAAATCACCTCAAGTGGACGAAATTTTATTCACCAAATTTATGGGGATTAATATATTTTATTGTTGTGTAATTAACTTAATTAATTATTTATTTTCAATAAGTATATTGTTTTAATATTATTATTTTTCATCCAAAACATTCATTGTAAAACAAATTATACTATACAACTCTTCTACAATTCAACAACTCCTTGTATCTATCCTTACAGCTCCTTACAGCTTCTTACAGCTTCTTACAGCTCTTTACAGCTCCTTACAGCTTCTTACATCTCCTTACAACTTCTTATAGCTTCTTACAGCTCCTTACATCTCCTTATATCTATCTATCTATCTAAAACGCGAAATAGAACAGGCCCTTACTTGAGTGGATTGCTTGGGATTCATTTGACCTTGAGAAGGCTACTCGTGTTTCCAGATATTCATTTTCTGATCCTTGTGCATTCTATGCTAGATCTTTTTACGCCTCTCTTTGCTGTGATTTGTGTAATTCTTCTGACGATGATATAAATTCGTGTTTTTATTGTGCATGATATGCTCAACCTGGCTTTACATCACCATGGACAATACTGATGTTAATATGACCTTACCTTATTCATCATTTCCTTTAGCTTAGTCCATGGGGTTGGAGATGTGTGAACCTTTTGGGGTTGTTGCTAGGTTTAGTGTTGTTGATGCATGTTTCAAGTCAGAAGATACGTTGGATAAGGTGTACGATCTAGCTGAGACTCCTTCGGAGGGGTCATGTGATATGTTTATGCATGAGGAGTCTCCTAGCCTTAGTTGTGATAGTGTTCTCCCCAATCCCCTTGATCATTCACATACTTTCTTTCTTTCTTTGTTACCCTCTCCTTCCTTCGAGTGTTACATTGATGCACCTATTAATAATCCTATGATTTGTGATGGTACTATGGATTTGGGCTGAGGATAACATGTTTGATATGCTTGGTGGGAATGTTGATGATTATGTGTCCCTAAGTTGCTTTAGAGGGTATAATCCGTCAATTGACCCTTATTGTGTATGCCTAGAGGACTTGCCAGGAAAGTCATATGGACTATATCCTTTAATCCTTCCTATGATTTTTCTAAGACCTTTCATAAGGTTAAAAGGATATGTATAGTCTTTGTTGTGATTTTTGTTATTGCCTCTTACCTTGTGTTTTCTAAATTGTGGTCCAGGAGTTTGATAAGCTCCTGCATGTTTTGACGACATCGAATTGTCAAGCCGAGTCTTGAAGTTGTGATGGAGTGGATGATGCTCCATTTGCCCCATTTATGACGAGGCTTTAACTTAGGTGCATCAAGCACCTAGCCTAGTGGGATCGTTATTTTTTGTTCCCCTTCCCTTCTCCTTGTTTATTTCCTTTGAATAATGCTTTATCTAAGCATGGGGGAAGGGTGGTTTAATGTTTTCCCTTTTCTGTTCTTTTTTTTAATTAGTTTGCATACTTGTTAAAGCATGTAGTTTTAGTGTTTTTTTTGGGTGCTAGTGTGTTGAATTGAGTTGACTTTGACATTTGCATATAGAATTGTATGAAGCGATGGTTAGATGGGTTTAAAGATGCACTCCAATGTTGTTTTGTTAGGCACGATGGTCTTCATGAGCATGAGTAACTTTTGATTTGTAATCCCTTTTGGCCCCAAATTTTTGTAGGTTTTGTGAATATTTCTTATTTTGACCCTTGTCTTGATTGATAATTATGTTGCCCTTAGAGTTGTTGGCACTAATGTTTGCACATAAGAGTCATTTTACGAGCTTGCTGAGACTTTGGTAGACATCCGTGAGACTTTGAGCCTTTTGCAGACCAATTCATTATATTTAGTCTCATGTTCTTTTATGTGTGTGACTCTTCTAGATTACATCTTTAAAACTTCCCTAGACTCTTGTTCAAAACCACGCTAGCATATGCATAGTTGATGATATGATAGAGGCATTCTTTCTCTAGTTGTTTTAGCCGCATAGCCAAATAGCTTACCCTTGTATTACATATTTATCCCCTTTGCTAGACCCTTTGAGTTAAAATCCTTTTCTTGTTTTGATCCCTTCATATTAACCCTTGGCCAAACACATGCTCCTAACATTTAAGCCAAGTCTATGGAACATCACTTCATCTATGTAGTGAGTGGTTTTGGGGGTATTTGAGTTTAATGTGGCTTTGGTATGTTGGTTTATTGAGAAATTGATGTTATTGAGCATTTAGTTGTGTTTCTCTCTTATTTGGGTTGTGTATATACGTAGTAGGTTGTGAGTTGATAATTCATGATCCTATGCCTTTCAATAATTGATATTTCATTTTATTTCCAAAAATAAGAAGAAAACATTCATCTTGAACAGAAAGAAACAAAAAAAAGATAAAAAAACAAGAAACCAAACAATAAAAAAAAGAATGAATGAGTGATTGGTGTTAGGCAGTTACATAGATTGAGTTCCTTTCTTTGTCAACTCATTTGCTACATGATTCATTAGGGTATGTTCATTATATTGTTGGGGTTAGGAGTGTTGGTGAACTTCATGGTTAATTGGTGTTTTGATTGGTTACTACTGAGTTACTTGGCTAAATAACTCAACATTGCCCAAATTCATTGGTATACTCCTTTCCCTTAACCCTTTTAGCCCATGTTACAACCTAAGTAAAGTTCTCTTGATTGTTATGTGCACAATGCATTCCTAGTGGTGGAGAATTTGAGTGTCTTGGCAAGCTTATGATATATTGCATCTTTGGAATGAGTCTTAGGTGAACCCATACTATATTTTAAACACATGAGTGGGAGTGATTCATGTTTTTCAAAAATGAGGTTCTACGAGTGCATTTAGCTCTAATCAATTCCATGTGCTTGCATGACATGCTTTGTGATTCTTTGGGGGTGATCAAGTTTGATATCTGGCTTGTGGTCGTATATTTCTTTGAAAACATTCACCTTTTCCTGATTTCAAAATCTCTTTTACACTATTTGGGGTTGCCATTAATTGATACTCTTTCTTGTGGTGTGCTATGAGTTATTTGGTTTGAGGAGGTTGTTATGTTTTTTAGTACTAGACGTGTCTCCCCTTCTTAGTTTTATCTAGTGTTTGCTTGAGGACAAGCAAAGGTTTAAGCATGGGGAAGTTATGAATGTCATATTTACATAGGATTTCATGAGTGTTTGAGAGTCATTTTAGGGGATTTATATACTTAATTAATGATTTGTGCAACTATTTCCACTATTATGCTTGGTTTCGCTTTTTGTGAAGTATTTGCAAAATTTGATCTTGTGAATCCAAAGAATTATGGTATAATGATGATTTTGAGGCCTTATGGATCAAAGAAGGTAGAAAAATGCCCCAAAGACACCCAACACGGACCAACTGTGGCTGGTACCACGGCTCAGAAGGATCCAGGAGAAGCAGCGGGATAAAAATTAATTGACCAGCATAACCAAGTTCACCATAGTATGACCGTGGTGGTGCCCATGGTCCGTGGTGAGCTCTGTTTCCTTGGGTCGGTTTGATTTCTTTGCAGCTGTTTGACTTCCAGGCGTTTTTAATGCTTGCAACATTTATTTCTGCCATAAAAAGTCGGTTTTGACTGTTTCTTTGGTATGCCTATTCCATTCCACTCTTGAACATTCATCATCTAAATTAGGATTTAGATTTCGATTAGAGTAAGAGAGAGTGAATTGAAGTGGAGATTTATAAGGATTCCAACCCGAATTTGCAATGAAAACTCAAGCACGATCTTGGCTGAGCAATTCTATTCCCTTCTCTTCTCTTTTCGCATTTAGGATTTATGTTTTATAATTTAGATTACCATTTGTTATTTTGATCTTGAATTTATGCAAGTACTAGTCAATTTCTCGATCTTATGTTGATATCTTTTGGCACTTCGCAATTTGTTGTAGTGTTTTATCAAATCTTACATGTTTATTGTCTTGTGACAATTTAATCACTTTCTTACAAGTTTTGGGTATTGAGTGAAGAATTGAAAAGTGAAATTCAATACTAGAACCCTAGGATTTGACTTGATTTTCTGAATTCTTGAGAAAGTCACACCAATTGAGAAACCATGAATTTGTTAATCGCATGCTTAATGAACCTAAACATATCAAGAGCCTTTGAGAAATGGTAATGGGTTAGAATAAGGTATTTCACTTCCCCTTGAAAGAGGGTTGCGATGCTTCAATCGTCGGTTTTAAAACAACCAATTCAGGAAGAAGTGCTTGATCGATACATGAATTGAGGGATTGCTCGTTTTGTATAATTCCTTATTATTTATCCATTTAATTAGATAGTACATTAGTTTAGTTTCTATCTCAAATTTTAATTTGCTTAGCCTAACTTGAGGGAACGTAGCCCAATAGCTTGACCTAGTCTTTGTGGGATCGCCCTTAATTTGCTACAACGTCACCATTTGCTTGCAGCCCTATCAAGTTTTTTTGTGCCGTTGTCGGGCACTAGTGTCAAATATTGGTTTTTTCTCAATAGGTTTGACTAAGCATTTTGTTTTTCTTTGAAAAAAATTTTAAAAATTTTAAAAAAAATATTCAAAAAAAAAAACAATGTCAATTTTCCTTTTTCCCAATTCTAGCATGAATTATGTTGGAAGTATCTTAAGCTCTTAAATGCTTTTCTTGCTCAATGTGATTATTGTGTGCATATATGAGAAATTTTGGACATTATTGATGATAGTGTGGATAGTGAAACCCATGCTCTTAGAGTATTTGGGTTTTCTTGCTAAAAATATTGATGAGGCATGGTATTTGCTTAAGTGGATTACTAGGGATTCATTTAAGTTTGAGAAGGCCACTTGTGTTTCCAAATATTCATTCTCTGATTCTTGTGCATTCTATACTAGATCTTTTTATGCCTCTTTTTGGTGTGACATGTAATTCTTCTTACCATGCTATAAATTCGTGTTCTTATTATGCATGTTATGCTCAACCTGACTTTTCATCACCCATGGACAATATTGATGTTGTTATGACCTTACCTTATTCATCATTTCCTTTAGCTGGGGGCTGGAGATGGGTGAACCTTTTGGGGTTGTTGCTAGGTTTAGTATTATTGATACATGTTTTAAATCAGAAGATACTTTTGATAAGGTGCATGATCTAGCTTAAACTCCTTTGGAGGGGTTATGTGATGTGTTTATGCATGAGGAGTCCCCTAGCCTTGGTTGTGATAATGTTGTTCAAATCCCCTTGATCATTCACATGCTTCCCCTCTTTGTTCGTTACCCTCTCCTTCCCCCGAGTATTACATTGATGCGCTCATTGATAATCCTATGATTTATGATGCTACTATCTGTAACGCCCCGAAATTTTTTGTTATTAATTTTGATTCAAGTGTGAATTCCTAATTAATGTGTATGTATTTTATGTGTTTTATTTTAAATATATATGTGTTTTAAGTTAATATGATTATGTTTGGGGAATAAATTAGTTGAGTTCGCGTTCTGCTAAGATTTTGATTTTAAAAAAAAGGAGTCAAAGTCGGTTTGACTGACCTTGACCGGGTCAAAGTTGGTGTGCTATTTATATAGGGGGGTGGGGGTTTGATTTTTCTTCAACGCAAACACACACACACGGCAGAGAGGGAAAGAGGGGCAGAGAGGAGAGAAGAAGAAGAAGAAGAAGAAGAAGAAGAAGAAGAGAAGAAGGAGAAGAAGTTTGGGGTTTTGATTTTGATTGCAAATTTAAGGTGAGTAATTATTGCTATTCTTCAACCTAAAATTGATTAGGGCAAGAAGAATTCGAAAATCTAGGGTTCGAATATGAGAAATCAATCGAAAATTGAAGTATGAATTTGATGTTTTTAGGGTTTGATATATTAGAACCCTAAATTCAATTGTTAGAAACCCACCCTTAAAAGTTGTATGTTTATTTGTGATTTTTGAATTCTATGGATGTTGTGAATTGATGGATATGTTGTGAATTCGTCCAAATATGTGCTAAAATATGGATTTTTGGATTGGTTACTTGTATTTGGTTGAACAATATGGGAGAAAAGTAGGGTGGATTTTCAGATTTTGCTAATAACGTGTTGCTGTCGGATTTTCTGGGAATTGTTGGCTGCTAGAAAAATTCTGAAATTTTTACTGTATAATACCCAGGATACTAGGAAACGTATGGTAAAGGTTCATGAATTTTAGATGTGTATTTTATAAGTTATAAAGTTTTGAGTGAAACTTCCCTGTTGTTGAGTGCAGAAATTCAGATTTTGTTTGAAATTATTTTGAGCTATTGGGTTGGCTAAAGCTTATGACATTTTTACTGTAAACTTCTGAGGATTACTGAAAAATTTCTGTAAATTGTCATGAATTGTGGATGCGTATTTTAGAAGTTATGAATTTTCGATTAGGACTGCCCTGTTTTGGATGCATGGTTTTTGGTTACTGTTTTGATTATTTTGACGGATTTGTTTGGAGAAAAATTATCAAATTATTAATGTAGATTACTCATGATATGAGGTGATTTCTGGTAAATGTTTGTGAATTTTGGTGGTGTATGCTAAAAGTTATGAATTTTTGAGTATAATTCGCAGACTTTTGATTCTTTTGGCTGACTGTTTGAATTTCTGAGAATGATGGGCCTGGAGAAAAACCTTGAAATTTATATGTTAGAATCTATATGTTATTTCTTAATTTGCTACAAATTTTGGTGAAGATTGGATGTGTATGTTGTGAGTTATGAATTTGTGAGTTAAAGTACCTTGTTTAGTGTAATTATGGATTATTTGTGTGTTTAATCCTTACATTAGATATGAAAAGGTCATTGTTGAGCTTCTTGAGAATTCTGATTGTGTGATGAAGTATTGGACACTTGTGAAAAGTAATTTGAATGAAATTATGCTTTGTTTCGATTACGTTTTTGTTCAAATTGTGGAATTGAATTTCTTTGAAAATAAAAATGTGATTATATGATTCCATTAAGTTATGTTTTGGGGAAAGAAATTCGTGTCTTGACTGAGGCTATTACAGAACGTTCTAGAGCTATGGTTTAGTAGTGACTGTCATTATGTTCAGGCCGCCTAGTGGGAGAGGCTATAACCAATCCCCTGGGATATGAATGTCGACCTTGTGTATGTGTGTGAGCCATGTGGGTCCCTAGTGAGGAGGGTTTCGGCCTAAACTTACTAGGATATGAATGCGATTCCATGGTTTGTATTGTGGGTAGTTCACGTCCTTTAGAGCGTCGGGTGCCTGGTTGGGACCATATGAATGAGTTGCGGCTGGTCCACCATTGATTGGTACCATATGTTTGAGCCATAGCTGGGCCACCAAGATGTGTTTGTCACCCCTGCATTGTGATGGTTCTTTATGTGAGTCATGAGTTGATTCCCCTAAACTAAAAGTTTTGTATTCAGTTAAGAATGTGTGATGTGTTGTGAAATTGGTTTTGGCTTGGATTTTTGGACTTTGGATATGATATGGAATTGGGTTTCGTTTGGATTTGGTTTTGGATTTGAAGGTTCATTCAAAACATTTATGAGCTTGTAATTGATTTTGAAACACATATGTGATTCATGAGCATGTTGTAAGACACATGTTATGTGTTTATGGCTAGTATGTGAACTTTTGTGATAAAGTTGCTTTGGTGTGTGTGCCAATTGTGGTTATGGGCGGGCCGTTAGGTTGTTTAGCAGGTTTTACTTTCTTTTGGACTCCAGTGAGGACTAGAAGTCCAAAAGACATGATTGGTATGGGACAATCATGGTTAGTTTAGTAAATAAACTAAAAGCAAAGCTTGTTCGGGGACTCAAGTGGAAACGTGGGTCCTTGAAACGTACCTGGTATGGGACAGGTACGACTAAATTAATCTAATTGCCTACCTCATAACAGAAATGTGTGTGTGTTTGTGATATTCATGAACATATTAGATATAAATGATATAAGTGCCTTTTTGATTCTTGAAACATACGCGTGTCCTCTTATCGTCCCCTATATGATATTTGAGACGTTATATTTAGATGTCATAAGATACGTCCACTGTGTGCTTATGTGTTAATCAGTTAATGTGCAAAGTGTAACAACGGGGAAGGTAAGGGTTATTCACTGGGCTTGGGGAGCTCCTGACTTCACCATTTTTCAGGTTTTGAAAGCGAGGAGGGACCACAGGAGCATTAAAAGAACTTATTTGGACCTGGAGGGCTCGTTGTATATATATGTTATGGATTATGTTTAGTAAATATTGTTCTGTATTTTGATTCGGATATATGTAAGAATATTGTGGATACGGTTTAAGTTTGTATGTAATGTATGTTTTAGATTGACCTTCCCGAATTTCAGTTAGATTTCCATAAGAGCTTCCGCTGCTATCACTTATGATCAGGTTTATTAAGGTTGAGAAGTTTAGAGAGCCTTGTGAGTGTTCTTAATCGAACATTCACGGCGGTGACACGCCTGCCCCTTCGGGCGGGGCGTTACACTATCGATTTGGGCTATGAGGATAATGTGTTTGATATGCTTGGTAGGAATGTTGATGATTATGTGTCCCTATGTTGCTTAGAGGTATGATCCCTGACACTCCGCAAGCGCACGTGGGTTGTAGTTTTGATTAAATATCGTTCCTATAGAGCCCAATGCAATCTACTAAGTTTATCCTTATTTTAAAATGCTAAGCAAAATATGTGTTGAGTTGGTATATCTTCTAAAACTAATCTATTGCTAGTTGAATGCTAGTTTTTGATTTAAGAATTCCATCAATTAAAAATGCCTAGGGATTTGTTTCACCAACATTGAATTAGATCTGGTAAATGAAGTTTATGCTACTCAAATTTGGATGAATCAAAGGATGACTATCACATATAATTCAATTCTTTCTTTCAAAACTAACAGAATTATTTAGACTATCAAATTGCTGTTCTTTCAAAGGTTCATGAATTATTTCAAATTAAGGATCTAGATTGTCAAATTTCCTCTCAACATACAACTTTCTCTCAAATGTAACTATGTTTAGTCTAATTTTATCGATCCAATAGAGGATTTCACCTTTCATTACTTCACACAACCATTTAATAATTTACAAGCAAATTTTGCCTAAGTTACTCACAATATTCATAGCACAAGATAGATTAAAACACACCAATTATAATAAGCACAATATTGATAAAGATTAAGGATCTAATTTCATTGCTTGGATATCAAATCTCTAGACTAAAGAAAACTACTCACTCATGATTATTAAACAAACAAAACATGTCAATCTAAACATCAAAACAAACAAGAACGATTCTAATGGAGTTGAAAGAGTAAGAGAAGAGAGTTGGCTTAGCAACAGTGGAGTTGTTGACAATTCTTCAATCTTCAAGCCTCGAAATTGCAAGTAATCTTCCTTCCAATCTTTCTTTTGGTACAAAATGATAAAATTATAAGACTATTTGACATATTCATTAGGTCTTCTATTCTAGCCTCAGAGCATGCCTACATTTCGCAGTCAACGATCATTCTCAGCCACAAAACCGAGAAAACCGAGTAGTCCATAGAGGTCTCTGTCTTGGTTGGTTCTTGTTCTTCTTTCTCTTAGGGGCATAGTGATTGGGAGGCATTCGTGATGAGTTTAAAAATTGTCTTATGAGGGTCAATGCTAGGTGAAAATGGTCTCAATAGCTGGAAAAAGCATCAAAGAACTATACGCAAATTTGGGGCATAAATTATAACATAGAGCTCATGAATTCCCTAAGAATGCAACAACATGACCTTGAAATGATGTAAGCTTTAAGCACTTATCAAACTCAAAAACTTGATACTCCACAAGCGCACAAGTGTCGTAGTTTAGATTAAATATCGTTCCCACAGGGACCAATGCAATCTACTGAGTTTATCCTTGTTTTAAGATGCTAATCAAAATATGTTGGGTTGGGATATCTTCTAAAACTAATCTGTTGCTAGATGAGTGCTAATTTTCGATTTAGCAATTCTGTCAATTAAAAACGCCTAGGGATTTTTTTCGCCAATAATGACGTAGATTTGGTAAATGAAGCTTATGCTTACTCAAATTAGGATGAATCAAAGGATCACTATCACATATAATTCAATTCTTTTTTTTTAAACAAACCCCTACCCAGAAACCTAGAAAATTTCTCAGACAGAGCTGACCACAGATCCTCCGTGGTCACTGACACGGTCCGTGGTGAGCTCGTTCTCTGTGGTAAATGTTTGTTCCTTGCCCTTTGACTTGAGTTTTTCAACCCTCTTCTTCAACCTTGTACTCTTTTGCTCTTTCATCTCCCTCCTTTCTCTAAAACTTCCATTAACATCCATCTTTCCACCTTCAAATATTCACCAATTTCAATCAAATTTCTTCCATTTTTGTCCATTTTCATCACCTTAACTCCAAATCTCTTTCAATTTTCCTCTTCTACTGTTATTTCTCTCATATTTTCCCCTATCCATAACCCACATGTTCCACACCACAAATTTCTCTTATCTTCTTTAAAATTTTCACTTTTCTTCCTGAATTTCTTCCCCATTACCTCTTATTTGCACAAAATTTCCCATTTTCTCTTCCTTTCATCCCATACTTCATAGTCAGGATTTCAAGTAAACACACCCATCTACATTCCACATGCATGATACCTAAGAAGAGAACCAAGACTACTCAAGGAGCAGGGACATTGAGTCAAGCTCCCCAACAGGTTTCCCGAACATTCACCAACACGCGAAATCGAGGTAATCTTCCTAACCAACTTGGTTTAACTAATCTAAGCATGTTGCTAGACATAATGCATTAAGTAGTAAGCTTGTTGTAGCTACTTTGGAATTTTCAGAGACACTGGATTATACATATCATGACCTTAGTTCGGAATTTTCAAGTACTTTACATGTTGAACTCATCAGTGGTCCTCAATGCCAAGAGGGATATATTTCGTTTTACCTGAAGAGGGGGTTTAAAGAATTGAATTTGAGTGCTTTTAATAGTATATAATGTTTTCTACCTAGTTTGGATTCAGACCGATGTCATATGTCTAGAGAGTTTAATTCCATTTGGTATACTGTGACTAGGAATTATCAATATGATGGTAGTCACTCTAAAGGCATAATTATTCAAAGCCCTAAATTTAGAGTAACTCAACGTGTTCTGGCCTGTAGATTATTTGCTCGGAAGGACAGTTTGAATGAGCCTCATTTGTCTAAGTTGTATTTGTTGTATTGCATGTTGGAAGGAACATGTATTGACGCTGGTTCTTTCTTTGCCAATCAATTATTGAGTGTAGCTAATAGTTCTTCCAAGAGGATAGTGACTAGGGGTCTTATCACTCCTATAGCTAGGTTGGATAGTATAGAGCCCAACCCTGATGATAGAGTGTCTTGGTATAAAAGGTTAGCATTAGCAGCCTTTTGAGCAAATGAAGTTTTGTACGATGGAGGGTGGTCGTATGTGTTGGATTTACCCTGGAAACAAGCTTATGCCTCTTTTAAATGTTGACCGAGCTACCCTTTTGAACCCAGACAATCTTTCATTTATGCCCGGTGATGAGAAGTTAGTTCATCTTGCGCCAACGAGTCCTCCACCACCTCTTCTAGGCACATCCAATTCATCCCAACCTTCCTTTTCCCAAGACTACATAGATATCCATGCTACCCTTCGGTCCATACAAGAGGAGCAACATTCCTTACATGCTTATGTCCAAACTGAGCATGCTGAACTCTGTGACTTTGTTCAGGAGTAGCATGATGAGCTCTGTGGGATGATTGCTTCCCAAAATCAATATTTCCAGGTCTTTAGGGATTTTCTTAAGAGTTGGCGTGATTGGCATATATCTCAACCCCACCCTCCTTTTTCTGTCCCTCCTCCTCCTTTCTAGTTCTTCTTCCCCCATTGATTATAATGTGCTTGCATTGCAGACAATGCTTTGTCCAAGCATGGGGGATCTGGGTGTTCATTTGTGAATATATGTAAGATGTGGATGAATGAATGGTGTGCGTTAGAATATGCTTTTAGGGGTCGTTAGAGAATTTCTAGTTGAGCATTTAGGTTTCGCTTTATTTTAGGAATATTTAAGTTTTTAGTTTTTGCATATTAGGTTTAGCATGCATAAAAAAACCAACAAAATTAAGAATAAAAAAACAAATAAAAATCCTTCGATGATGAGTCTTTAGACTATATAGTTTTCTTTGGCTTAATTTTGACCTTTTAGTTATGCCCATTTGTGAATAAAATGTTCGATAATGAGTTTTTGAAATGTGCTTCTTGATTTAACCAGCATGTTGAATACAAGTTGTTTGCTTAATGATACTTTGCATGAATGTTTGGCATGTGAGATTTAATCAACTAGTTGTGCTTGGTAGTTGTCCCGTGAGCTTTGAGCTTGAATAGGCTAATTCTTCAATTTTAGTCTCTTACTCCTTTTCATGTGTGATTCTTCCTAGATTCTAAATCTCTAGAACTTGCTTTGACTCTTGTTCAAGATCACATTTAGCATGCACATTCAGGCTATATGATTGAGGTATTCTTTGAATTAATGACCCACGTTGACCAAATAGCCACCCTTATTAAATGTGATTTACCCCCTTGCTGCCCCTTTGAGCCTTAACATTGTTTATTGATTTGGTGTGAACCACTAATATAGCTCTGGCTAGGGGTGTTCATTATTCGGTCTAAATCCGAATCGGACCAAAGACTAGCCTAGATCGGACCGGACCGAACCAAACCAAATGAATTCGGTTTGGTCCACGGTCCACAAATTTTTTTTATTCGGTCTTCGGTCCGGTCCACCGGTCCAGTCCGAGGACCGAATAAAAAAAATTTGAAAACCGACTTTTTATTTATTCAATTTTAATTTTCTTTTGCAAATTATAATTTCTCAAATATTTAAGAATATTGATTTTTTTTTCATGGTGAAAATATGTTGAAATTGTTCATATTGAAATAAATATAAGATGTTCATATCGTAAAAATTTACTATTTTGACAATTTGGTCCGGTACGATCCGGTCCGGTTCTTGACTTATTCGGTCCAGTCCACAATCTATTACTTCTCTCTTGTTCGGTCCTCGGTCCGGTCCGGTCCGATCTGGGTTTGGACCGATGAACTCCCATAGCTCTAGCCAAATACATATCGTACCATGTTTAGCCAAGACTATAGACTTCCATTTCTTAATTTGGAGTGGTTCGTAGGTAATGATGTGAGATATGGTTTGTTAGGATACATTTGGTTGGTAATTGTGAATTGGTTGAGAAGTGTTGGAAGGTGCTTAATGTTCTATGTCGTGATCAATTCTCTTAGAAAATGAAAAAAGGCAAAAAAAAAGAAAAATGGAAAAAACAGAGAAAATGTGAAATAAAAGATTTTGACATCTAGATTACTTCAACACTTTTTCTCGATTTTGAACCAACTAAGGGGATTTGCTGATATCATTGACATATTAAGGGTTGAGGAGTTAGTTTTGATGAAAATGGGGAGGCAATGATTTTGCTCTCAGCCTTTGACTTTTAGATCCACAATCTCAAATATTTATTCCCTACTAAACCTTTACCAATAGCCCCTTTACAGCTTTATTCAAGTCCTCATGATTGCCTTGTGTATTTTGCATTCTAGTGATGATGAATTTGAGATCTTCCCAAGCTTATGGTTGATTTGATTCTTTCGAATGAGATTTGAGAGAAGTAAGTTTCACTTTGAAGTACATGAGTGATGAGTGCTTCATTACTAAAGTGAGGATCTATTGGTTCTTGTAGGTCTACCTCTTCCATTTGCCAATGTGAGCGTCTAAGTTGATTTAAGTGATTTATTCAATATTTGATGTGATGGTCTCTACTTACATTTTGAAAACTTTATTATCCTATCTATTTGTAACAACCCCAGATCTCTAATTCATTATTAAACACCATTATTAGCGAAAATGCAGCGGAAACCTAAACAGGGTGTTACCGCCGTGTTTCCTTCTTGGAAACACTAGGCTGGATAACACCCCGAGTGTGGCTTAAAAGGATCGAACTGACTACTTATATCACTAAAGATGCACCTTTCTTTTCGGGAAGTCCACTCTTAAGAACTCCACAGTTAAGCGTGCTTACTGGGGAGCAATCTTAGTATGGGTGACCTCTGGGAAGTTTCTCAAGCAGTGTGTGAGCGAGGACAAAGCATGCCGGAAAGACTTATGGTGATTTGTGGGGCCAGTCGACGATCCTTGAAGCTGTTATTGGTAAGACCTGCGGCCGAGAGGGGTTGGGGCATTACACTATTTATTATGGTTTAACTCACTTTTGGGGTAATTCTTTGGGTTGATTTGGCTATTGATGATGCTACTAATGTTTACCTAAGGAGGTTCATTATTGTAGTTCAGGTTTCATTGTTGCTTAGGGACAAGCAACAGTTCAAGCTTAGGGATGTTTGATAGGTGCTTAAAGTTTACATCATTTTAGGATAATTTTGTTACATTCTTAGGGAATTTATGAGCTTTATGTTATAATTTATGCCCCAAATTCCCATTTTGCGCTTAGGTGTAGTTCTTTGATGCTTTTTGTAGGTATTGAGACCATTTTGACCAAGCATTGATCCTCAAAAGACAAGTTTTTGACTCACCATGGATGCCCCCAAGTCACTATGCCGATGGAGAGAAAGAAGAACAAGAACCAACCAAGACAGAGGCCTCTACGGACTGTTCGTGGTGAGGGCCACGGTCTGTGACAGGCCTGTAATAGCGACAACTATTCGTTTTCCTTGGTTTTGTGGCTGAGAGTGATTGTTGGCTACTATATCTAGGTATACTGGACTGCTAGAATAGAAGACCTAATGAATCTATCTAGAAATATCTAAAATAGTCTTGTATTTTTATCATTTTTGAAGGAAAAGGAAGATTGGCAGGAAGACTACTTGCAATCTGGAGGCTTGAAGATTGATGAATTTTCAAGGAATCCATTGCTGCTAAGCCAACTCTCTTCTCTTAATCTTTAAACTCCATTAGAATAGTTATTATCTATTTTGACGTTTAGGTTGGCATTTCTTACTTGTTTAATAATCCTGAGTGAGTGGTTTTCTTTAGTCTAGGGATTTGATAGCCAAGCAATGAAATGAGATCCTTAATCTTTATCAATATTCTGCTTATTCTATTTGGCATGTTTTAATCTATCTTGTGTTGTGAATATTATGAATAATTTAGGCCAAATTTGCTTGTAAATTGTTAAATGGTTGGGTGAAGTACTAGTTGCTTTTGAGAGAAAGTTGCATGTTGTAATAGCCCAACCCTAACTCATGTTAATTTATTTAATTACCTCATGTTAATGATTTTCTCATATTTATTTATTGTCTTTAATCATCCCAATGGGGAAAAATTCATTTGGGTCCCAGTTTGCAATTTGGTTTATTTATTTATTTATTAACAAAAATCTCAAAAAAAATGATAGTGCACCCTAATAATTATAATCTAAGTGATTTAATTTATTTTTCCGTAACATAACAAAAACATTTTAAATTCGAGTTACATGAAAACATTATCATTACGAAACGTTTTATCACTGAGCCCAATACATTTTGGCCCAATTTGAAGCCCAATAATTTTGCTTAGTTAAACCTAGCTAATTACCATGATTTATGCATAATTGTAATTAGTAAAAGCTACTTTATGGGGGTACAATTCAGCCAAGTAACATTTTGGATCATTTCTAGCCAAGTAAACACAATCTTACACAAATCTCTCTCCCCCTTCTCTCCCCTACCTACGACATCCGCCCTCTTGCTGCTACTGTTTGCTGCTACTAGCCCCCCGGAGTAGCCATCGCCACCAGTCCACCACCAACAACTCAACCACCATCTCCTATCACCCCCCACCCTCATCAACCACTTCACCCATCTCTTTTCTAGGCATCAAAGTGAGTAACCCTAACCTTCTTCTTGTTGATTTTGATTAGTGTGTTAGTTTTGATTCTTGTTTTGTGATTTTCAATTATTGATCTTGTTGTTTTGATGGAAAAAAGAGTTATTTTTGGGTGTTTAAATGGTTGGTGAAGTTTGAGAGTATGTGGGAGATGAGATGGTTCATGACCATGCAAGCTTAAGCTTAAGTGATGTTTATGGATTGTTTTGTATTTGTTTAGGCAGTCCTTAGCATCATAAATGATTATGGTGGTGCAGGTGTGGTTTTGAATGAGTTAAAGGTGAATCCAAGTTGGCCAGAAGATAGTTTTAATGATTATGCATGGTTTGACCTTCTTTTGGTATCAAGCATGTTAATTATGTGTACTTGGATGTAAAATGAATCATTGATGTGTCTTGTAACTTGGAAAAATGATTATGTGTGATTCTTGAAAAAGGGTTGGAATATGGGAATTTTCCCAATTGATTATGAAGGGTCAATTTGCTCATTTATACAATAAAGTAAGATCATGGATGTATTTTGAGTGAGTTTGAGAAAGAGAAGAATTGAAAATTTGATGTAGATGATTATGGAGTGAAATTGAGTAATATGACTTTCTATGGTGATGAGAAGGACTAAGGATTTTTTAAATGATGTTAAGAAGTGATTTTAGATGGGGAACCGTGTGAAAAGAAGGGGAAAAACAAAAGCAATGCGACTGTGAACATGCTGAAAACAGGGGACAATTTGCAATTAAACTGGTACTAGTCGACCCATCAAAAAATTGTATTTTTGGTGGGTGGATAGATCAGTGAGTTTTGGTTGGTGGATAGATCAGTGAGTTATCTTTCAAATGCCTTTTTGAATTGCTTTAAATATGAGTTCTGTGGAAAAAGTTATGGCCGTTTTACTAGGCCTGCGTAGGATAGACCTAAACTGGCACACTTGTGTTCTAGCCCAATTTTGGGAACCCTATTGTCGGAATTATGTTTTTCTTGGTAGATGAAGGTTTTGTGGGACTTTTTAAGCTTTCTATATTGGGGAATCAGGTCTCAAGCATAGGTTGGGAGATTAGGTTACGAGTCATTTATTTTAGCTCTTGTTAAGCCTTTGTTTTTTTTTTTTTTTTATAACTAAAACTATCAATTATGAAAGTAAAAACATTTGCTAACTATAAGCTCCTACAATGATATTTTTTGCATAGAATCAGGGCCTACTCTATCATTTCCTTCCCTTTTTGTACATAATCCTACTTAGTGAATTTCATTAAAAGTACCAGGTACGTTCATTATCTGTATCTTTAGAAATCAGCACGTATTTATGAAAATTACAATGTTTCGGTAAGTACATCAATGAATTAGTTTAATCAGTGATTTGTCACATAATTAGTGACCCTATTAGTTATCAGTTACAGGGCATTTCCCTTTAGTTACCCGCGTGGCTTCAGGCCAGGTCCCCCTAATCGACTTGGTAGATGTACACCTATCTACAGATCGTAACAGTTGCCAGGGGTCCATTATCAGATAATAATTAGCAATGCAGTTTTATGTTCATCCCATTCCCTATTTTAAATTAAAATGAATTGTAATACGAGCCCAACCAGCTTTTCAATGAATATTTAACAATACAGGAATGCATCTACTAAGCTTCGGCTCACAGTTCAAAATGTTTTCATGTTTTGTTTTAGTCAAAGGCTCAGTGAATCGTCCTTAGGCTGGCAGGCCGATTGAAGGAGATAAGTGAGCAAGGAAGTCTGAAAGAAACAATGTGGTATTAGTGTTGAGATGCTTTAGAACCGTACTGTGAAATATTATGATGTTAGAACTATACTCTACAAAGAGTTAGTTTATTTGGTGTAAACCTTTAGATAAGTTAGAAACTGTTTATGTATAGTTTTGATGGTTTGTGATTGTGTGAATTCCTTTTGGTGGTAAGCGATGTTCAGCTTTGCTATTTTTATTGTTTATAAGCGAAGACTTGTCCTTTTTGGATGGCGGTAATGCCCCGATCATTGGGTTATTACTTCTAATTGATGATATTAATGGAGAGAACACAAACAATGGGTTTATGTGCATTTGGCATGTTACACATGTTGAGAGGAAATTTGACAATCTAGATCCTTAATTTCAACTGATTCATGAACCTTTGAAAGAACGTCAATTTGATTAGTCTAAATAATTCAATTTATTTTTGAAAGAAAGAATTGAATTATATATGATAGTCATCCTTTGATTCATACAAACTTGAGTAAGCATAAAATACATTTATTAGATCTAATTCATTGTTGGTGAAACAAATCCCTAGGCATTTTTAATTGATAGAATATTTAAATCATAAATTAGTATTCGTCTAGCAATATATTAGTTTTAGAAGATATCCCAACTCAACTTATATTTTGCTTAGCATTTTAAAACAAGGATAAACTTAATAGATTGCATTGATCTATATGGGAATGATATTTAATCTAAATTACAACATCCATGCGCTTTCAGAGTGTTAAGTTTTTAACGCTATTGTTGGGTTCCAATTTGTCAAATGTTGGGTTCGTCCTTTATAGATTGACTACGGTTTTCTTTTTCTTTGTTATTTTTTTTATTTGCTTTGGTAGTGGTTGTGGTGGGGCATGCAGGATTTCCCCACTTTTATGTGAAAACCCTTTCCTTTAATATTTGGTTCGGAGATGCAAAGAACTTTTTATTCGAGGATGAAGAAGCTAAGGGTAGAGGAGCAAAGAATCAAATCCCAAGAAGCCTCTTCAACAATGGTAGGAGGTGGAGGAGATCAACGCAGAACACTTACGGATTTCATTACCCTTGGTGTTCCTGGTATCACTTTAAGCATGGTAATGCCAACTGTGGAAGCTCATAGTTTTAAGCTCAAACCGGCTCTTATATCCATGGTGTAACAATCTTAATTTGGAAGCACCCCGATAGAGGATCTGAATCTACACCACTCGGTCTTTTTAGAGGTGTGAGACACATTGAAACTCAATGGTGTTTCAACCAATGCCATATGACTCCGACTGTTTCCTTTTACATTAAGGGGCGTGGCTCCATTCATTACCTCCGGGGCCAATAACCACCTGGGATGAGCTCACAAAGGCCTTCTTTGCTAAGTTTTGTCCTCCTCACAAGACGACAAGTCTAAAGAACCAAATCAAAACTTTTTCCCAATGGGAGGATGAGACGCTCTATGGAGCTTGGGTGGTTTAAGGATTTATTGTAGCTACTCCTACATCATGGACTCCAAAAATGAATGATTGTTCAAACCTTTTACAATGGAGTTAGTCAACCGGTGCAGTCTACCATGGATGCAGCAGTGGGTGGCCCTTTGATGAACAAGACAGAGGATGAGACCTATAACTTGATTGAGGAGATGTCACTTCATAACTACCAATGCTCCAGTGAGAGAAGCCAACCCAAGATGGTTGGAGGTAAGTTGGAACTTGATGCTATTACTTTACTTTTTGCTAAAGTAGATGCCATGACTCAAAGGTTGGAACGTTTGAATGTGAATTCTATTAGTTCAGCCCCTCCCCCATCATGTGAAATTTGTGATTTTGTTGACCGTTTGATTATGAATTTCCAGGTTGGGTGCTCATTTGCCTAAGATGCTAGTGACCAAGTCAATTATATTAACAATTACAACCTCAGACCCACCAATGACCCATTTTCCAACACTTATAATCCGGGTTGGAGGAATCACCACAATTTCTTCAGCAGATCTAATTCCCTTCCTGTCCCTCAACTGAATGCTAGACCACCCCTTGGGTTTCAAAGACTACCTTACCCTTAACAGGTAGCTCAAAAATCTAACTGAGAGGCCATGATGGGGAGCATGCTTTTCACGCAACAAAAGCAAGATGAGTATATCAAGTAATTAGCTTATAAGGTTGCTGTGCTAAATGACTCATAATTAGATGTTCAAAGCCCAAGTTGCCCAAATTGCCCAACAAGCTACCTCTTCATCTAGTACTTATAATGAGATGTTCAAAGCCTAAATTGCCCAACAAGTACCTCTACATCTACACCATAGTTAGACTCCCAAGTAAGCCCAAGCCTAACCCTCAAGTGCAGTGTAATTGTGTCATCTTGAAAGGTGGATTAGAGGGTTTTGAGGATGTTAGGCTTGAGGAGGGAGGTTAAGTGATCAATGCTATGAGTGAGAGGACGGTTATGAGCATGAGACTTTAACTTTAGGAGAGGAGTATAGTGTAGTAGTTCCTAACAAACTTCCCACTCAGCTTAAGTACTCCGGTAGCTTTTCAATTCCTTGCACAATTGCGAATATGAGTATTGATAGGGCTTTATATGACCTTGGCTCCAGTGTTAGTTTGATACTGTATTCCATTTTTAAGCGGCTTGATATAGGACAGTTGTAACCCACACCTATTTCACTCCAATTAGCAGATGGTTCTATGAAGTACTCTTTGGGTATTCTGGAGGATGTCCCCATCAAAGTAGGTGATTTTTGTGTGCTAAATGACTTTGTCGTTCTTGACATAGCCTAAGATGCCTATACCCAAATTATTCTTGGGAGGCCCTTTTTGGCCACTTCGGGTTGCAAGATTGATGTGAGAGGGGGGAATTTAACATTTGATGCGGTGGAGTGCCATGTTGAGTTTAGTTGGTTTGAAGACTGAAATTTCCCCCCCTTTTTATTTGCTTGTGGTGAAGTGATTAATTCAGATGCGATTGTGAAGTCGGATGATTTGTGTCCTAATGACCCTCCTATGTTTGATTGCATGTCCACTTAGGGCCCTGAACTTGATTGTGCCGAGGTGGTTTCGGATGCCCATGTACAACCTAGCATAACCAAGGACGAGCCTTATGTTTTTAATGTGGATTCTATGAGTGATTATTGCAGGTTTGCCCAAGTACCGATGTCTTTGCCTCCTATGGACGAAGTTGAGTATGACTTTATTCTAGGAGAGGAGTTTGGTAGTGGTCAGTCCGATGGAGTCTACTACAATGTTATTTTATATACAAACTGCGCTGTTTAGCATTACTTGATGCTTAAGAATGATGTCTGTCCCGTTTACTTAAGATGGTATCTTCTTTTGCACAATTGCAACTTTAAGGTTCGCGACAAGGGCTAGTCAAGGGTTGGGTTGACCAGTTTGTCGTTAGACACATTTAATGACCCCAAGCCAGCATAAAGGAGAAGGTCAAGCTCTCAACCTAAGAAGAGCACTTCTTGGGGGCAACCCAAGTCATTTTATAGTTGTTCTTTTTATTTGTTGTATATAGTTGCATCCTTTCCTTTGTTTAAAAAAGGAACAAAAAAAAGAGAAAAAGTACAAAAGAAAAAAACAAAAAAAACCGAGAACATAAAACTAAAAAAAAGAGTGAAAAAAAAGAAAAAAATAAAAATCAGAAAAAAATATGTAATGAGAGTGTTTTAGAGGCTCCAGCTAGAAGCTACCATGGGCCTCTGGTGGTGTCAACCACGGTCCGTGTAGCCAGTGTCCAGAAACCTAGAAAATTTCTTAGAGAGAGCCGACCACGGACCCTTCGTGTTCATTGACACGGTCCGTGGTGGGGCTGTCCTTCGTGGCCAAGGGTTTTTGCTTGCCTTTTGACCTAAATGTTTCACTCCTCTTCTTGAACTTTCGAATCTTTCTCTCTCTAAACTCTCTCATTCTCTCTCTAAAACCTCCATTAACGTCCATCTTTCCACCTTTAAATCTTCACTAATTTCAATCAAATTTCTTCCATTTTTCTCCATTTTCTTCACCTTAACTCCAAATCTTTTTTAATTTTTCCTTTTCTACTCTTATTTCTCTCATATTCTTCCTATCCATAACCCACATCTTCCACACCACAAATTTCTTTTCTTTTCTTCAAATTTTTCACTTTTCTTCCTAATTTCTTCCCCATTACGTCTTATGTGCACCAAATTTCCCATTTTCTCTTCCTTTCATCCCGTATTCCATAGTTAGGATTTCAAGCAAACGTACTGATCTACATTCCACATTCATGGCCCCAAGAAGAGAACCAGGACTAGTCAAGGAGCGAGGACATCGAGTCAAGCTCCCCAACGGATTTCTAGAACATCCGCTAATGCATGAAACCGAGGTGATCTTTTTAACCCACTTGGTTTAACTAATCCTGAGTATTTCGCTAGATATAATGCATTGAGTAGTAAGCTTGTTGTAGCTACTCAGTACTTTGATGTGGATTTGTTGACTAGTTAAGGATTCCTTGACGATATTCATTGGTTGTTTTCTCGTGGAGGCATGGGTAAATTTTTACGGACTCGAGATCGTAAATATCGTGAGCTTACTTTGGATTTTTTAAAAGTACTTTTCATGTTGAAGTCATGAGTGCTCTTCAATGTCGAGGGGGTTATATTTTGTTTTACCTAAAAAGGGAGTTCTACGAATTGAACTTGAGTGCTCTTGACAGTATATTCAGTTTTCCACCTAGTTTGGATGTGGATCGACATCATGTGCCTAAAGAGTTTAATCCCAATGCCATTTGGTATACCGTACTCGGAATTATCAATATGGTGCTAGTCACTCTAAAGGCACAATTATTCGAAACCCCTGTATTAGGGTAGCCCAACGTGTTCTTGCTTATAGATTGTTTACTTGGGAGGATAGTTTGAATATGTCTCGCCTGTCCGAGCTATATTTCTTGCATAGCATGTTGGAAGGAGCACATATTGACCCTGGTTCTTTCTTTCCCAATCAATTGTTGAGTGTAGCTATTAGTTCTGCCAAGAGGATAGTGATTTAGGGTCTTATCAGTCCTATAGTTACGTCAATTAGTATTGAGCCCAACCCTGATGATAGAGTGTCTGGGTCTGAAAAGTTAGCATTAGCAGCCTTTGAGCAAATGGAGTTTTGTACGACGGAGGGTGGTCGTATGTGTTGGATTTGCCCTGAAAAGAGATTTATCCTTGTTCCAAATGTTGGTTGAGCTACTCTTTTGAACCCGCAATCTTTCATTTATACCCGGTGATGAGGAGTTAGTTCATCCCGCACCCCCGACTCCTCCACCTCCTTATCTAGGCCCCTCTAGTTCATCCCGACCTTCCTCTTCCTAGGACTGCACAGATATCCATGCTACCCTCTGGTTCATACAAGAGGAGCAACATTCCTTATGCACTTATGTCCAAACTAAGCATGCCACCCTTCGTGACTTTGTTAAGGAGCGACATGATGAGCTTCGCGGGATGATTGCTTCCCAAAATCAATATTTCCAGGACTCTAGGGATTGTCTTGAGACTTGGCGTGATTGGCATATATCTCAATTCCACACTCATTCCTCCCCCTTTCTCCTCCTTTCTAGTTCTTCTTCCCCTTCCCCATTGATTATAACGAGCTTGCAATGCGGACAATACTTTGTCCAAGCATGTGGGAGTTGGGTGTTCATTTGTGAATATATGTATGAAGTGGATGTGTGAATGGTTTGCATTAGAATATGCTTTTGGGGGTCGTTACAACATTTTTAGTTGAGCGTTTAGGTTTCTTTTTATTTTGGGAACATTTAAGTTTTTAGCTTTTGCATATTAGGTTTAGCATGCACAAGGAAAAACAAAATTAAAAATTTAAAAATAGACAAAGTCCTCTGATGATGAGTCTTTAGACTAGTTAGCTTTCTTCGGCTTAATTTTGACCTTTTAGTTATGCCCATTTATGAATAAAATGTTTGATAATGAGTTTTTGAAATGTGCTTCTTGATTTGACTATCATGTTGAATACAAATAGGATGCTTAATGACACTTTGCATGAATATTTGGCATGTGAGATTCAATGAGCTAGTTGTGCTTTGGTAGTTGTACTATGAGGCTTTGAGCTTGAATAGGCTAATTATTCAAGTTTAGTCTATTATTCCTTTTCATGTGTGACTCTTCCTAGATTTTAAATCTCTAGAACTTGCTTTGACTCTTGTTCAAGATCACATTTAGCATGTACATTTAGGTAACATGATTGAGGCATTCTTCGAATTAATGAGCAACAATAACCAAATAACCACCCTTGCTAGACATGATTTACCCCTTGCTACTTTGAGCCTTGACATTGTTTATTGATGTGAACCACTAATACAGGCCTGGCCAAATACATATCTTACCATGTTTAGCTAAGACTATAGAGTTTCATTTCTTGATTTGCAGTGGTTCGTGGGTAATGATATGAGATGTGGTTTGTTTGGATACATTCGGGTTGGTAATTGTGAATTGGTTGAGAAGTGTTGGAAGGTACTTAATGTTCTATGCCGTGATTAGTTCTCTTAGAAAAATAAAAGAAAAAAAACACTTGAAAAGAACTCAAAAGAAAAAAAGGAAAAATAACATGAAAAATGTGAAATGATAGATTTTGGCATCTGGACTACTTCAACACTTTCTCTCAATTTCGAACCAAGGGGATTGTCTTATATCTTTGACAGATTAAGGTTTAAGGAGTTTGTTATGAAGAAAATTAGGAGGCAATGATTTTGCTCTTAGTCTTTGGGCTTTTAGATCCATAATCCCAAATATTTGTTTCCTTCCAAACTTTTACCAATAGCCCCTTTACAACCTTATTCAAGTCCTCATGATTGCCTTGTATGTTTTGTATTCTAGTGATGGCGAATTGAGAGTCCACCAAGCCTATGGTTCATTTGATTCTTTCGAGTGAGATTTGAGAGGAGTAAGTTATACTTTGAAATATATGAGTGATGAGTGCTTCATTACTAAAGTGAGGATGTACTAGTTCTTCTAACTCTACCTCTTCCATGTGCCAATATGAGCGTCTAAGTTGATTTAAGTGATTTATTTGATATTCGATGTGATAGTCTCTAATTATATTTCGAAGACGTCATTATCCTATCTGTTTATAATGGTTTAACTCACTTTTGTTTGGGTTGATTTGGCTATTGATGATGCTAGTAATGTTTTCCTGAGGAGGTTCTTTATTGTAGTTTTGGTTTCATAGTTGCTTAGGGACAATCAACGGTTCAAGCTTGGGGGAGTTTGATAGGTGCTTAAAGTTTACATCATTTTAGGGTCATTGTGTTGCATTCTTAGGGAATTCATGAGCTTTATGTTATAATTTATACCCCAAATTCTCATTTTACGCTTGGGTATAATTCTTTGATGCTTTTTGTAGGTATTGAGACCATTTTGAGCAAGCATTGACCGTTGGAAGACAAGTTTTTAACTCACCACGGATGCCCCTCAGTCACTATGCTCGTGGAGAGAAAGAAAAACAAGAACTAACCAAGACAGAGGCCTCCACACACTGTGCGTGGTGAGGCCACGATCTGTGGCAGGCCTGTAACAGTTGCAACTGTTATTTTTTCTCAGTTTTGTGGTTGAGAATGATCACTGGCTGGTATATCTAGGCATGCTTGGCTACTAGAATAGAATAATTAACAACTATATCCAGAAATCTCTCAAATAATCTTGTAATTTTATCATTTTTGAAGCAAAAGGAAGATTGCAAGGAATACTACTTGCAATCTGGAGGCTTGAAGTTTGAAGAATTGTCAAGAACCCCATTGTTGCTGAGCCAACTCTCTTCTCCTATCTTTAACTCCATTAGAATAGTTATTGTCTGTTTTGATGTTTAGATTGACAATTCTTGTTTGTTTAATAATAATGAGTAGGAGTGTTCATTGGTTCAAACTCGGATCAGACCGAAGGCCGATTAAGAGAAGAACTATGGATCGAGGATTGGACCAAATAAGAGCCGGACCGGGACTGAGCAAAGTAGACCAAATTTATTTTGAAGTGTGGTTAGAACAAAGCTTATTGGGTCTATTAATGTGGCCACAATCATGTTATTATTGATTTTGTTTGCTAATTCTAAAGAGCATTAGTTTGCACTTTGCATTATCTTTGACCAAAAAAATAAAAAAAAGTGTCAAACTCTTAACAATTTTTAATTTAATTTTATTTTTGAAAATAGTTGGCCCTCGGTCCGGATCGGTGGACTGGGTGCACCGGATTAAACCGGACCAAAGACCGAATAAGGTAATTTTTTGGACCGAGGACCGGACGAAATGCAATTGGTCTAGACCGGTTCAGTCTGGTCCAACCCGGTCTTCAGTCAGGTCCGAGTTTAGACTGAATAATGTATACCCCTCGTCATGAGTGAGTAGTTTTCTTTAATATGGGGATTTGATAGCCAAGCAATGAAATTAGATCCTTAAGCTTTATCAATAATGTACTTACTTTATTTGGCATGTTTCAATCTAACTTGTGTTATGAATATTGTGAGTAATTTCGGCCAAATTTACTTGCAAATTATTAAATGGTTTGGTGAAGTACTAAAAGGTGAAATCCACTAATTGATCAACAAGATTAAACTAAACATAGTTACTTTTGAGAGAAAGTTGCATGTTGAGAGAAAATTTGACAATATAGATCATTAATTTGGACTGGTTCATTAACCTTTAAAAGAATGACAATTTGATTAGTCTGAATAATTTAGTTTGTTTTGAAAGAAGAATTGATTATATATGATAGTCATCCTTTGATTCATCCAAATTTGAGTAAGCATAAATGTCATTTACTGGATCTAATTCATTGTTAGTGAAACAAATCCCTAGGTGTTTTTAATTAATAGAATTCTAAAATCAGAAATTAGCATTCATCTAGCAATAGATTAGTTTTAGAAGATATACCAACTAAACATATATTTTGCTTAGCATTTTAAAACAAGGGTAAAGTTAGTAGAATGTATTGGTCTTTGTGGGAAGGATATTCAATCTTAACTACAACACCCGCAGGCTTACGGAGTGTCAAGTATTTGGCACCGTTGTTGGGAACCAATTTGTCAAATACTGAGTTTTTCCTTTATAAATTGAATAAGCGTTTTCTTTTTCTTTGTTACTTTTTTAGATTTGCTTTGTTAGTGGTTGTAGTGGTGCTCGCAGGATTTCCCCATTTTTATGCAAAGTCCCTTTCCTTTCGAATTTGATCTAGAGATAGGAAGGACTTTGCTTTCGAGGCGGAAAAAGCTACGGCTAAAAGCCCAAGAAGCCACTTCAACAATGGTAGCAGGTGGAGGAGATCACTGAATGCTTCAGGATTTCGTTAGTCTGGGTGTTCATGGTATCACTTTGAGCGAAGCAAGGCTAGCTATGGAAGCTTATAATTTTAAGCTCAAACCGACTCTGATATCCATGGTGTAATAATCTCAATTTGGAGGCACCTCAATGGAGGATCCGAATCTACACCTCTCCATCTTTTTAAAGGTGTGTGATACATTGAAGCTCAATTGAGTTTCAACCGATGCCATATGACTCAGACTATTTCCTTTTTCATTAAGGGACAAGGCGCGAGCATGGATCCATTCATTACCTTTGAGGTCGATAACCACCTAGGATGAGCTCAGCAATGCCTTCCTTGCCAAGGTTTTTCCTCCTAGCAAGACGGCAAAGTCTAAGGAATCAAATCACAACTTTTGCCCAATGGGAGGATGAGATGCTCTATGAAGCTTGGGAGCGGTTTAAAGATTTATTGTAGTTATACCAACATCATGGACTCCAAAGATGGATGATTGTTGAAACCTTCTACAATGGAGTCATTCTACTGGCGCGCTCTACCATAGATGAACAAGATAGAGGACAAGGCCTATAACTTGATTGATGAGATGTCACTTAATAACTACCAATGGTCTAGTGAGAGAAGCCAACCCAAGGGGGTTGGAGGTAAGTCCGAATTTGATGCAACTACTTAACTTTATGCGAAAGTAGATGCCATGACTCAAAGGTTGGAACGTTTGAATGTGAATTTCCTTACTTTAAATGTCACTTCCCATCATCTAAAATTTGTTGTTCTGTTGACCATTTGACTGTGAATTGTCAAGTTAGGAGTCCATTTGCCCTAAATGCTAGTGACCAAGTCAATGATGTCAACAATTATGACCTTAGAACGACCAATGACCCATTTTCCAACACTTATAACTCAGGCTGGAGGAATCACCCAAACTTCTCCTATAGGTGTAACGCCCCTCTTGTGCCTTAACTGAATGCTAGACAACCCCATGGGCTTTAAAGGCCACCGTACCCTTAACAAGTACCTCAAAAATCTAACTTAGAGGCCATGATGGAGAATATGCTTCTGGCACAACAAAAGCAAGGTGAGTATATTAAGCAATTAGCTTCTAACGTTGTAGTGCTTATTACTCATAATAAGATTTTAGAAGCCCAAATTGCCCGACGAGCTACCTCTTCATCTACACCCCTAGGTAAACTCCTAAATAAGCCGAAGCCTAATCCTCGAGAGAAGTGTAATTATGTCATCTTGAGAGGTAGATTAGAGGGTTCTGGGGGTGCTAGGCTTGAGGAGGGAGGTGAGGTGTTCAATGTTGTGAGTAAGGGGATAGTTAATGAGCATGAGACCTTAACTTTAGGAGAGGAGTGTATTGTAGTGGTTCCTAACAAGCTTCTCGCTAGGCTTAAGGACCCCAGTAGATTTTCAATTCATTGCACAATTGCAAATATGAGTATTGACAGGGCTTTATGCAACCTTGGCTCCAATGTTAGTTTGATGCCCTATTCCATTTTTAAGCGGCTTGATTAGGACTATTGCAACCCACACCTATTTTCACTCTGATTAGTGAATGCTTTGTCATTCTTGATGTGGCCGGAGACGCCTATACCCAATTATTCTTGGGAGACCCTTTTTGACCACTTTGGGTTGTAAGATTGATGTGAAAGGGGTGCATTTGAGATTTGATGTGGGAGAGTGCCATGCTGAGTTTAGTTTGTTTAAAGATTGAAAATTTCCCCCTCTTCATTTGCTTGTGGTGAAGTGATTATTTTAGATGCAATCGTGAAGTTTGATGATTTGTGTCCTAATGACCATCCTATGTTTAATTGTGTGTCCACTAAGGGCCCTGAACTTGATTGTGCCAAGGTGGGTTTCGATGCCCATGTACCACCTAGCATAACCGACGACGAGCCCTATGCTTTTAATGCAGATTCTATGAGTGATTGTTGTAGGTTTGCCTGAGTCTTGATGTCTTTGCCTCCTAGAGATGGAGTTGAGTATGATTTTAATCCAAAAATGGAGTTTGGTAGTGGTCAATTTGATGGAGTCCACTACAAGATTATTTTGTATACAGACCCCACTATTTGGTGTTACTTGATGCTCAAGAAGGATCTCCATCCCGTTTACTTAACGTGGTATCTTTTTTTGCTGAATTTCAACTTCGAGGTTCGCAACAAGGGAGAGTGAGCTGAGTTGCCCAGTCCCTCATCCCGAGCCCGCATATAGGAGAGGTCGACCTCTTGAGCCTAAAAAAGCGCTTCTTGGAAGGTAACCCTAGTCATTTTATAGCTTTCTTTTTATTTGGTTTTGTATAGTTGTATCCTTTCCTTTTTTTAATAAAAGGAACACAAAGAAGAGAAAAAGCATAAAAGAAAGAAATAAAAAAAGAACATAAAACCCAAAAAAAGAGAAGAAAAAGAAAGAATAAAACAAAAACCACAAAAAAAATTTGTAATTAGAGTGTTTTAGAGCCTCCAGACAGAAGCTACCATAGGCCCCTGGTGGTGTCAACGACAGTCCATGGAGCCCCTACCTAGAGAAGAAAGAATAAGAGCCGGCTACGGACCCTCCGTAGTCATTGGCACGGTCCGTGGTGGATTTGTTCTCCATGGTTAAGGGTTTTTCCTTACCCTTTGACACACATTTTTCACCCAACCAATTTAACATAAACTTATTTTACTGCATAGGAATGTACGTGCTAAGCTTCGGCTCATCGTTCGCATGTTTTCATGTTTTCTGTTTTAGGTATGGGAAGAAATTAATAGTCATCCTCCTTAGCAACCAGAAAGCAGCAAAACAATGGACATTCACGGATCGCTAGCTAGTCAGCGCTCACAGTGATAATAGGTTAGTAACTTGGAGATGGTGTGTTGCTATTCTCTTGAAATCTGAGGATAATAATATTTAGCATTGGTACATCAAGTCATCACATGGAGAACAAACAATATGAAGAGACAAATATTTATTTTGGGGTAATTTCAAAAGTTTAGTAAATAAGATAGCCTTGTTCCATCCCGGAGCGGTGGTAACGCCTCCCTTCAAAACAAAAGTCTTCCGTTACAAATTAATAAATTTGTGGTTAAGCTAAGGTAATCAGCATTAGGCATTGGGGGCGTTATAGAACCGATCATGACACTGGGTCGATGGTCCGATCGGTTAGACCGGTTTGAACGGATTTTGAAAATTTAGATGTTTTTCCATATAAAATTGCACATGTACAAAAATGAAACACTCATTTAAGCTACTGAAGGCTGAAGCAAGTGAAGTTCAACAATTCAGGCACTCAAGAAAATGAATAGATGGATCACAGCTGAATGGGCGAAGGCGAGGATGAGGGTACTGATAGAAATCAAATAAATTAAAAGCTAAAGTTCAAGACTTCAAGCACGCAACTGAAGTTCAAGCACACAATCTCTTCTTCAAGTTTTGACTCTTTCTCGCTCTAAAATCTCTCCTTCTGTCTCTAAAACCTCCATTGACATCCATATTTCCTCCTTCAAATCTTCATAAATTTCAATCAAATCTTCATAAATTTCTTCCATTTTTCTTCATTTTCGTCACCTTAACTCCAAATCTCTTTCAATTTTCCTTTTCTACTATTGTTTCTTTCATATTCTTCCCTATCCGTAAGCCACATCTTCCACACCACAAATTTCTCCTCTCTTCTTTAAAATTTTCACTTTTCTTCCCTAATTTCTTCCCCATTACCTCTTATTTGTACTAAATTTCCCATTTTCTCTTCCTTTCATCCCATACTTCATAGTTAGAATTTCAAGCAAACACACCCATCCACATTCCACATCTATGGCACCTAAGATCAGACCTAGGACTACCCAAGGAATGGGGACATTGAGTCAAGCTCCCCAATGGGTTTCCCAAACATACACCAACACGCGAAACCAAGTCAATCTTCCTAACCCACTTGGTTTAACTAATTTTAAACATGTTGTTAGATATAATGCATTGAGTAGTAAGCTTGTTGTAGCTACTTGGTACTTTGATGATGATTTGTTAACTACTTTAGGGTTGCTTGGTGATATTTGTTAGTTGTTTGCTCGTGGGGGTATAGGTCAATTTTTAGAGACTTGGGATCATACGTATCGTGACCTTACTTTGGAATTTTTAAGTACTTTGCATGTGGAAGTCATGAGTGGTCCTCAATGTCAAGAGGGCCATATTTCATTTTACATGAACAGGGAGCTCTATGAATTGAATTTGAGTGCTCTTAATAGTATATTTGGTTTTCCACCTAGTTTGGAGTTACACCATCGTCATGTGCCTAGAGATTTTAATCCAATGCCTTTTGGCATATCGTTACTGGGAATTATCAACATGTTGCTAGTCACTTTAAAGGCATAATTATTCGAAACCCTTCTATTAGAGTGGCCCAACGTTTTCTTGCTTGTGGATTGTTTGCTCGTAAGGATAGTTTGAATGTGCCTCGTCTGTCCGAACTATATTTCTTACATAACATGTTGGAAGAAACACGTATTAACCCTAATTTTTTCTTTTCCTATCAATTGTTGAGTGCAGCTGCTAGTTCTACCAAGAGGATAGTGATTAAGGGGTTTATCACCCTTATAGCTGTAATAGTTGGTATTGAGCCCTACCCTAATAATAAAGTGTTTGGGTCTGAAAGGTTAGCTTTAGTGGCGTTTGACCAAATGAAGTTTGAAACTCTATAGTCATGGCTAAACAAGGTAGTATATGTATATGGCCAGGGCTATATTAGTGGTTTACATCAATAAACAATGTCAAGGCTCCAAGGGGTAGCAAGGGGGTAAATCATGTTGAACAAGGGTGGCTATTTGGTCAATCTTGCTCATTAATTCAAGGAATGCCTCAATCATGTTGCCCAAATGTGCATACTAAATGTGATCTTGAACAAGAGTCAAAGCAATTTCTAGAGATTTATAATCCAGGAAGAGTCACACATGGAAAGGATAAAAGATTAAAATTGATGAATTAGCCTATTCAAGCTCAAAGCCTCACGGGACAACTACCAAAGCATAACTAGGTAATTGAATCTCACATGCCAAATATTCATGCAAAGTGTCATTAAGCAACCAATTCTTATTCAACATGATGGTCAAATCAAGAAGCACATTTCAAAAACTCATTATTAAACATTTTATTCACAAATGGGTATAACTAAAAGGTCAAAATTAAGCCAAAGAAAGCTACCTAGTCTAAAGACTCATCATCCGACGATTTTGGTTTTTTTTAATTTTTAATTTTGTTGTTCTTTTATGCATGCTAAACCTAATATGCAAAAATGAAAAACTTAAAAGTTTCCAATATAAAAAGAAGCCTAAATGCTCAACTAAGAATTCTCTAACGACCCCTAAAAGCATATTCTAATGCAAGCCATTCACACATCCACATCATACTTATATTCACAAATGAAAACCCAACTCCTCCATGCTCGGACAAAGAATTGTCCCCAGTGCAAGCACATTATAATTAATCGGGAAGGGGAAGAAAAGTGAGAAATTTAAAGAAGAGAAGAGAAATTTGTGGTGTGGAAGATGCGGGTTATGGATGTGGAAGAATGTGCGTAGAAATAAGAGTAGAAAAGGAAAAGTTGAAAGAGATTTGGAGTTTAGGTGAAGAAAATGAAGAATATTGGATGAAATTTGATTGAAATTGATGAAGATTTGAAGGTGAAAGATGGATGTTAATGGGGGTTATAGAGAGAGAAGAAGAGAAATTAAAGAGAGAAAGAGTTGAAGGTTGAAGAAGATGGGTGAAAAAGTGGGGTCAAAGGGCAAGAAAAAACCCTTGACCACAGAGAACAGGCCCGCCCCGGACCGTGTCAATGACCACGGAGGGTCCGTGGTCTGCTCTGTCTGAGAAGGTTTCTGAGTTTTTGGTCAGGGGCTCCACGCACCATGGTTGACACCGTTAGGGGCCCGTGGTGGCTTCTGTCCGGAACCTCTAAAACGCTCTTATTACAGATTTTTTCTGGTTTTTTTTTCCTTCTTTTTTTTATTTAATTTTTATGTTCTCGTTTTTTTTCTTTTCTGTTTTTTGTCTTCTTTTTGTTCCTTTTTTTAATGAAGGAAAGGATACAACTATATACAACCAAATAAAAAGAATAGCTCTAAAATGGCTTGGGTTACCTCATAAGAAGCGCTCTTTCAGGGTCAAGAGCTTGACTTCTCCTCTATGTGGGCTCAGGATTAGTAAGTGTGTGGATAGCTGGCTTCTCGGTGGCCTCCTCCACAAGATAAGGCCTAAGCCACTGTTCATTTACCTTGAATGAATCAGTGGTCTCGCTCCACACCTCCATTGCGCCATGAGGATGAACCTTGGTAACTTGAAATGGTCTTGACCATTGTGACCTCAACTTCCCCAAAAATAACCTCCGCTTGGAATTGAACAATAGGACCATGTCACCTTCAGCAAATCACTTCCTCAAAATGTGATTATAGTGCCATCTCTTTGTCCTCTCCTTATAGATAGGGGAACTCTTATATGCTTCTACCTGTAATTGATTGAGTTCATTCAATTGTAAAACACGGTTCTCATCGACTGCCTTAAGATCAAAATTAAGTGTTCAAACAGTCCAATATGCCTTGTGCTCTAATTCAACAGGCAAATGACAAGACTTTCTAAACACTAACTGGTATATAGTAGTGCCTAGGGGAGTCTTATAAGCAGTCCTGTAAGCCCAAAGAGCAATATCAAGCTTCATAGATCAATCCTTTCAGGACCGATGAATCATCCTCTCTAAAATGCTCTTCAACTCCCAGTTGGATAATTTTACTTGACCACTTGTTTGGGGATAATAAGGTGTGGCAACTTTGTGAAAGGCCCATACTTCTTCAATAGCGAATCAAGTGGCTTCTTCCAAAAGTGAGTTCCATTGTCACTTAATAAAGCTTTTGGTGTGCCAAATCTTGTAAAGATGTTCTTTTTAAGGAACTTGATGACCACCTTTGAATCACTGGTAGGGGTAGTAATGGCTTCTACCCACTTAGACACATAATCTACCTCAACAAGGATGTAGAGACTATTGTGGGAAGGAGGGAATGGACCTATGAAGTCGATCCCCCATACATAAAAAAGTTCTACCTCAAGATTCCCTCTTTGAGGCATCTCATGCCTCTTGAAAATGTTCCCCATCCTTTGGCATCGATTGCATGACATGACAAACTTTCTTGCATCCTAAAAGTGCATGGGCCAATAGAAACTTGCTTAAAGCACTTTAGCAATGGACTTGTCCAGTCCAAAATGTCCTTCATAAGTTGAAGTATGGTAATGGTAAAGTACACTCTGAACCTCTTCTCCTTGCAAACATCTTCTGTAAACTCCATCTCCACATAGCTTGTGAAGAAGCAATTCCTCCCACACATAGTACTTCGCATCCAAAAGGGATTTCTTCCTTTGTTGATAGGACAACCTAGGGGGTAATACTCCACACACCTTGAAATTCACCAGTCACTCGAGAATGAGTCATCGATGGGAAGCTCCTTAATAGGTGTGGCCTCGGAACCCAATCAAGACAAATGATCAGTAACAACGTTCTCATAGCCAGCTTTGTCTTCAATTTCTAAGTCAAACTCTTAGAGAAGGAGCACCCATCGAATAAGACGGGGCTTAGAATAAGACTTTTTTAAGAGATGCTTCAACGCCGTATGATCCATGAAGATGATCACCTTAGAATTTATCAAATATACGCAAAACTTTTCCAAAGCAAACACAACCTCTAGGAATTCTTTCTCCGTGGTGGCATAGTTCACTTGAGCCGCATTTAAGGTCCTGCTTGCATAGTAGATAGCACAGGGCTTGTTGTCCTTCCGTTGCCCCAAAAATTCTTCCATTGCATAGTCGCTAGCATCACACATAGCCTCAAAAGGTAACCCCCAACCTTGGGCTTCCATAACTTGGGCAGAAATCAAAGCTTCCTTCAACCTGTGAAAAGCACTCAAACACTCCTCATTAAAATCAAAGAGCACATCCTTGACAAGCAATTGGGTGAAAGGCTTTGCAATTTTTGAAAAATCTTTAATGAACTGTAGGTAACAGCCAACATGTCCAAGAAAACTCCTCACACCCTTTACAGAAGTCGGTGGTGGCAATTTCTCAATCACCTCCACTTTTTCTTTGTCAAATTCAATGCCCTTATTCGAAACAATATGACTAGGATGAGTCCCTCTTGCACTATAAAATGACATGTTTTCCAATTCAAGACCAAATGCACACGCTATTGCAACACTTTGGATAAATTATTCAAGCAATGGTCAAACATTGTACCATACACGGAAATATCATCCATAAAAACCTCCATAATGTCCTCAATGAAATCAGAGAAAATGGCCATCATGCAACGTTGAAAAGTTATGTGGGCATTGCATAGCCCAAATGACATTCTCCTATAAGCAAATGTATCATATGGACAAGTACATGTGGTCTTTTTTTAGTCAGTACGATGGATAGAAATTTTGAAAAACCTCGAATACCTATCGAAGGAGCAAAAATAGAAATTCTTGGCCAACTTTCAAGCATTTGTTCAATGAAGGGAAGTGGAAAATGGTCCTTATGGGTGGGCTTATTCAACTTCCTATAGTCAATACATATACACCAACCCATGACAGTCCTAGTAAGAATTAATTCATCATTCTTATTTTTAATGACCGTCATTCCCCCTCTCTTAGGCACAACATGGACCAGGCTGACCCACTCACTACCTGAGATGGGGTAAATAATGTCAGCCTCAAGTGATTTCAGTATTTCTTTCTTGATCACATCTTACATATTGGGGTTCAACTTTATTTGGTCTTCAGTCAAGGGTTTGGGGTCTTCTTCCATCAAAATACAATGCATGCACATAGAAGGATGAATTCCTTTAAAGTCATCTAGAGTATGTCCTATGGCCTTATGATGCATTCTGAGTATTCTAAGCAAAGAATCGACTTGAGATACACTTAGACTTGCATTTACAATAACAGGATATGTAGTGTTAGGGCCCATAAATTCACAGCTCAAGGAAGAAGTCTACCTCGGGAGCACGCTCCTTATTAGACGAGGGCGCATCATTAGTCAGTAGTGCTTCCACCTTGTCAAGCATAGGCGGTACTTGTGGAGAGGCTTCTAAAATGTAACGCCCCCAAAATGCTAATGACATGATTTACGAAAAAACTGCAGCGGAAGACTTAATGATAGAAGGCACTACTGTCGTCCTGATAAGGACAAGGCTCACTGAAACCATTTGGTCTTGCAACTCATGTTCAAATTACAATATCTATTAAACTGAAACACTCCAAGACCAAAGTCTATAATAGTTCAACTTCAATATAATTGACTTAATTATACCATTTGCTAACTCCACTCACACCACACAAGTATATTGAGCGTAGACCCAAGTTGACCCTGAGGTCGACCCCAACATTCATGATATGATGAATCCACTGTGAGCATCTGATAACTTCGAAAAAGGCTTGCTAAAAGGAGAAACATGTGATACTTCATCACCTAAAATGGAAAACATGAAAACAATTCAAAAATGTGAGCAAAAACTCAGTACATACATTCCTGTATTGTAAAATGAGCATAGAAACACTGCTGATGGGTACCCGCATTTGCAATTCATTTAGTTGGCAAAAACAATGAAAATAAAAGTAATATGAAATTGAATTGCTTATTATTATCTGGGTGTGAACCCCTTGTAATGATATGATCTATATATAGGTGTACACCTACCAATCCGATCAAGAGTTGGCCTGAAGCCGCGTGGGTAAATGATGGGCTGACACCCTATAGATGATAACTGACGAGGTCACAAGTTAAATGGCAAATCCCTGTATAAACTGATTCATTGATAAACTCGTTAAGAGTTGTAACTTGATAAACATATTCTGCTCTCTGAAGATACAGGCAATGGACGTACCTTGAGTCTTTAAAAATGTCATCTGACTTGAGAAAAGTCAGTTGTTTCATAAATGTCATCTGACTTGAGAAATATGTTCTGACTTGATAACACTTATGCATAACAGGGAACGATAACTAGGCCTTGATTCTGTTTCATAAATGTCATTGTAGTTATATGTAGTCAGTAAATTATCCTTACTCATATAATTGAGTAAATATGTGTAACAAAAATTGAGTAATTAAATGGTATACATAACTTGGGCATTTCAATATAACTTGAAAACTAAATTGATGAAAGTAATTAATTGCGATATAAAATAAATGAAAGTAAAATAGTCCACAATGAGATAAATGATATTACAAAGGAAAAGGCCCTGATAGTGACAATTGAGAGAGTGATTGTGACCTTTTTTGAAATAGGTTGCCGATATGGATTTAAGGCTCACTGATGTATAACTTGGTTCAAGGTAACAACGAGTACACTAATTGGCTTGATAAATACATTTGATATATTCTGAATCAAGTAAGTCATAAAGGTTTGAGGATAAGAGAGATATATCTTGGTTCAAAATAGCATAAACTGCAATAACTTGGTCTCTCTGAGTCACAACTCTCCCTAGTTCTTATATTTCATCCATAAATCCATTAGATATAAAATTCCACCTCAAATGAATCATTGAACTCAATAGAAGCTATTAAGCTCACTAAACTTGGTATTTTCTTTGTAAAATTCATAAATGATTCAAAGCTCATAAACAAGTTCCCAAATTGTATACTTGTCTTCTTCTTTCTCATTGATCAAGCTAAAAGCTCCATGAAAGTCCATGAATATTCATTTCCCCCTTAAATGACCTTATGTGGCCCAAAATACACAAAATGAATGCATGATCAGTCTCACTCAATATTTATTATTGCTCTTTACATAATTACTCAAAATGCTTCCAAAAATCACTAAACTCAAAATACTCAACCAAAATTCATGAAATCTGATAGAAAATTCTAAAAGAATATGGAAAACCTATAGTACAATTTTTGAATTTTCCTCCAAGTATACGCTGCACAGAAATTGCAATAACAGCCTAATTTGCACCAAAGTCGGTCAGTTCACTTCAAAAATTCATAACTTTCACCCTAGACCTCAAATGGAGACCTAAAACCCCAATATGAAAAGATTAAGAAGTCACAAAAATCTTTCTTTTACAACACAAGACATGATTCCCACAATAGGGTTCCCAAAATGGGGCTAAAATACAAGTGTGTCAGTTTTTGGTCCATTCTGCACAATCTTGGTAAAATGACCATAACTTTTTCCACAGATCTCGAATTAAGGCGATTCAAAAGCTATTTGAAAGCTAACACACTAAAATATCTACCCCCCCCCCAAAATCATAATTTTCCATGGCCCGATCATTAGTAGTTTAATCCAAAAGTCTGCCATGTTTTTCTGAAATTTTTAGCCCTAACTGTTTTAGCTTTTCTCTTTTCACACAAATCCTCATTTGAAATCATCCCAAATCACCAAAAACATCATCGTAATTATCAATAAAACTAAATATTACAAAATCAAATATAAATCAATCCATAAACATGGTTTTAACTTAAGCTTGCATGAACATGATCATCCCTAAACCCTAGCATGATTCAAGCTCATCTCCACCATGATGAACACCAAAATAACTCTTATTTCTTATCAAAATATCATGATCAGTTATCACAAACATCAAAACAAGAATCTAAACTAAAATAAAAAATCAAAACCAACAAGCTCAAGTTCAAAATTACTCACTTTGAGCTTAGAAAAAGTAGAGATGGTGGTGATGCTTGGTTGTTTTGATGAGTGGGGATGGTGGCTAGTGGTACTAGGATGTCGGAGGGGGGGGGGGGGTTGGAGGCAATCGGGGCTGGCCGGAAAACACCAACAGCAACAGCAACTTGAGGGGGGCTGGTCGTGTAGAGTGAGAGAGGAGAGAGAGATGGAGTTTTTGGGTTAATTTGTATTTGTTTTGACTAATCTAACTCTTGGCTGAAATTTTATCTAGAAAAGTGAATATTTAGCTAACCATGGTTAAGCTTAATCATGGTAATTAGTTAGGTTAATAAGCAAACTTGTTGGGCTCCAAATTAGGCCAAAAAAAAGTTGGATTCGGGAATAAAACGCTTCGTAACGATAACGTTTTTGCATAACTCAAAATTAAATTTTTGCAAGGTTATAATAATAA
>JACYFF010019584.1:65622630-65678180 GCA_017589665.1 Selenicereus undatus | reverse complement strand
TAATAATAATAATAATAATAATAATAATAATAATAATAATAATAATAATAATAATAATAATAATAATTTCTTAAACCATAACTATCGAGGCCTACTATCGATTCACTCGATATTTAATTAATCAAAAAAAACTTGAATTAACAATCAATAAAGCTTGAATTGCAAAATGGGACCCAAATGAAATATCCTCAACCAGGATGGTTAAATACGATAAATGAAAGCGAAAAATTTATTGTTCTTTAGGTCCCCCGTTTCACTCCGATCATAAGGTAATTCGATAAATATATAAATTGAGTGTAATTGAATTGATAAACATGATTTGGTTAAACAAATAACCATGAGTGATTAAATCTATAAACATGATAAATTAAATGAATAAACATGATTAATTAAATAAATAAATATGATTTAAATAAATAATAATGGGTTAGGTTCGGGTTATTACACAAAAAGTGAGCACACATTGCCTCTTCGGGATTCTCATCCGAAGTAGTACCATCATTTAACATGCAATGCTGAAGAGGATCATTAGAAACATGGTTAGCAACGGTTTCCCATACCAAACTATCAATCATATCAATCCTATGACACTCATTTGAAATACAAGGGATTTAGAAACCTTAAACAAGTTAAGCTCCACATGTTCATCTTCCACATCAAAATATAATTTACCATTTTTGACATCGACACGGCACCAGACGATGGCCAAGAATGACCTCCCAAGAATAATAGGGGTGTTGTATCCTACTCTATTTCTAGGATCATAAAGTCTATTGGTACATACAAATCTCCTACCTTAATGGGGACAACATCTAAAACACCCATGGGGTATTTCACATAACGGTCCGCCAATTGTAAGGAGATGGTAGTAGGCCTTATTTCTCCTACATCCAGTTTTTTTATAAAGGGAGAGGGGCATCAAACTCACACCTGACCCAATCTAAAACACCCATGGGGTATTTCACATAACGGTCCGCCAATTGTAGGGAGATGGTAGTAGGCCTTATTTCTCCTACATCCAGTTTTTTATAAAGGGAGAGGGGCATCAAACTCACACCTGACCCAATTCACACAAAGCACGATCAATGGACACATTGCCTATCATACAGGGAATATAAAAACTATTGGGATCCTTAAGCTTAGTTGGGAAACTTGTTTTGAATCGCGACACTACACTCTTCAGTTAATGCCACAGTTTTACGCTCTTCTAGCTTTCTTTTATTAGACAAAATTTCTTTCAAAAGCTTAGCATAAGAAGGCATTTGAGACAAGACATTGGCGAATGGAATGTTAATGTGGAGTTTCCTAAGGCCCTTTAAAAACTTCCCAAATTGCTAGTCAAGCTTACCCTTAGCGATCCTTTGAGGGAACGACAAAGGTGGAGTAAAACGTCTCGGGGACGTTTGCTTAGGGTCTTTAGGAACCTTATTAGATCCATTCACATCATCGACTATCACATCTTTAGAGGGAGTAGACACCTCTATCTCAACAATCTCATTATTCACATCATGCATTGTCTCATCATTACTAACCCCCTCAGGTCCTTCGAGTTGTTCGCCTTCTCTTAAATCATAACATTACATTGCTCCCTAGGTTTAGGTTCGGGCTTACTTGGGAGTCTACTTGGGGTTGTAGGTGAAGTAGCTTGATAGGTAATTTAGACTTCCAACATCTTATTATGAGTACTAAGCACATCAACCTTAAAAGCTAATTTCTTGATATACTCATCTTGCTTTTGTTACGCCAAAAGCGTACTCTCCATCATAGCCTCTAAATTATATTTTTAAGGTACTTGTTGAGGGTAGGGTGGTCTTTCAAACCAAGGGGGTGGTCCAGCATTTAGTTGAGGCAAAGGAGGGGCGTTAGACCTATATAAGAAATTTAGGTGATTCCTCCAACTTGGATTATAAGCGTTAGAAAATGGGTCATTGGTCGATCTAGGGTTGTAATTGTCGACATAATTGACTTGGTTAGTAACATCTTGGGAAAATGGACTCCTAACTTGGCAATTCAAAGTCAAATGATCAGTAGAATCACAAATTTCACATGATAGGGAATGGGCATTTGAACTAATAGAATTCACATTCAAACGTTCCAACCTTTGAGTCATGGCATCTACATTTTAGCAGAAAGTAAAGTAATAGCATCAAGTTCCAACTTACCTCCAACCCTCTTGGGTTGTCTTCTCTCACTAGACCATGGGTAGTGATTAAGTGCCATATCCTCAATGAAGTTATGGGCCTCATCCTCCGTCTTGTTCATCAAAGTGCCACCCGCTATCGCATCTATGGTAGACTGCACCGGTTGACTGACTCCATTATAGAAGGTTTGAACAATCATCCATATTTGGAATCCATGATTTGGGCATAACCGCAATAAACCCTTAAACTACTCTCAAGCTTCATAGAGCATCTCATGCTCCGATTAGGCAAAAGTTGTGATTTGATTCTTTAGACTTGTCGTCTCGCTACGAGGAAAAACCTTAGGTAGGAAGGCTTTAGTGAGCTCATTCACCTCATGCCATTATTGAAGAGGCTTCTTAGGCCTTGAGTCTTTGCTCCTTTATCCTTGGCTTCATCTGCCTCAAACCGGATCGAATTCGAAAAGAAAGGGACTTCGCATAAAACTGGGTAAATCTAGCAAGCACCACTACAACTGCTACCAAAGCAACTCAAAAAAATAATAAAGAAAAGAAAAACACTTAGTCAATCTATAAAGAAAGAACTCAATATTTGACAAATTGGTCCCTAACAACCATGCCAAAAACTTGACACCTCGCAGGAGCACAGATGTTGTAGTTAGATGAAATATCGTCCCCACAGAGACTAATGCAATCTACTGAGTGTATCCTTGTTTTAAAATGCTAAGAAAAATATATGTTGAGCTAGGATATCTTCTAAAACTAATATATTGATAGGTGAATGCTAAGTTCGGATTTAAGAATTTTATCAATTAAAAGCACCTAGGGACTTGTTTCACCAACAATGAATTGGATCTAGTAAATGAAGTTTATGCTCACTCAAATTTGGATGCAAGAAAGGGTGACTATCATATATAATTCAATTCTTTCTTTCAAAATAAATTGAATTATTTAGACTAATCAAATTGTCATTCTTTTAAAGGTTCATGAGTAAGTCCAAATGAAGGATCTAAATTGTCAAATTTCCTCTTAACATGCAACTTTCTCTCAAAACTGACTATATTTAGTCTAATCTTGTTGATCCAATAGTGGATTTCACCTTGCAGTACTTCACCTAACCATTTGATAATTTGCAAGCAAATTTGGCCTAAGTTACTCACAATATTCACAGCACAAGATAGATTAAAGCATGCTAAATAGAATAAGCACGATATTCATAAAGATTAAGGATTTAATTTCATTGCTTAGCTATCAAATCCCTAGACTAAAGAAAACTACTCACTCATGATTGTTAACCAAACAAGAAATGTCAATCTAAACATCAAAACAGAAAAGAACTATTCTAATGGAGTTTAAAGAGTAAGAGAAGAGAGTTGACTTAGCAACAATAGAGTTGTTGACAATTCTTCAATCTTCAAGCCTCTAAATTGTAGGTAGTCTTCCTTCCAATTTTCCGTTTGCTCCAAAAATTATAAAATTACAAGACTATTTGAGAGATTTTTGGATAGATTTGTTAGATCTTCTCTTCTAGTAGCCGAGCATGCCTAAATATAGCAGCCAATGATCATTCTCAGCCTCAAAACCAAGGAAATCGAATAGTTGTAGCTGTTACAGGCTTGCCACAGACCGTGGCCATCACCACGGACAGTCCATGGAGGCCTCTATCTCAGTGGTTCTTATTCTTTTTTCTTTCTAAGGGTGTAGTGATTGGAGGGGATATGTGGTGAGTCAAAACCTTGTCTTCTAAGGGTCAATGCTTACTCACAATGGTCTCAATACCTACAAAAATCATCAAAGAACTTTACCTAAGCATAAAATGAGAATTTGGGGCATAACTTATAACATAAAGCTCGTGAATTTCCTAGGAATGCAACAAAATGATCCTAAAACGATGTAAACTTTAACAACTCATCAATCTCTCAATTGACCCTTATTGTATATGCCTAGAGGGCTTGCCTAGGAAAGTCATGTGGACTACATTCTTTAAGCCTTCCTACGATTATTCTAAGACCTTTGATAAGGTTAAGATGATACTTATAGTCTTTGACATGATTTTAGTTATTGCCTTTTACCTAGTGTTTTCTAAATTATGTCCCCAGGAGTTTGACAAGCTTCTGAGTATTTTGACGGCATCTAATTTGACAAACTGAGTCTTTAAGTTGTGATGGACTGGCTGATGCTTCATTCGCCCCGTTTATGAGGAGGCCTTAGCTTAGGTGCATCAAGCACCTAACCTGGTGAGATCGTTATATTTTCTTCCCCTTTCCTTCTCCTCTTTATTTCCTTTGAATAATGCTTTATCTAAGCACAGGGGAAGGGTAGTTTCATGTTTTCCATTTTGTGTTCTGGTTTTTTTAGTTTGCATGCTTATTAAAGCATGTGGTTTTAGGTTTTTTCTTTTTGTTTCTTTGCGTTGCTGCATTATATTTAGTTGACTTTTACCTTTGCATATAGGATTGTATGGAGCGATGGTTTGATGAGTTTGAGATGCCCTCCAATGTTGTTTTTGCTAGGTATGATGGCCTTTCTAAGCTTGAGTAACTTTTGATGTGTAGTCACTTTTGGTCCTAAATGTGTGAAGGTTTTATGAATATTACTTGTTTTAAGCCTTGTCTTAATTCAAAACTACGTTGCCCCTAGAGTCGTTGATACTAATGTTTGTGGATACGAGTCATTTTATGAGCTTGTTGAGACTTTGGCAGACATTTGTGAGACTTTAAGCTTCCTCTGGACTGATTCATTATATTTAGTCTCATATTGTTTCATGTGTGCGACTCTTCCATGTTACATGTCTAGAACTTACCTAGACTCTTGTTTAAAACTATGTTAGCATGTGGATAGATGATGATATGATAGAGGCATTCTTTCTCTAGTTGTTTTAGCGATATAGCCAAATAACCTACCCTTGTATTGCATATTTATCCCCTTTGCTAGCTCCTTTGAGCTACAATCCTTTTCATGTTGTGATCCTTTCTTGTTAGCCCTTGGGCAAGCACATGTTCCTACCCTTTAAGCCAAGTCTATGGAGCATCACTTCATCTATGTAGTGGGTGGTTTTGGGGGTATTTGAGTTTAAGGTGGCTTTGGTATGTTGGTTTATTGAGGGATTGATGTTATTGAGCATTTAGTTGTGTTCCTCTCTTATATGGGTTGTGTATATGTGTTAGGTTGTGAGTTGATAATTCGTGATCCTATGCCTTTCAATAATTTATATTTTCATTTAATTTCCAAAAAAAGAAGAAAACGAACATTAAAAAAAGAATGAATAAGTGATTGACATTGGACATTTACATAGATTGAGTTCCTTTCTTTGTCAACTCACTTCTTACATGATTCATTAGGGTATGTTCATTATATTGTTGGGGTTTGTAGTGGTGGTAAACTTCATGGTTGATTGGTGCTTTGATTGGTTGCATCCTAGTTACTTGACTAAATAGCTCAAAATTGCCCAAATTTGTTAGTCCACTCCTTTTCCTTAACCCTTTTAGCCCACGTTGCAACCCAAGTAAAGTCCTCTTGGTTGTTATGTGCACATTGTGCTCCTAGTGGTTGAGAATTTGAGAGTCTTAACAAGCTTATGGAAGATTGCATCTTTGAAATGAGTCTTGGGTGGACTTATGCTAAATTTTAAACACATGAGTGGAAGTGATTCACATTTTCCAAAAGTGATGTTTTATTGGTCTATTTGGCTCTAATCAATTCCATGTACTTGCATGACATTCTTTATGATTCTTTGTGGGTGATCAAGTTTGATATCTAGCTTGTGGCTGTATATTTCTTTGAAACATTCACCTTCTCCTGATTTCGACATGCCTTTTACATTATGTGTGGTTGTCATTAATTGATACTCTTGCTTGTGATACGCTATGAGTTGTCTAGTTTGAGGAGGTCATTATGTTTTTGAGTACTAAATGCATTTCCCCTTATTGGTTTTATCTAGTGGTTGCTTGAGGACAAATAAAGGTTTAAGCATGAGGGAGTGATGAACGTCAAATTTGTAAAGGATTTCATGAGCGTTTGGGAGTAATTTTAGGGGATTAATATGCTTAATTGTATGATTTGTGCCCTTATTTCTACTATTATGCTTGGTTTTGCTAGCTTGAGAAGTGTTTGCAGAATTTGATCTTGTGAACCCAATGCATGATGGTAGAATGATGATTTTGAGGTCTTATGGATCAAAGAAGGTAGCAAAAATGGCTCAATGACACCCAACACGGACTAACCATAGCCAGTACCATGACAAAGAAAGATCTAGGAGAAGCAGCAGGATAAAAATTGATCGATCAGCACAACCAAAGTTCACCATGGTCTGGTTGTGGTGAGCTTTATTTCCCCGAACCGACTTGATTTCTTCACGGCTCTTTGACTGCTATGAGTTTTTAATGCTTGCAGCCTTCATTTCTACCATAAAACGTTGGTTTTGACTGTTTCTTTGGTATCCCTATTCCATTCCACTCTTCAACATTCATCATCTACATTAGGATTTAGATTTAGATTAGAGTAAGTGAGAGCGAATTGAAGTGGAGATTTGCAAGGATTCCAACCCGGGTTTGCAACCACGACATAAAAGCGATCTTCGCTGAGAAATTCTCTTCCCTTTTATTCTCTTTTCTCATTCAGGATTTGTGTTTTGTAATTTAGATTACCGTTTGTTGTTTTGATCTTGAATTTATGTAAGTACCAGTTAATTTCTCGATCTTGTGTTGATATCTTTTGGTAATTCCCAATTTGTTGGATTGTTTTATCAAATCTTAGATGTTTATTGTCTTGTAAGAAATTTAATCACTTTCTTACAAGTATTGGGTATTGAGTGCAGAACTGAAAGGTGAAATTCAATATTGGAACCCTAGGATTTTACTCGATTGTGTGGAATCTTGAGAAAGTCACACCAATTGAGAAACCAGGAATTTGATAATCACATGCTTATTGACTCTAAACATATCAAGAGCTATTGAAAAATGGTAATTGGTTAGATTAAGGTATTTCACTTTACCTTGAAAGAGGGTTCCGATACTTTGATTCTTGGTTTAAAACAACCAATTCAGGAAAAATTGCTTGATTGATACATGAATTGAGGGATTGCTCGTTTTGTGTAATTCCCTGATTATTTATTCATTAGATTAGATAGTACATTAGTTTAATTTCTATCTCAAATTTTAATTTGCTTAACTTGAGGGAACATAGCCTAGTAACTTGACGTAGTCTCTGTGGGATCGACCTTCATTTGCTACAATGTCACTGTCCGCTTGCGGCCTTATCAACCACTTTGACGCCGTTGTTGGGGACTAGTGTCGAACATAGGGTTTTTGTCAATAGGTTTGACTAAGCATTTTATTTTTCTTTGAAAAGAAAGCAAAAAATTAAAAATTAAAAATTAAAAAAATTTGAGAAAAAAAAATGGCAATGTTCCTTTTTCCCCAATTCGAGCACAAATTATTTTGGGGGTATTTTAACTGTTTAAATGTTTTTCTTGCTCAATGTGGTTATTGTGCACGTATATAGGAAATTTTGGATATTGTTGATGACGGTATAAATAGTGAAACCCGTGCTCTTTTAGAATATTTGGGTTTTCTTGGTAAAAATGTTGATAAGGCATGGTATTTGTTTGAGTGGATTGCGTGGGATTCATTTGAGTTTGAGAAGACTACTCGTGTTTCTAGATATTCATTCTTGATCCTTGTGCATTTCAAGCCAAATCTTTTTATGCCCCCTTTTGGTGTGACTTGTGTGCGTGACTCTTAGGGTTCACCTCAGGTTGACTCGAAAAAGTACCTGGCTCCCTAGCAGATGATGCTAACTAAGAAAACTGTTTAGTCATCATTCTTTATTCTTTCCATGTTAGCATTAATCATTCTCTTCACATTATTATTAATTCTCCTCTCTATTTTATCAATGTCAGTGTAACCAAGAGGAGTTTGAACGTGAGCTACAAGAGATGGAGGTCTAGGTGCATTAGGAACACTTGGAAAAGTCGGTCTCTGAAAGGAACTAGAAGGGTGAGAGAAGGGCTGGGAGTTGTGTGCAGGAAACACTCCATGCTGGGAGTTAGGAATCGCGACATTTAGTCCATTACTCCAACAACAATTAGGGTGATTTCTCAACCCTGGGTTGTAATAAAGGGAAAAGGGGACGTTCTTAGCTCTCTGGAAGGCCATATCACTTGCTTTTGCCCAATTACTAACTGGTGAGCAAAATAAGGATAAGCACTCAAAGAAGGATCTAAGGCTTGGCAGTGAGAACAAAACACTGTAGAAGTCTAGGATAGCTAGGTCATTTGGGGAGACAATCCTGTCAACATGTTTTCTAAAACAACAATCTTAGACAGAGCACAGAAAATCTCACTCAAAGATCTTTGTTTTGCCATTTCTTCTAATTCAAGCTTGGGTTCAGTTTCAGGTTCTAAGTCACCGTCGGGTTCACTCCTAACAAGGTGATGATTTTTAGGGTTTCTAACCCAACCAGTTATATAAATTCCACACCCTCACCAAAAGTTCTATTTTTGGTCTTTTAATTTTTTAATTTTTTGGATTTTGGATTTTTTTCTATTTTCTTTCTTTTTCTTTTCTTTTCTCTTAAACCACAAAAAAAAGGAAGAAAATGAATCAAACTAAAAAATACAATAAACGAACAGAAAATAACAAAAACTAAAACAAAAGGAGAAACACAAAGAAACTAAAAAAAAGTAAGAAATAAAACTACACTTAAACAACCCAATTCTAAGAATAAAATTAAAACACAAAACAAAACTCCTAAAATTAGAACTAAATAAACAAAAAATTCCACACAATCACAAAGGACATAAATATAATTTTTCTAGAATTTTTTCGGTCCCCGAATAGTGCAGAAAAATACAAACAGATTATTAAGTCCAAAATTCCCAAAAAAATTCAAATAGCCCCAACAAATTTCAGAAAAACTCTCACAAACTCTAAAAACCATGGAGAACCTAGGACAAATAACAAAACTGACAAATTCACCCCATAAGTGTCCCAAATACTTGAAACAAAGTCTGGACATGGGAAATAAACTGCACTGGTTTATTCTTTTTTCTTTTCTGACTTTGCTCTTATTTTTTTTCCTGCACAAAAACTAAACCAATTAGAATTGTTTTTTTGAGCAGGGAAATAATTAAGACACATAAAAATTAAATTAACACTAAACAAAAAACAAAATCAAAATCTGACTAAAATCATAAAAACAATAAAATCTAAACTTAAATAAAAAATACAAAAAAGACTTAAACAACTAAATTACAACTCAACTACGCAACCTAATTTCTTAACGCCATCCCTGGCAACGACACCAAAAACTTGTTGTAAATTTCCGTAAGTATACGGTTTATCGATGTAGGAATTACAAGTGTCATCCTTAAGAGTGGTTGTGAAATTGAGTTACTACTCAACTAAATTAAACTGGCTAGAGAGCCCCTTAATCTATAACCTACTAATGTAGATTAACATGTGGTAAGAATATGAAACTAACATTAGAACACCAATAAGTAAGAGAAGCACCAAGTAAGAAAAGCACTCAAATGATAAAGATAGAGCATCCAACACTTCCTGGTAGAGCAATCCAATTGAGGCGCAGACAAAGCAAACCACGAGAATAGAGCAATCAGATAGAACAAGTGCCCAGAAATCACTAGAAATTCAATCCAAAATCTTCCCTCAATTGAACTAACGATTACCCATGGTGATTACAAATTCAGAAACCTGAAATTTGAGTCTGGGAGTTGCGAAAAAAATAGAACAAAAAAAAATAGAATGAGAAATTGAAGCAAGCGGGAACAAACTAAAGAACAACAAATTCGAAAACTAAAAAAAAAAAACTGAAACCCCCAATCTGCAAATTTCAACTCAAATTGAACAGCCCGGAATCCAATTACAATAATCTAAGGCTTCAAGAACAAGATTTGAAAAATTGGAAAAAACAAAATGAAATATAAAAATCTGAAGTCGAAAACTACCCTCTACCGCCCTACTCTACTTCTGAACCCCCCATTTGAATCTCTCAACTACGTAGCCTTCAACCCCTTTGATTGCCCTCATTTACTCCTTGTAATCGACGGATTAATGATGGTGATGATAATGAATTAAATGATAAGAGGAGAGATAGAGTAACGAATGGAAAGGAGGAAGGAGAAGCACGGCTGCCCTGCTCTGTTTCTTCTGGGTTGCTGTGACCATCGGGTTCCCAGGAAGAAGAAAGTGGGACGGGGGAGAGGCTGTTGCTCATCACGTGCAAGGCACGTGGTTCTTTTAGAAGAAGCAGGCCCGAAAATAAAAGGGAAAAATGGCCAGACTGGCAAAGGTAAAAAAAACAGAGCCCAGCCCACGAAACAGAAAAACAGGAATGAAAGAGAGAGAGAGACCGGCCCGAGGGTAAAGGAAGAAGGGGTCCGGTCTCGAAATGCGCTAGGCTTGGATCGACCATTGGGTTGTTCTTGATCTTCTTATTTTTATTTCTTGACCCACAATCCTTCTTCTAAATCCTTTGACACCCAATTTATCCAGATTTCATTATTCCTACAAAATAAATAAAAACGTATTAAAATACTAATTTAATTATTTATTTCGAGCAAACAATAGATAATAAAAGGGTATAAAAGTGTAATAATTTCATGTTAAACAATGCCCTATGCCAATCACGTATTCATTCTTTTTTTTATTATTTGGTTTCTACTTTTTTTTGTCTCCTTTTTTGTTTCTTTCTCCTCAACATGACTTTTTTCTTCTTTTTTTTGGAAATAAAATGAAATGAAAATATCAATTATTGAAAGGCATAGGATCATGAATTATCAACTCACAACCTAAGACGTATATACACAATCTAAATAAGAGAGGAACACAACTAAATGCTCAATAACATCAATTCCCCAATGAACCACCATACCAAGGCCACTTTAAACTCAAATACCCCTAAAACTGCCTACTACATAGATGAAGTGATGTTTTACAGACTTGGCTTAAAGGTTAAGAGCATGTGTTTGGCCAAGGGTTAATATGAAGGGATCAAAACAAGAAAAGAATTCTAGCTCAAAGGAGCTAGCGAAGGGGATCAATATGTAATATAACAGTGGGCCATTTGGTTATGTGGCTAAAACAACTAGAGAAACAATGTCTCTATCATGTCATCAACTATGGACATGCTGACTTGGTTTTGAACAACAGTTTAGGCAAGTTCTAGAGATGCAGCATGGAAGAATCACGCACATGAAAGAGCATGAAAATAAATATAATGAATTAGTTTAAAGAAGGCTCAAAGTCTTATGGATATCTACCAAAGTCTTAGCAACCTCATGAAAGGACACTCATATACAAACATTAGTGCCAATGGCTGTAGGGACCAACGTAGTTCTCAAGCAAGACAAGGATTAAAATAAAAAATATTCATAGAACCTTCAAAAATTTAGGACCAAAAAGGTTACACATTAAAAGTTGCTCAAGCTCATGAAGACCATTGTGCTTAGCAAAAACAACATTGGAGCGCATCTGACTCCCATCAAACCATCGCTTCATGCAATCCTATATGCAAATGTAAATGCAACACACTAGCGCAAAAAAAAAAGAAACCTGAAACTACATGCTTTAACAAGTATGCAAACTAAAAGAAGGAATACAAAATCGAAAACATAAAACTATCCTTCCCTCGTACTTTGATAAAGCATTATTAAAAGGAAATAGACAAGGAGAAGGGAAGGAGAACAAAACATAACGATCTCACCAGGTTAGGTGCTTGATGCACCTAAGCTAAGGCCTCCTCATAAACAGGGCAATGGAGCAACTCCGTCACAACTTCAAGACTCGACCTGTCAAATTAGATGAGTCAATACACGCATGAGCTTATTAAACTCCTAGGACCACAATTTAGAAAACACAAGGTAAAAGGCAATAACCAAAATCACGATGAAGACTACAAGTATTCTCTTAACCTTATCAAAGGTCTTACAAAAATCAGAGGAAGGATTAACTGATGTATTTCACATGACTTTACAAGGCAAGTCCTCTAGGCATACACAATAAGGGTCAATTAAGGGATTATATCCTCTAAAGCAACCTAGGGACCGATAATCATCAACATTTCTACCAAACATATCAAACATGTTATCCTAATACCCCAAATTCATAGTAGCGTCACAAATTATAGGATTATCATTGAGCGCATCAATGTAATACTCGGGGGAAGAGGGTAACGAACAAAGAGGGGAAGCATATGAATGCTCAAGGGGATTGGGGAGAACACTATCACAACTAAGGCTAGGAGACTCCTCATGCATAAACAAATTACGTGACCCCTACAAAGAAGTATCTTTTGACTTACAACATGCATCAACAACACTAAACCTTGCAACAACCCCAAAAGGTTCACCCATCTCTTCCAAAATTTTGCTTCTTCTTCTTCTTCTTCTTCACCTCCAGAAACTAGTTCATCTAGTAAGCCAGGGGATGTTACTGATGGTGTCCCCAATGATTCTGATACTCTCCTTTCTTTTGAGTCACCATCTAATAAAGAGGAGCTTAAAGAGAAAGACTCATCTAATTCAGTTGATCCTTCACCTCCTAAGAGTTCTTCTTCTTCTTCTATTCCTTCTTCTGAGAAAGGCCATATGTCTTTACCTCCTTTCCCCTATACGCTTAAGAAGAAAGATCAAGCTCATGTTGGGAAGATGAGAGAGACCTTCTCTCAAGTCAAAAGCAACATTCCTTTGCTCAATGCTATTTAGCATATGCCTCCACATGCTAGGTTCTTAAAGGATATGCGCACGACTAAGAGCTACTAATGTCCCTAGGAAGGCTTTCTTAGCCTCTAGTGCTAGTTCTATTCTTTCTAATCAAATCCTAGTGAAGTATAAGGACCCCGGTTGCCCTACTATCTCTATAATTATAGATGACCAGCTTATTCATAGAGCTTTACTTGATGTAGGGGCTAGTGTCAAGTTGATACCCTTCACTGAGTAAGAGAGGCTAGGGTTAGGTAAGCTGAAACCTACCAAAATGGTTATTCAATTGGCTGATAGATCGACTAGGGTACCCAGGGGTATAGTTGAGGATGTGCTGATAAGAGTGGGTGAATTTATTTACCCAGTGGACTTCGTTGTAATTGAGATTGAGACGGTGTCTAATTTAGCTAGTTAAGTCCCAGTGATTTTAGGGTGTCCTTTCTTGGCCACTACCAATGCCCTCATTAATTGCAGGAATGGTATGAAGAGACTGTCTTTTGGCAACATGACCTTAGAGCTGAACATCTTCAACATCCAAAGACAAGCTTCTAGTTTTGATGATATAGAGTTCTCTGCTCTTCACTTGGTAGAGGATTCTATATTTGATGATGTTTTTGCTATCAAGTATGAGTCATTTCTTGCAAACGATGAGCGTGAATACGATGTTTTTAAGTTTGATAACTTGTGCTCTACTGTTGACTATTTGCTCACTACTGCTTCTGAATCTACTTCTGAATTTGTTTCCCCTCATGCTCTTGAATTGAGACCTCTTCCTGATTCTCTCGAGTATGCATTCCTAGGACCCAATGAATCCTTACCTGTCATCATTGCTTCTGACCAAGACCGAGACCAAGAGGATAAACTGATCACTTTACTTAGAGAGAACAGGGAAGCTCTAGGTTGGACTTTAGGGGATATTAAAGGTATCAGTCCTTCTATTGTGCAACATAGAATTCATTTACAGGACAATGCTAAACCCTATCGTGACCTTCAAAGGCATTTTAACCTAACTCTCCAGCAAGTAGTTAGGAAGGAAGTACTGAAATGGTTAGACCATGGGATTATCTATCCTATTTCTGATAGTGAGTGGGTTAGTCCCATTCAATTTGTTCCTAAGAAGACTGGTATTACTATGATTAGGAATGATAAGAACGAGTTAGTCCCTACTCGAGTTCAATCTGGGTGGCGTGTTTGTATAGATTATAGAAAATTGAATGTTGCCACTAGCAAAGACGACTTTTCCCTTCCTTTCTTGGACCAGATGCTAGAGAGGTTGGCTGGACATTCCTTCTATTGCTTTTTAGATGGATACTCTGGCTATATTAAGATCTCTATTGCTCCTGAGGATTAGGAGAAGACTACTTTCACCTATCCATTTGGGAAATATGCCTTTAGACGAATGCCGTTTGGACTATGCAATACTCATGTGACGTTTCAGAGATGTATGATTTCATTTTCTCAGATCTAGTTGACCAGTGCCTGAAAATTTTCATGGATGACTTTTTTGTGTTTGGGTCTTCCTTTGATGATTGTTTGTCTAATCTGAGAAAAGTGTTGGGAGAAAAACCTGACTTTGAACTAGGAGAAATGTCATTTCATAGTTAAAAATGCGATAGTCATAGGCCACATTATTTCTAGAGATGAAATTGAGGTAGATAAGGCTAAGACTGACCTGATTGTTAATCTTCCCCCTCCCACCTGTGTGAAAGAGATAAGGTCTTTCCTTAGATTTGCTGGCTTCTATCGTCGCTTCGTTAAGGACTTCAGTAAGATAGTGAAGCCCTTGTCCAACCTATTAGCTAAGGATGTGCCATGTTACTTCTCTGAGGAGTGTCTTGAGGTGTTTTCTAAGCTTAAGGATGTCTTAACCTCGGCTCCTGTTCTTCATCCTCCCATATAAGGATAACCATTTGAGCTGATGTGTGACGCTTCTGATTATGCTATTGGGGTTGTTTTAGGACAGTATGTTGATAAGAAGCCCCATGTGATTTACTATGCTAGTCACACTTTGAGTGATGGCCAACTGAACTACACTATTACTGAGAAAGAATTTTTGGTTGTGATTTTTGGCTTTGAAAAGTTTAGACTTTATCTGATTGGCTCTCACGTGATTGTCTACACTAACCACTCTGCTCTTGAGCACCTTCTTTCTAAGAAGGATGCTAAGCCTAGACTTGTTAGATGGATATTGCTTTTGCAAGAACTTGACTGGAAAATTAGGGATAAGAAAGGTTTTAAGAACCTTGTACCTGACAATTTGTCTAGGATTCTCTATGATAGAGAGAGTGAGTCAATTGTTTCTGAGTACTTCCCTGATGAGCAATTATATGTTGTCCACCCTGATCCATGGTAGGTTGACATTATGAATTACCTAGTTGCTGGTAGGATCCCTCAGGATTGGACGAAGAATGACAGAGATAGGTTCTTCCACCTTGTGAAGTTCTTTGTTTGGGATGACCTTTATTTTTTTAACTACTACTCCGACCAAGTGTTTAGGAGGTGTATTCCCAACAATGAAATGAGGAGTGTCCTTTCTTTTTGTCATGATCAGACATGTGGGGGGCATTTTAGTGGTAGGAAGACTGCAGCCAAAGTTCTTTAATGTGGTTTCTATTGGCCTACTTTGTTTATGGATGCGTTTGAATACTGTAAGAGTTTCCCTAGGTGCCAGTAGTTGGGTAAAATCACCAAGAGAGATATGATGCCATTGAACCCCATCATTGTGATGGAGATTTTTGATGTGTGAGGTATTGATTTTATGGGACCATCTCCATCTTCCTTTAGAAATGAGTACATTTTGCTAGCTGTGGACTATGTTTCTAAATGGGTTGAGGCCATCCCTTCTAGGACTAATGATGCTAAGGTGGTTGTGAAGTTCCTTAGGGAGAACATCTTTGCTAGATTTGGCATGCCCCGTGCTATCATTAGTGATCAGGGCACCTATTTTAATAATAGACCATTTGATGCCTTATTGGAGAGGTGCTCAATAGTCCATAGGCTTGCTACCCCCTATCATCCCCAAACCAGTGGCTAGGTTGAAGTGTCCAATTGACAAATCAAACAGATTCTAGAGAAGACAGTGAGTCGAAATAGGAAGGATTGGGCTGATAAGCTTGTAGATGCTCCTTGGGCCTATAGGACAACTTTCAAAACACCCTTGGGTGTATCATCTTATAGGGTTGTTTATGGTAAGCCTTGTCATCTTCTTGTGGATATAGAGCATAGAGCTTGGTAGGCCATTAAAAAGCTCAATTATGACTTGACTGAGGATGGTGAGGAGTGTATACTGCAGCTGAGTGAGTTTGATGATATTAGAGTTGAGGTTTATGAGAGTGCTCAATATTACAAAGAGAGGGCGAAGATGTTTCATGACAAGCATATCCTTAGGAAAGAGTTTGCCCCTAGAATGAAAGTACTCTTATATGATTCTAAGCTCCATTTGTTTTGAGGCAAACTAAGGTCCCGATGGACTGGTCCTTATATTGTCTCACGTGTTTTTTCTTATGGCGCAGTTGAAATTTGGGACCCTGAAAGTGGTGCAACCTTCAAGGTGAATGGCCAAAGATTGATGCAATTTCTAGAGTTACCAATCAAAGAAGATGTGAAGTGTCTGATACTCCGTGAGCCGAGTCCTGTTCGATGATTGTGGTGATAGCTCGGGTATACTTAGCACTCGACCTGGTTTGCTAAGCATTTTCTTCTCTTCTTATCTCTTTTTCTCTTTTTCTTTTCTTTTCTTTTTGTATAGTTGGTTGTTTTTCTTTTTCTTTTGTGTATATATGTTCATTTGTTTTTTTTGTTTTGAGTCATGTCCCTTTTGTTTTTGCGTCTTATTTTTATTTGTTTTCTTTTTAGGTTTTATTTTGTGGTTATTATTTCTTTCCACTCCCAATAAGGACATTGTGATATTTAGGTATGGGGTTGGGGAAACTTTGAAAGTTTAAAATTGAAAATTAAAAAAAATTAAAAAAAATTTGAAAATTTGAAAATCCAAAAAGATTTTTGTTTTATTTTTAGGGAAGCTTCGTGCTACTTTGATAAGCTTAAATCCGCTGTGCTTTGACTTTTAGCTTGTATGTAAGCATGATGTGTATGATAGGTCTCCGTCCTCAGTGTGTCATTCTAAGCCCTAATTCCAACCCCAATTGTTCATTATCAATGTGAAATCCAATCTCTATTTATACCATCATCATTATCTTAAGGTCTTACTCTTCCATGATTAACTCTCCCACTTGTCTTTGACACGATTAATTTCGTTTTTGTTTGCATTCCAAAAACTTGTTGTAAATTTCTGTAATTATGTGGTTTATCGGTGTAGGAATTATAAGTGTTGTCCTAAGGGATGGTTATGAAATTGAGTTACTACTCAACTAAATTAAACTTGCTAGATAGCCTCTTAATCTATAATCTAGTAATGTAGATTAACATGTGGTAAGAATATGAAATTAACATTAGAACACCAACAAGTAAGAAAAGCACTGAAATGATAAAGATAGAGCACCAAACACTTCCTGGTAGAGCAATCCATTTGAGGTACAGACGAAGCAAACCATGAGAACAGAGCAATCAAATAGAACAAGTGCCCAGAAATCAACATAAATTCAATCCAAAAAAAGAGAAAGAAGAAAAAATCATGTTGAGGAGAAACAAACAAAAAATGAGACAAAAAAATGTAGAAACCAAATAATAAAAAAAAGAATGAATATGTGATTGGCATTGGGCATTTACATATATTGAGTCCCTTTCTTTGTCAACTCATTTCCTACATGATTCATTAGGTTATGTTCATTATATTGTTAAGGTTTGGAGTGTTGGTGAACTTCATGGATACTTGGTGTTTTGATTAGTTGCTACCTAGTTAACTTGGCTAAATAGTTCAATATTACCCAAATTCATTGGTCCACTCCTTTCCCTTAACCCTTTTAGCCCACATTATAACATAAGTAAAGTCTTTTGATTGTTATGTGCACATTGCATTCCTAGTGGTAGAGAATTTGAGAGTTTTGGAAGGATTATGGTAGATTAGATCCTTGGAATGAGTCTTGGATGAGCCTATGCTATATTTTTAACACATGAGTGGGAGTGATTCACGTTTCCCATTAGTGAGGCTCTACCAGTGCATTTGGCTCTAATCAATTTCATGTGCTTGCATGACATGCTTTGTGATTCTTTGGGGGTAATCAAGTTTGATATCTGGCTTGTGGTCGTATATTTATTGAAAACATTCACCTTCTCCTGGTTTTAAAATGTCTTTTACACTATTTGGGGTTGTCATTAATTGATACTCTTTCTTGTGGTGTGTTATGAGTTGTCTTGTTTGAGGAGGTTATTATGTTTTTGAATATTATATGGATCTCCTCTTGTTGGTTTTATCTAGTGTTTGCTTGAGGACAAGCAAAGGTTTAAGCATGAGGAAGTGATGAATGCCATATTTACATTGGATTTCATGAGTGTTTGGGAGTCAATTTAGGGGATTAATGTGCTTAATTGCATGATTTGTACCCCTATTTCTTCTATTATGCTTGGTTTCTCTTGTTTGTGAAGTGTTTATAGAATTTGATCTTGTGAACCCAAAGCATGATGATAAAATGGCAATTTTGAGACCTTATGGATCAAAGAAGGTAGCAAATGGCCCAACGACACCAAACACAGGTGAACTGCAGCCAGTAGCACGACCTAGAAGGACAAAAACGAATCGACCAGCATAAGTAGCAGGACAATAACTAATCGACCAGCATAAGCAGAGTCCAACACGGTCTGACCGTAGTGGTGCCCATGGTCCGTGGTGAGCTCTGTTTCCCCGAGTCAGCTTGATTTTTTTACGGCTGTTTGACTAACAGGCATTTTTGATGCTTGCAGCCTTCATTTTTGCCATAAAAAAGCGGGTTTTGATTGTTTCTTTGGTGTGCCTATTCCATTCCACTCTTCAATGTTGATCACCTAGATTAGGATTTAGATTTGGACTAGAGTAAGAGAGAGTGAATTGAAGTGAAGATTTGCAACAATTCCAACCCAAGTTTGCAATGACGGCTCAAGCACGATATTAACTGAGTAATTCTATTCTGTTCTCTTCTCTTTTCTTATTTAGGATTTATGTTTTGTAATTTAGATTACCATTTGTTGTTTTGATCTTGAATTTATTCAAACTAGTTAATTTCTCGATCTTATGTTGATATCTTTTGGCACTTTGCAATTTGTTGGATTGTTTTATCAAATCTTAGATGTTTATTGTCTTGTGAGAAATTTAATCACTTTCTTGCAAGTTTTGCTCATTAAATGAAGAACTGAAAGGTGAAATTTAGTACTGGAACCCTAGGATTGGACTTGTTTGGGTGGTTTCTTGAGCAAGTCACACAAATTGAGAAGCCATGAATTTGATAATCGCATGCTTAATGAGCCGAAACACATCACGAGCCTTTGAGAAATGGTAATTGGTTAGATTCAGGTATTACACTTCACCTTGAAAGAGGGTTGTGATACTTGGGTTGTTAGTTTTAAAATAACCAATACATGAAGAAGTGCTTGATTAAAATATGATTTGAGGGATTACTTATTTTATATAATTTCTTAATTATTTATCCACTAGAGTAGATAGTACTTTAGTTTAATTTCTATCTCAAATTTTAATTTTCTTAGCCTAACTTGAGGGAACATAGCCCCGTAGCTTGACCTAGTCTCTGTGGGATCGACCTTGGTGTGCTAGAATGTCATCATTCGCTTGCAGCCATACCAATTTTTTTAGCGCCGTTGTTGGGGACTAGTGTCGAATATTGGGTTTTTCTCAATAGATTTGGCTAAAAATTTTGTTTTTCTTTGAAAAAAACAAAAAAATAAAAAAATTTTGAGAAAAAAAAAAACAATTTTCCTTTCTTTCCAATTCAAACATGAATTATTTTGGAAGTATTTTAGGCGTTTAAATGATTTTCTTGCTTAATGTGGTTATTATGTGTGTATATGGGAAATTTTTGACATAGTTGATGAGCGTGTGAGTAGTGAAACCCATGCTCTTTTAGAGTATTTGGGTTTTCTTGGTAAAAATGTTGACGAGGCATGGTATTTACTTGAGTGGATTGCTTGAGATTCATTTGAGTTTGAGAAGGCTACTCATGTTTCTAGATATTCATCCTCTAATCCTTGTGCATTCTATGCTAGATCTTTTTATGCCCTTTTTTTGGTGTGACTTCTGTATTTCTTCTAACCATACCATAAATTCGTGTCCTTAGTATGCATGCTAAGCTCAATCTGACTTTTCATCACCCATGGACAATATTGATATTGTTTTGACTTTACCTAATTCATCCTTTCCTTAAGCTCAGTGCACAGGGTTGGAGATAGGTGAAACTTTTGAGGTTTCTGGGTGTAGTGTTGTTGATGTATGTTTTATGTCAGAAGATACTTTTAATAAGGTGCATAATCTAGCCGAGACTCATTTAGAGGGGTCATGTGAGGTGTTTATCGAAGAGGAGTCTCCTTGCCTTGATTGTGATATTCTCCCGATCCCCTTGATCATTCACATGCTTCCCCTCTTTGTTCGTTACCCTATCCTTCCCCCGAGTATTACATTGATGCGCTCATTGATAATCCTATGATTTGTGATGCTACTATAGATTTGGGCTATAAGGATAACATGTTTGATATGCTTGTCGAAATGTTGACGATTATGTGTCCCTAGTTTTCTTTAGAGGTTATGATCCCTAACGCTTTGTAAGCGCACGCATGTTGTACTTTCAATTAAATATAGTTGTCACAGAGACCAATGCAATCTACTGAATTTATCCTTGTTTTAAAATGCTAAGCAAAATATATATTGAGTTGGAATATCTTCTGAAACTAATCTATTGCTAGATGAATGCTAATTTCTAATTTAAGGATTCCATCAATTAAAAATGCATAGGGATTTGATTCACCAACAATGAATCATATGTGGTAAATGAAGTTTATGCTTACTTAAATTTGGATGAATCAAGGGATGACTATCCTATATAATTCAATTATTTCTTTCAAAATAAACCGAATTATTTAGACTAATCAAATTGTCGTTCTTTTAAAGGTTCATGAATTTGTCCAAAATAAGAATCTACATTGTCAAATTTCCTCTTAACATGCTAAAAGTAACTATGCTTAGTCTAATCTTGTCGATCAAATAGTGGATTTCACCTTTTAGTACTTCATGCAACCATTTAATAATTTGCAAGCAAATTTTGCCAAAATTACTCACAATATTCACAACGTAAGATAGATTGAAGCATGCCAAATATAATAAGCACAATATTGATAAAAATTAAGGATCTAATTTCATTTCTTGGCTATCAAATACCTAGACTAAAGAAACCTACTCACGCATGGTTATTAAACAAACAATAAATGTCAATCTAAAAATCAAAACAGACAAGAACTATTCTAATGGAGTTGAAAGAGTAAGATAAGAGAGTTGGCTTAGCAACAATGGAGTTCTTAATAATTCTTCAATCTTCAAGACTCCAAATTGCAAGTAGTCTTCCTTCCAATCTTCCTTTTGGGTCAAAAATGATAAATTATAAGACTATTTAAGAGATTTCTTGATAGATGCTTTAGGTTTTTTATTCTAGCAACCGAGCATGCCTAGATATCGTAGCCAACGATCATTCTAAGCCTTAAAACTGAGGAAAATGAATAGTTACAGCTGTTATAGGCCTACCACGGACCATGGCCTTCACCATGGATAGTCCGTGGAGGCCTCGTTCTCAGTTGCTTCTTGATCTTCTTTCTTTTCACGGGCATAGTGACTGGGGGGCTTTCGTGGTGAGTTAAGAAATTGTCTTCTGTGGGTCAATGCTTGGTCAAAATGGTCTCTATGCCTGCAAAAAGTATCCAAGAACTGTACCCAAGCATAAAATGAGAATTTGGGGTATAAATTATAACATAAGGCTCATGAATTCCCTAAGAATGCAACAAAGTGACCCAAAATGATGCAAACTTTAAGCACTTATCAAACTCAAAAATTGACACTTCACAAGCGCACGAGTGTTGTAGTTTATATTAAATATCATTTTTATAGAGACCAATGCAATCTACTGAGTTTATGCTTGCTTTAGGATGTTAAGCAAAATTTATGTTGAGTTGGGATATCTTCTAAAACTAATCTATTGCTAGATGAATGCTGATTTTTGATTTAGGAATTCTATCAATTAAAAACACCTAGTGATTTGTTTCGTCAACAATTAATTAGATCCGGTAAATGAAGTGTATGCTCTCTTTTCTTCCTAATTTCTTCCCCATTACCTCTTATTCGCACAAAATTTCCCATTTTCTCCTCCTTTCATCCCATACTTCATAGTTTGGATTTCAAGCAAACACACCCATCCACATTTAACACCTTTGGCGCCTCTAGTTCATCCTGACCTTCCTCTTCCCAAGACTACATAGATATCCACGCTACTCTTCGGTCCACACAAGAGGAGCAACATTCCTTACGCACTTATGTCCAAACCAAGAATGCCACCCTTCGTGACATTATTCAAGAATGACATGATGAGCTCTGTGGGATGACCACTTCCCAAAATCAGCATTTCGAGGACTTTAGAGATTGTCTTGAGACTTGGCGTGATTGGCATATATCTCAACCCCACCATCTTTCTTCGCCCCCTCTCCTCCTTTCTAGTTCTTCTTCCCCTTCCCAGTGATTATAATGTGCTTGCATTACAGAAAATGCTTTGTCTAAGCGTGGGAAAGTTGCATGTTCATTTGTGAATATATGTATGATGTGGATGAGTGAATTGTTTGCATCAGAATATGCTTTTAGGGGTTGTTAGAGCATTTTTAGTTGAGCATTTAGGTTTCTTTTTATTTTGGGAACATTTAAGTTTTTAGTTTTTGCATATTAGGTTTAGTATGCACAAAAAAAAACAACAAAATTAAAAATAAAAAAAGACAAAAATCCTTTGATGATTAGTCTTTAGACTAGGTGACTTTCTTTGGCTTAATTTTGACCTTTTAGTTATGCCCATTTGTGACTAAAATGTTTGATAATGAGTTTTTGAAATGTGTTTGTTGATTTGACCATCATGTTGAATACGAATTGGTTGCTTAGTGACACTTTGCATGAATATTTGACATGTGAGATTCAATGAGCTAGTTGTGCTTTAGTAATTGTCCCATGAGGCTTTGAGCTTGAATAGGCTAATTCATCAATTTTAGTCTCTTATTCCTTTTTATGTGTGACTTTTCCTAGATTCTAAATCTCTAGAACACTCTTTGGTTCTTGTTTAAGATCACATTTAGCATACACATTTAGGTAACATGATTGAGGTATTCTTTCAATTGATGAGCAACATTGACCAAATAGCCACCCTTGTTAAACATGAGTTACCCCCTTGCTACCCCTTTGAGCCTTGACCTTGTTTATTGGCGTGAACCACTAATACAACCCTCGCCAAATACATATCTTACCTTATTTAGCCAAGACTATAGAGTTCCATTGCTTGATTGTGAATTGGTTGAGAAGTGTCGAAAGGAACTTAATGTTTTAAGCCATGATCAATTATCTTTGAAAATGAAAAAAAACACCGAAAAGGAACTAAAAAGAAAAAACTGAAAAAACAAAGAAAATGTGAAATAAATGATCTCGGCTTCTGGATTTCTTCAACACTTTCTCTCAATTTTGAACCAACTGAGGGGATTTGCTTATATCTTTGACGTATTAAGGTTTGAAGATTTTGTTTTGAAGAAAATTGGTAGGCAATGATTTTGCTTTTAGCCTTTGGCTTTTAGATCCACAATCCCATATATTTGTCACTTAAATTCTTGGGAAAGTCCTAAGATTTATTAGCATTCTTACAAAGAAACTCTCCCCCACACAAAGATTCAACCATTGTCCTAGTACTTACATCCAAATCATCATAAGCTATTTGACACAATCCAAACCATGGAGAGGGCAATGAGTAAGTAACTCCTTGAACCTATTCATATACTTCCAGAAAGGCTCATGTTTAAGTTAGACAAAATAAAGGATTTCATTCCTAGTTCTAATGGTCTTGCTAGTGGAAAAGTATCTCTCAAGGATATGGAAAAAAGAATCCCAAGATTTAATATAACCAACCTTAAGACCATACATCCATGTCTTAGCATCATCGTTGAGAGCAAAGGGAATGAATTTCATCCTCACAACATCATTTGGTGCCCTAGGCATGTGAATCAGCCAACGCACCTCCTCAAACTCACGAATAAATAAATAAGGATATTCAAAGCCTGTAAAGCTGGGAAGCATGCCAACGTAATTCAAATTAAGATCAAATGTCATTAGGGATAGGAGGGAGGTCAAAACATGATTGTGGTGAAGTTCAGGGAGGATAGAAGTGATCCTCAATGAGCATGGTGGGTTGGGTTTCACTCTTTCTAGAATGGACTCATCAAGCTTAGTTGACGTGGGCTCAACATTAATCACATTTGTTTCCTCAAAAGTCCCAAGCCCATCATTAATATTCAGTGAGCCATAACTTTTTGGGTTTTCAATTTTTTCAATTTTGTGGGATTTTCACATTTTCTAATTTTTTTTTGTGTTTTTCAATGTCATCCAAATAAGTAGCTAATCTATAACTCAAGAGAAAAAATAAAGAAATAATAAAAGAGACTACACTAGCATAAAATGAACTCTAGGGGGACATATGTACCAGATCGCACCACTGTCCCCAGCAATGGTGCCAATTTGTTGATGTAGTTTTTTAGGGGGGAGTAAGGGTAGAAATTTCTCATCATATGGGATGGTATGCAAATGAAGTCACTAATTATTTTCGATCCCAACTCTAACCTAGGAAAAGCGATAAATGTCACTAAGCGTGATTAACTAAACTAATTACTCTCTAATTCCAATTTCTAATCTAAACATGATTAATTAAAGTAAACTAAAACAAGTATAATTAACTAAATCAACCCCAAACATCGTATTAACCAACAATAGCTAGCAAAGAAACTAATTAACCAAGAAACCATTAAATTTACTAATTAAAAGAAGAAAGAGAAAGGGGAGCACCTCAAAGCTTTGAAAATCCAACAATGGAGTTTGGCCTCCATTGTTAGAGCAAGTGGATGATGAATGAAGGTAAATTCTCCACTTATTTTCACTAATCTAACTCAACTACTCATAATCTAACACATTGAGAGCTAAAAACTCAAACTTGTGAAAATGGATTTTCAACGCCTAAGCTGGAGGGGAGAGAGAGAGCATGAACTTTACATTCTTAAAGAAAGAGAATGAGAGATTAAGAGTAGGTAATAGATTAGAAGGAAGATTAGGAAAGGGAGACACTAATTTCAATCCACTAACTTACAAACGCATGTAAATTTGGGCATTAGACTAGTAAATCAAACCTAACAAAGTAAGAACTTGAATGGAAATAAATATTAAAGAGAGAGAAAGAAAACTAATTGCATCAAAACTTCATTACTCTTAAAATGTGGCTACAAAATGAGGGTAAATTTAGACTAATCTTTCTTAAACCCTACGCTAAACTCTATTCTTAAAACCTAAAAATTAGATCATTACACAAATGGAGGAATGAGCTTTAAATAGATCCTGATGCAGCAGGTTTGGCACGGTTGTGCATAGTGGCAAGGGCAAATCGCGCCAAACCTTTCGAAGCCAACAACAAAGGCAAGCAGGACAACGAATGGCACGGTCGTGCCACATGGCACAAGCACCCCATGCCATGTTTTTGGAATTCTACACAGAAATAAAGCAAAAACAGGATTTGGCAAGGTCGTGTCGCCTGGCACAGGCTCCTCGTGCCGCCTGGCACTGACAGTCATTGTCGCCTGGCATTAGCACTGATAGCCCATGCTAAATTTCTGCAATGCTCTTCTTCCTCATTTCTACCACAATCTTTGTGGTTGTGGACTCGAACTTGCTTCATGGTTATCCCAGGCTATCCTCTAAGGTTTTCTGAGTTGACGTGCCTAACTTTTGGCATGTTTGCATGAATTATCCGCCATTTACGTAATTTTTGGTATTACCTACAAAAACAACAGAACATAAATAAATAACCCAATTTACCAATTATTTGAGCTAAATCTAGGTAGAATAAGTTCTAAAATTCACACGTATCGCACCCAAACAGGTAGCTCATATATAGTTGTTATTGTGGATGATTATTCACGTCTTACCTGTGTTTCTTTTTTGAAAGAGAAAAATGAAGCATTTCATGAGTTTTCAAAACTTTGCAAGCAATTACAAATTTACTAAAATCCACCCATTGTTTCCATTCGAAGTGACCATGTTAGAAATTTGTTCGGTTCTTAACCGGACAAAGTTTTGACCCTCATTATTAGATTTTTAACTCACAAATAATCTTGAAATTAGTTAATCAATTAGATTTTGTGTTTTGTAGGGTTAAATGAGAAAGGGGCCCAATTGGAAGCCAAGCCCAACCCATTTGGAAGGAAAAGGCCAATAGCATGCCAAAGTTCAAGAGGGCGTGCCATAGGTCCAGCGGGTGCGTGCTACAAACAGAAATGCAAAATCATGGACAGAGATTTGGTACAGCTGTCCCATGCCAAGGGACATGACCCTGCCAAACCCTGTAACTTTGTTTGGGATTAATTAGTCGATGATGTAAGAGTAAAAAGACAAAACAACTTTTGATTTTGTTTATGTCATCTTCATTTTTTTAGCAGCTTTCTTCCTATAGCTCTAGCTTGGTTGAACTTTCTCTCTCCTCCGTGAATGAATAGAAAAAATTTGAACCTTTAGATTAATTTCATGGTAAATTTCTTGTTCTCTCTCTTTATTATTCTTAATCTTACTTTCTCTCTCTTAAATTTCTGTAAAAACTCCACTTTTAAGCAACACCAATCTTCCAAAAACATGGGTTTGATGTGTTGGGCGTTGTGGGAAGATTTGGGTTTTGATCTTGATGGATTGGAAGCCTAAATCTATCTCTCAAAACTCAATCATCTCTCTAGTTGAAATTCTCCTTTTCTACATTCATCCATTAATGCTACTAGGCCAGCTTGAGATAGTGCAACTTGAGTTTTCATGGATAAAGAGATCATTCAAGGCTTGATGATGATGATATCACTTGTTCTTAGCCAAGAATGCTTGTGAACTCATTGGTAACTTATCTTCCTCATCTTTTTATTGCATTTGTTAGGATTATGCATAGTTTAGTTTAGAAATCAGATTTTCTTGGGGTGGTATTTGAGGATTGTTTGTTGTGTTGATTGGCCATGTCGAGCTGGATCCCCCATTTTCTTTGTGCTATGTGTTTTTTTAGGTGCTAGTGATCATTAGTTAGATTAGGGTAGTGTTTATTTGCTTTGAAAAGTCATTTTTAGAAGAGTTTATTAGGTTTGCACACTGGGTTTGTTTAATTAAGTTAAAAATTAAAATCACACACACAATTAAGTTGATCATAAGTCAATCACCATTCATAGTAGAGGACGACTAAAACTCTTATTCACCACAGAAAAAAATATCAACAAGAGTTTGATCAAAAAGAATTTATTACATTTTGCAAAAACTTTGGTGTTTCGTAAATTTTTCATCAACTAGAACTCCTCAACAAAATGGTGTGGTTGAAAGGAAAAACTATACCTTAAGGGATATGGATAGCACTATACTTTGTGAAAGGTAGTTTGCGAACATCTTTTTGGGCAGAAGCAGTTAACACTAACTATTTTTTAAACCATTGTTTAATTCGCCTTATTTTGAAAAAGACTCCCTATGAACTTTTTGAAGGTCGGAAACCAAATATTTCTTATTTTCGTACATTTGATTGTAAACATTTCATTCACAATAGGGGAAAAGACAAGTTAGGTAAGTTTGATTCTACAAGCGATGAAGGTATTGTTGTAGGTTATTCCAAGCATAGTACAACTTGCCATGTTTATAATATGCATACTAGAATAATTGAAGAGAGCATTCGCATTGTTTTTGATGAGTCTAATGATGGTAGGCTAAGCTCTTCTCCTATTCCAAGAATTGAAACTCAGTAGATATGATGATGATGATGAGGGGGAAGAAGAAGCAAGAGCCAAGACAAATATGGAGCACAAAGAGCCACCTCAACATTCAAGTCCTGAAAACAATATGCCTCATACAAGTGAAGAGCCACATGCCATGAATGAAGAAGAACCATCACCTAGTGCTCCAAACGAAGAAACTACACATGAAATAAGACAAGGCTACAAATACAAGTCATATCATACACTAGAAAACTTACTTACCGATATATCGACTGGTATAAGAACTAGATAATTTCATTGAAATTTTTATGCATTTTCCTATTTTGTGTTGCTTATTTAACCTAAGAATCGTTGAGAGTCTTTTGATGGCCCTAATTGGGTTATTGCTATACAAGAAGAGCTTGGTCAATTTGAAAGAAATTAATTATGGTTTCTTACTCCCTGACCTAAGGATTGGGACAACATGGGTGTTTCGTAATAAGTTAGATGAAAGTGGGAATGTGGTAAGAAATAAGGCTAGACTTGCTTATTATTTTTTTTCCCCTTTTGTTTAAACAACTCCCCAGTGTTTTTACCTAGTAATCATTTGAGCTAAAACTTGGGCCACTATTAATATTTCAACATTTGGAAGAAAATTATAAACTTTACCCATTATGATCAACATATACTTTTGTATTTGTTAATATCGAATTTATCCACTTGTCAATTCTATTTACATAGCATAGGTAAGCAAACTGTATACATATATACATATTTTATGAGAATTATAACTTCTACCCACTTTTGTAAATGTGCTAATTTATTTATATTATTTATATATTTATTTATAAATTCTGAATGATTTAGTGCAGAGCATGACTAAATTTCATTTTTAGGCCACTTCATCGTCTCAACTTGCAATTGTTTAAATATACCAAATCTTGAATTGAAATGCGACATCCAACTTAGTTAATTTAAATTGCTATTAACCAAGGTAAAATAATTAACATAGTTTAGTTTCGAACTATTACATAGATGAGGGGTGATTGATGAACAATTTTGAAAGAGAGTGTCTTATACATGTTGGTGGATCTTGTTTCTTGACAATTGAAGCTACACACATTTTTGTTTGAAGAAACAAAAAGTTTGCTCAAATTAATAGCCAATGTTGAGCTATTTTTCACATCCTAACACAAATAGTGACATTCTTGTTGTTAATAGTGCATCATCTTTTTCTTTTTTCTTTTACTCTTTTTTTGCATTAAATATTTTATAAACATCATTAAAAATGAAAAAAGAAAATATGCTACACTGACAAGAATACAAATACGCTATTCTAACATTATTCAAGATTTTAAACTAAAGTCATGTCATTACATGCAAAATAATTTAATGTTTATTGCTTGTATTGTATTTCGTTAGGTACCCATCTAACTCATTAAAACAGCAGCAACAATAATAGTAGAACACCAACAATAACAACGATAACAAGAACAATAATATTGGCAAATTAGTTACATCGTACAAACAAACCCATTAAAGCAGCAACAACAACAACAACAACAGTAGAATAGCAAAGACAACAACAATATTGTCAAATTGGTTACATTGTCAAGACAATTAAAAGCCAAAAGGGTCCAAGTAGCAGGTGTTTCCAAAGAAATTTCAATGAGAGAAAAAGGGAATGGTGAATTTACATGCGATAGTTTCTTTGTCACTTGGATGACGCTATGTCCTCCTCTTCTAACTTGCAAAGCAGGTTAATTCTGGATTTGACCTAAAGAAGACCCCTCCAAAATCAAATGAGTGAAAGAAGAAGGTGATGTAAAGGAGGGAACAAATGCAGAGAATCTGACAACATTTTTTAAAATTTTTGATGATTTGTGTGTCTTTTCAGAGTGACAAGACTGTCTATGATGCTAGTGTGTATGGGCTAATTTTACCTTAGGATTTAAACTCTAGGGATAAAATGGTCATTTTCTGTTGAAAGGGTAAAATGATTATTTTACCCCCTTTCGTTCTCGATTGCCAGTTGGGCTAGGCCTTGGCCATCCTTGCCCTTCTATACCCTCTGGGAGATTTATGAATTATGAGAGATAAGACGTGTTGCTCTCCTATTGGTAAAGCTAGCGCGCCCCCCCCCCCCCCCAAACCAAAGAAAAAAAATCAAAACGGATGTTTAAAAATTGATAGAAGACGTCGGATCCATTAAAGTCATAGAATCTCAAATTTTGGGATGGAATGTTCTACTGCTGTAAAAATAGCTCAGATAGTCTTATTTGCATTGTGTTAGCAGTAAATTACCGGTGGAATATGGGAGTTCAGCTGTACTTGAGAATTGGATGTACGTTCCAAATAAAACTTTTTGTTTGCAAGTTTATAGTAAGGCATTATCAGTCAAGGGGACTCTCTGCAAGAAAGAAATGTTACTTTGTGCGTATGTAATTTATGTCAATGTGGGTGGCCCAATGGACCTCCTGTTTATATATCACTAATTCACTGTTTAGCTCATAAAGTTAGTCAACTAAAAAAATATCACTGGTACAATTCACATTAATATTTTCTAACAGAATTATCAATGTACAATCCTTGCGAAAAGGAATGATCAATATACCATCCTTATGAAAAGGCTATCTAAAGTATTCAACACTATGTTTTAACTTTTTTTAAAAAAAAATCTTATAATTCAATTCTACGGATGTGTCCTTTTCCTTTTGGGGCTCTTAGTGTATGATAACTAGACCTAATAAAAACTGATTCAACTTGAAAATCAGATACAACACATCCGAAAATTTTAGATTTTTAGCACAATTTTCTCAACACGAACTTACAATAAATTGAACACAGAAAAGCCATAAATTAATGGGTCAAACATGACCCAACCTGAACCCATCCGCATCCACTTGACACAAATATTATGTATCTATTTTTTCCTTTTATTTTTTCCTCTTAACAATAACGATTATTTGTTATGTTGAATCTTTAGAGACGTTATATAACTATCTCATCTTTTCACAAATTAAACAACGGTATCATTTAATTACCAACTCCATTCTCATAAAATAACATTACGCACAACTTTAATGGATAAATTTTTAAATGGCTATAAAACAACATGAAATAACTATGTAGTCTTTAAAAAATTAATTTATAATAAGACAAGTATTAAAAACTGTTCAAGTCATATTGTTATTTTTTAGTGAAATATAAAGATGTCTAATCATATTTTAAATAACTAGTTTTACGACCCGTGCTTTGCACGGGCTCTTCTTAAAATTCAACTTTTAAATCTGTAGATACATAACTTCTATGTAAATATTCATTTAAAATTTTATAAAATATGGCATAATTTGATAACAACTAATAAACATTTCTCCATTAAATTATATAAAAATAAAACTCATCAATATTACATTTAATTGCAACCATAAGATGCAACCTCAAGACCCAAAAATATATAAATATATGTGATATTATTATCTAATAATCTAAATTTTTGATCTTATAAATAAAAAATAATTGTAATATTCTATAATTCTCTAATCCACTTTTATTTGGTTTCCATTTTAATAGTTCTTGAATATAATGCTAGTAGTAGGGAATGGATTGGTCGTATTAGTGTTAGGTTGCCCCATTAAGAAAATATAACTGATTGGATAATAGTAAGTCAGTTAACAAAACATTGAATTAATAAATGCGTTATTAGCAGGCCGAATCACTTCTACTCATTAACATACTCTAGAGGGGATGACCCATAAATGATCCAACCCATTATTACCGTAACTTTAATGCACTGGCCGACCCACCTGAGCCAAAGGGGATTCAACTCTTTACTCACCTATACATGACGTCCATATATCATATAAAGAGTTCGAATATTTTTGTCTTCTTTTAAGAAATTACAAATGCAATGCGTTTAATGATAAATATGCCAATTTTTTAAATGTGACAAGAAAAAATAATTGACAAAAAAAGTGTTCTAAACCTGTTAAGTTAACACAAAACTAAAATGCATTCGCCAGCAATTTATTGTATGCGACCGGGTGGACATCTCATTTGTCCACCCGGGCGCACAATTATTATCGTATTTTCTCTTTGTTTTTGTTTGCATGATTTTTTTTTGGTTCATTTTGTCCACCTTTTTTTTTACATATGATTTACTCGGAAGTTTGATATAATATGTTCGTCCTTTTCATCCTCTATTTTTTTACAGATTAAAAGAATTTATATTCCTCAAAAGAAAATCTTTCATCCTTTTTGTGTTATTTTCTATTTCGTGGTTCATTGTCCCTTAATTTTATAACTTATTTTGTCTTCTTTCTTCTTTCTCTTTTTCTTTTGTATAAGCAAATGTGGAGAAGATCAATGAGCAAATACTTATTATTTACTTCACTTGTTTGTGAATGGCACACTATACATTCTCCCCCTCCCCCCAAAAAAAATATGCACACACATTTTTTAAAATTCTTCTATTGAAATATTAAGACATACACTTATATTTACATTATGGATCTACATTCCCCATTTTTGTATAAAAATCCTAGTTTTTAAGATAAATATTAATTGAAAATTTGTTTATTTATTATCCATATTTTTACTCAATAGAAGCATACAGATTTATTATAAAAATGAACAAAAATAAGGAAAAAAAATTCACTACCAAATTTTATATGTATGGATGCAACAATAGTGAGCAATACTGCATATGCTAATCAGCTATATAATATATTTAATGAGCAATACAATGTTATTAAGAAAAATTTATATTATCTTTTATTGTAACATGAGTGCATTCATATTATACATATTTAGTCAGTGTAATATAAATATAATCCAACTCACTAAAAATATGTCATAACTCACTAAATGTAAGTCATAACTCACTAAAAGGAGAATATATTATACCTAAGAATATGAACAAAAAAGTATATGTGCTAACTAAAATTGTGTACTCTATTGTTTGTTTACTCATTTTTTATACAAAAATAATTAGTATTCAACGCTAAATCATATTGATCACAAAATACATTTTATAACTCACTAAATATCTATCATAGCTTACTAAATAAATAGCATAACTCACTAAAAAGAGTAGTACAGATAGCCAGTAAATAAAATTGTCAAGTTCTCGGGTTATGTTACAACTCAATCATTTTTACTATGACATAAGGGTGTTTTTATTATATTTTGTGAGTATAATACAAATGTAGTAAACTCATTAAATATAGTCCAACTGACTAAATATATTTTATAGCTCATTAAAAAAATATAGACAATTAGAATATAGTTTAGTGAGTTTCAGAAGCATAATAACATTTTTTTTAGTACAATACCACATTTTAACAAAGTTATATAGTATTTTTACTAAGTGGAACGTATGGTACATAAGATGCATTCGTTTTGATCTATCCGCTCACTAAAAGTATGTATTAACTTACTAAAACTGTGTCTCAACTCACTAAAATATTGTAATGAGCTATACATCATTTTTAGTGAGTTGAAATTCGATTGCACAATTGCTTCTGTACAATCGGTTGTATGATATAACAACTCACTAAATAAATAGTATAACTCACTAAAAAAATATAGACAACTAGAATACAGTTTATTGAATGTTAGATGCACAAGAACATTTTCTTAGTACAATTAGGGTTGTTCATCGGTTCAGGATCGGATTGGACCGGATGGGCCTGGACCGAAGACCGATTAAAGGTAACCTGGAGGACTGAGGACCAAACAGGTCCAGAGTTGGTCCAGACCGAGACCGGACCGGACCGGGACTGGATCGATTTTGGACGGAGTCCATGATCTCGTTAAATGGGTTGTTCCACTGTTGTGAATTATCAGTGTTAGGTAAAAGATCCTCCCCTCTTACTTGTATGTTGTAACCAAGGCCATCTCAGGCACCATAATTCCATAAATCTCATAAATTGACCAAAACTATTAGAAATTAACACAATTCTAAAAGCTTTAGCATGAATTAGCAGCATAAATCTCATAAATTAACACCAGAACACCATAAATCTCAAAAATTAACACCATAACACCATCAATCTCAGAACTTAACACCATAAATCTAAAAAATTAACACCATAAATTCCCAAAAGTACTGAAAATGGAGAATTCAAAACTAGAGAGTGAGATTACCGGCTAGACTCAAACGAGTGTCGATGCTTCGCGAGTGGATGGTTCATGGTTGCGAAGTGCACATGCATGAGTGATTGACCGATGGTGACTGGGGAAAAAAAGGGCTGGAGTTAGGGCTAGAGAGGAGGTCGGAGGGCTCGCAGCAATAGGGCTAACCGGCTAAGGGTAGGGTTGTCTAGCTGAACACGTGGTCATGGTGTGGAGAAGGCCGGAAGGGTAGATGCGAGACTGCGGGAGCCGGGAAGGAGAACTGGAGATTGGGGAAGGGTAGAAGGCGAGGTCCAAGGAGAATGGCAGAGGCAGGCACAGGGACTGAGTGCTTGGGATTGTCGGAAAATGAGGAATTCAAAAATCAAAACCCTAAACCTTTGGTCCACGGTCCAGTCTGCCAGTCCAACTGGTCCAGACTCGGACCGGACTGAAGACCGAAACTGAAAATAGACTGGATCGTGGACCGGACCGATTAAGCATGGTGCGAACCAGTCCGATACGGTCCAGGCCCAACTTCAATCCGGTTCGGCTTCGGACCGAATAATGAATAGCCCGGTGTACAATAACACATTTTAATAAGTTATATAGTATTTTTACTAAGTGAAACTTGGGTACATAAGATGCATTAGTTTTGGTCTGTCTGCTCACTAAAAGTATGTATTAGCTCATTAAAACTGTATCTAAACTTACTAAAATATTTTAGAGAGCTATTCATTATTTTCAGTGAGTGAAACTAGATGCCCAACAGCATATTTTAATGAGCTATATAATATTTTTAGTGAACTGAAATCCAATTCTACAATTACATCTGTACAACAAGTTGTATGATATAACAACTGACATTCACCTATATCTTATCCAACCTTAAAGTACACATAACTCATACTTTACCTAAATTCAAAATACATATGACCTATATTTAATGAATCTGCCCGAATTAATAATTTAATAGATCTACTTGCACGGCTGCACCCTCTTAGAGAAGGCGGGGGAAGCTAAGCTCAAGAGGTGAAAGAAAAAAGAAAACAAAACAAAAATCTTGCTGGGTAATACTCATAGCTGTACTTGAGACCGCATTGTAACCCAATGAAAAGATGAGGCTTATCTACGCTGACTATGCATGCGTTAGGTAATTATTTTTAAAACTACATCCTGCTCAATGTTAGTGTTTCGTTGTACAATTCAACCATATCCACATGGGAATGGGATTCACTGTTTTAGGGAAACCGAACACAATACGTCTATCATACTCTTGGGAGCATATGCTCCCACAAGCCACATCATCAAATATATACTAAGAAAATAAATATATGACAAATACACGCGTGAAATATATATATACGTAGATAACGAGAGTATGCGCTCTCGGGAGCACATAAGAAATTGTCTGCATGTGTAAGCAACAGATCAAATGAAACACTTTTTTTCCCTTTTATTTGTCTTCTTCTTGCCATTCTACATTAAAAAAATTAGGGGTGACAATCTTCAACTCGAATGTACTGGACGTTTGTTTTTATTATACGAATTTATAATTTTATCCTTTTTGTTTAATTTAAATTTTTTCAATAGTTTGCGTTTTAAGTTTTTGTTTTAACAGTAAATTACGGTTTTGTCCTTTTAGTTTGTTTTAATATTCATCGTCTGAATAGTAAGTGATTTGAGAGTCATTGATATCTATGTCTCCTTGATACCAAATAGTGTATATAAAAGTTAATTCTAATAGTGCAATATTATCTTTTAAGATTTTTCTATTTATTAGTTGAATTGTTTCTGGTAACAATGACAGTTGATTTAGTTGTGTTTTGTAATGATTTAGCATTTGTTGACGGATATTTCTAGTTGTATAATAAAAAGTTCTTAAGAAATCAAAGCTTGTTCTTTAGTATAATATTCTAGATTCGGTAGATAACTTTTAGTTCCAATGATATAGTCTCCTGATCGGTCTAGTTTAACTGTAGATTGGATTTTATGTCTAGAGTTTAAATTGTTGGTAGATGAATTCATTTTATAATTTAACCAAGACTATATAGGGAAAGGGTAGTCTTTTAACGTTTCGTCTAGTTCTCTAGTAGTTTTTGTATTTTCACAAATTAGTTGATTTAATAGCTTATGATAGCGTTTGTAAACTCTGTGCTCAGAAGGAGTTAAAGTATCTTTTATAGCTTCATATTCTGATAAAGATAATTGAAGTAAGTTTTGATGTTTTATCCTTAGTTTATACTAATCATCTCTTAAAGACGCAATAAAACTAGCTTTAGAAAAGTGAGAGTTTTTTAATGAATAATGCTGTGTGTATGGGTGATTTGGTATATCTGCCATTTTTAATAATTCTTTCTTTTCGACATTTTGAAAGTTTCACGTGGTTTGCTTTTTGTCAAAAGTCAATAGTTTTAACAGTGAATAGTGAATAGTTTTTTGTCAGCCAATTTTGATTTTATAATGTTGTACACAGTTCTTGAAACAGTAATTGCTAATAAGTGTTATAAGTTTTTCATTCAAGTATTTTATTTGCTTATGAGTTTTTTCTTTTCAGATTAGTATTTGCAAAATAGTTTGCCAAATCGTTTCTTTTTCAGTTAACTATTTCGTGCTTTAGAATTAATACTTAAGTGAGACGTTCCTGTTTTAATTATCAAAATTTTGTTTGATTAGTTTCAATGAGTAATTTTCTTATCAAGTTTTAATATTATCAGGTTAGTTTGGCAATAGAGATAGGTTTTCAGACTTCATAATTCTTGATTGTTGCTTTTATCGTTATGCTACTCGAGTGATAATCCTTTTTTATAAATAGTTGATGAATTTTAGTTGTAAACAACAATTAAGTTTCAATAGTTATTAATAGTTAAAAAATAGTTCAGGTCGTCTAGAGCTCTGATACCAATAATACAAAGGGCTGATAACTTTTTGTAGAAAAAGGTTTAAAACTCTTTGAAAAGAGACAATAGTTCGAGCAAAGTTACGATAAAATGAGTTCTAAACATGATGGTACTTTTAGCAAAAAAAATCAAATTATCAGTAATTCAGGAAATTATACCTCCTTGAATAAAGATTTTAGGCAAAGCTCTGGAGTCCCTCAAATCTGCCGCCACGCCCTTCTGCTCACGGGTCTTACTGGACTTACTTTGATCTCTCTGCCTGCCTGTCTTTCCTCTCAATCTTTCAAAATCTCTTGTTGAGATATAGGATTTCTTAGATTCTTTCACCGCTTTGGGTACTTAAATATCTTAATCTCCTTACTCACTTCGAGCTAACCTGTTATTGAGATATAGAATTTCTCAGACTCTTTCGCCGCTCTGGGTACTTAAATATTCAAATATTCCTCACTCAACTAGAGTCTCGCAGGGATAGGATTTCAAGAATTTTCTAAATAGTTCTCTTTATTGAGCTGATTTCCCAAAGCGAAATTTAGAACAACATTTTAGGAGCTTTGCTCCAAATAGTCTCTAATAGTTTCTAAAAGCTCTCAGATTTTTTCTTCTGCCAAAATCTTTTTTTTTCCTGCCTAAATCTGAGTTCTCCTGACTAAGGAGTTACATATTTATAGCGCCTTAAAAGGCCTTCTAGACATAAGTGCTTACATCAAAAGAAATAACTTTATAGCTGTAAATAGTACAATAATTGAAGAGTTCAACAGTGTCTTGATAATTTTTTGAAAAGTTTGCACGCTTGTCGGCTGTCTTCCGCGTAATTTGTGAATAGTTGATTGTGATGTGGTAAATAGTTGAAGTGCATAGTTGATGGTGATCTGAGCAATAGTTTCTGAATTCTTCGTGTGGTTGCAAAAGTCTTCGTGATTAATTGCTTGTGGGTCTTCTTTTAGCAGCAATGATTGGTGTGCTAGCTTCTTCTAGATGGCAGTTCAAGATTTCAGTAGAGAAGAGTTCAATGGTTCAATGGTTCAATAGTTCTCCTAATTGAAAGTTCAATAAGTTCAATATATAAACTACTATTATATGATATATCTATAGATAATCTATAGTTAATACTCCTATGTCCCAAAAAAAAAGATCGACGTTGACTTTTCATGCACGGTGAGAAACACTAATTATTAAAGCTAATGTACTCATAATACCCTCAACAATTTCAGTCAATATTGTACTTACTCCATGCACGGTAAGAAACATTATTACACTAATTATTAAAGCTTATATACTCATAATACCCTCAAAAATTTCAATTAATAGTGTATTTCCAAATGCCATATCATTTGACAATTGTTTAAAAATTCACAAAGATAGGTAGTTTAGGAAATTTAAAAAATTAGAAGCTTTCATTTTGAAAAATGAACATCAATTTGCGACATCCCACATAAGACACTCCCTCTATCTAAAAAAAAAAAAAAACTATCCATTGTCACAAATAATTTTTTTGAGACAAGGGATTATTAGAAGTCAAATAATACTTGCGCATAAATGATCTTTCAAAATGAGAAAATTTCAATAATATCCGCGTAGGATACCAATAAAAATGAGCTAAAACCTTGGCGGCGCAATGAAGCCTTTTGATGCTTTTTCCCACACTAGGGTGAGAACTTGCACATTTTACGTGCGCGCGGTAAGTTGGATAGAAAAATTAGTAGGAAACTTGTTAGCAATAGTGTGAAATTTTTTTAATTAAAAAATTGTGATTGTTCAAAAATATAGAGGTTTTTAATTAAATTCAGTTTGTAACTTCAAATTATTCAATTAAGAATTGTTGGAATAGTGTGTAAGTTTGATGCAAATGAGAGTAGTTAAACTTAAAAAAAATTGATAGGACATGCTAATCAATTCAGATGAGAGATTAATAGAAGGTAAGTCGGCAAGTTTGGGCAGGTAATCAAATAGAAAAGTATGATAGTAACATTAATGAAAAACCTAGAACTACAAAGTACGAGCTATAACTACTAAGTAGACAACACAATCTCAATCTAAGTGTGTACTATAGCAAGTAACAAGATGGGAATAATAATATGTAATAAAGAAATTTGTTCACATCCTTTAGATTCATTCAACTTAAATGAAGTTTATGCTCCTTCTGAAACAACAAAAGTTGATTCAATCTTCACAAAACTCCTATAATTTAATCCAGAAAAATTAACCTATTTAAATAAGGGGGAGTACTAAATTGCTCCATTTCATCAAATATAAAATAAAATTTATTTTTAAAAAACTGTTGCCACCCCTTGCTGTTAAAAATAATCAATTAGGCCCCCCCAAAAAACCCCTTGGTGATACCTTTCAGTTCGTTCAAAAATCCGCACCTTCAAAATATCTTGTCTTTAACTTGTAATAAACATTATTTTTAGGATATGTAATTGTATCTTATTTGCTTTCCATAAAAGTCATGAAAATTAGAGTTTGTACATTGTAAAGTCAATGCTGCCCCTTCAAAAGTATGATTGATTGAGTAATTTGTTACATTGTCCTCATTTTACTACTGTTTAGAATAGTAACTCATGTTATGGGATGAATCTTGGATATATAATATTACTTAAATGCTCCTCATTTAACTGTTTTTTGGCCCGATTTGGCTACTCCAATTACCCTAGAGGGAGTGAATAGGGTGACGATTGAAATGACAAAATAATAAAGGTAAAAATGTAGAAAATGTAAATGTGGACAAGACACGAGTTTTATTTTTGATGAGGTTAGCTTCAACTAGACTTAATCCCCACCTAGAGTTCCCTAACTCCATGATTAACTCAATTTTATTAGGAGAGACTACACAACTCTAGAGTACACCTACTCTAAGTTCCAAACCACGAGTTGATAATTCAACAAGTCCTTGGTAGAGTTGACCCTTCAGCTCTAACTATCCCACCCAATTACAACTTGAACAATACAACTCAATAAATTAAGTGAACAAGAGAATGATATTTGCAAGTGTGATCTTAGTTCTTGTTCTTTGCTTTTGTTCCTTTTTTTTCATGCTCCTCAACCTCAAGATGCTTCAACATTTATAGCCAAGGATAACAAAGCATTTGGTAAGTATTCATTGCCACCAAATCAGGAAATAATATCTTCAGTTGATTTCAAGACCTTAATAAATATTTCAAGCCTTTGAAAAACAGTTCAAGCCCTTGAAGATCCTGCAATTTTAGCAAATTTGGCCAGCAGCAGTTAGATTCCTAATTTTCATAAATGATCCCTAAAAGTTACCAAATCAAGTATCAAGGACCAAATTTTACCAAATTAATCCATGATCCCTAAAATCTTATTAAGCAAATATTTCAAGGCAAATTAAAATCTTTTTAAGCATACATCCCTAATAATGTAGCATATAGTATCTCATAATCTCATAATCAAATTTGAAAAACAAAATATGATATCATAAAGATCACATATTCAAATTTGAATACAAAACTATCTCAAAGATAGTATGACACTTTATATGAAATCAATTACACAATACTAGCATGCTAATTTCCACTTAGTAACATATTTAAACAATACAATTACTAAGGTAATCCAAATATAACATGTTGGATATACCAATGGACCAATTCCTTTTTGCCTTTCATCAAAACATATTAATAAAACACATTGTAAGCTCAAGGAAGCTAATAGTTTCCCCCTTTTTGTTGAAAGACAAAAATGCAATAAAAACAGCATATCAATACAATTTTAAAAGACACACCATGAAAGCTTACCAAATACTTCTCCCCCTTTTTGTCTTTCATAAAAAAGGTAGTGCAAGAAAGAGAAAGAAACATCAAAGCTTGTAAAAATTATCACAAACACATATCTCCCTCTTAACAAATCAATGACATATAAAGATGGTCCACTCAATCTATGGCACTCATAAAAAATATAAGGGATTAAACACTAACATAATATATCCTAACATGCATGCATCAACTTGATATTCTCATGAGCATTGCTAGGGATCAACATATAAGAGTATTAATACAACAATTCCCCCTTATAGAAACAAGCAATATCATTTATGCAAATACTAGAGCATAACATTATGGACGAAAACATTAAGATCATATACAACATATCATTTATGTATAAAGATAATTACATGTCATAATAGCGAAAGATATGGTATAATATTAATGAAGCTCACCTTCCAAAGATCATTAAGCAAATTAAACTTCAAAATTTTGAAATCAAAAACCCTCAAATAAGAAAGTAGATAATTTGAAGTAATATCATCTTCTGTTTTGCAAGAATCCAGATATTACCAGTATTTAGGATGTTGACAAAAAAATCAAGCCCTTGAGTTTCAGTTATTTAGAAGCAACAACATCTTAGCTTTTGCCTAATTTTCAAGGCTTTAGACTATATTTTAGAGCCTTGAAATTTGGACAGTGACAAAACAAGTGGACTTACCTTATTTTACTTTTGGCAAATCATAACTTATCATATTCCATTGCAAGGCTCCAATTTTTTCTTGTCCACTTGAATTTTCATGATGATTAAATGCTATCAAAAATTAATTATTAGTACCTAAATGAGGAGCCAATAACTTTCCACAAACATGCGCATTCTTTGTTGATTTCTTCAAAAATGAAACTTTTCGAGCCAATCTTGACAACCTTTTCTTCTTGGCTTAAAAATTGTTAGAAGTAAGAAAAATTAATGAGGTAAAATTTCTCTTTCCCTCAATTTTGACACATGTTCTTGATTTAACACCACAATCAAGAATTTTTGAAACTTGAAAATTTGGCATGGTATTCAAAATCATCAAAAATATGACAACTTGGAGATATACTGTTATTTGAAAATTCAAGCACAGATTTTACCTCATACTTACCACTTTTGAGAATAGATGAATAATAAGAATCTTTATTTTTCTCACCATTTTCAAGCAGCTCTTCAACTCGGCCATGCTTGATAGCATTATGTGTAAGGCACTGAATTGGATCACCACTCTCATATTCTTGCTCTTCATGTAGTTGATGATCCTTCACTTGCTTAACGTCTCCATCCATGACCATTTCATCCCGTGCCACAAATTCGCTTAACACCACATTTTGATTAGTACCATACAAATAATAAAGAGCCTCCCAAATCTTCTTGACACTATCACAATGTGAGATAAACTCAAAAATATCAATAGTAAGACCACAATATGAAATGTTTACAACTTAAAAATTTTTAGATATCCACTTGTGATCATCTTCAGTATATTCATCTTCCGATTTCTCAATAACTATTAGACAATAAATATATCAATGCAAATTATAGTACTAGACAGTAAAGTCTCAAATAATATAGTCTAAAAAAAAATATAGTCCGATTTCTGATAACTACCCATGGGATCGAACTATTAGACAGTAAAGTCTCAAAAAATATAGTACTAGCTCTCCTGGGTTAGGGTGTTACAAGCTCAATCCATGATCCCTAAAATCTTGTTAAGCAAATATATCAATGTTAATCAAATTTGAATCACAAAATATAATATCATAAAGATCACATATTCAAGTTTGAATACTAATACTGTCTCAAAGATATTAGGGCATGTTACATAAAATCAATTAGACAATACTAGCATGTCAATATCCACTTAGAATCATAACATATTTAAACAATACAATTACTAAGGTAATCCAAATATAACATGATGATTGAATATACTAATGGACCAATTCTTTTTTGACTTTCATCAAAACATGTTAATAAAACATGTTGTAAGCTTAAGAAAGTGACACTATTAATTGAGAGTGCAAGTATTAACTTAAAATGACTAAAATATTGTTAAAATTATAAAATTTCCCTCAATAGTAACTTTACTTATTCACTTTTAAAGTAGTAAGAAGTAGCAAGTTGACAAATTTGCCTCTCTCCACTGAATTCTCGTAAACAGTTGGCCTCGTCTCAATTATCATAGTGACCTCCTCAATTTAATGTAACTCAGAAATTCTATGACTAGATTAATTGATGTCATCATTAACTTATGTAAACAATGATAATGATAGTAGTAGTAGCAATAGTAATGATAATAATATTATTATTGTTGTTGTTGTTGTTGTTGTTGTTGTTGTTATTATTACTATTAAAGGTGATGGAGACAACAAATTATTATAATGTCCTCTTTTATCAATCTAAATTTATTAGCTAGCCTAATAACTAGTTTTATCAAACACGATTTTTGTAATCAACTAGTTGAACAACTATCTATCCAGTGAGATCTTTTCATTATTTAAATAGTTTTCCGCTAGCTAAACATTTATACTCTAGTTTAGACAGCTAATTTTGCCAAAAAGGGTCTCAATAACGCAAAAGTCTACAATAATATAATTTGTTTCAATTATGATAGTAGAAAGTTATAAATCACTGATGTAAAAGGAGTACAGTTAAGCTGTTCAAATTGGTATCTATAATCTATTAAACAAGTTACCATGATTGATTTTTTTTTCAATTATCATAATTGACTTGCATAATCACTGTTGACCTTGCATCAAAAGATCTTAACCATCCAATTTATTGGAAGTCATCCTCACAAATTTTACCAGTTCATCCATTACATCAATGATGTCCTCCTTTCTCTCTCCTCAACCTTTAGACTCTAATTTGATTTTGAAATCTTCCAATTGATAAATTGATAGACAAAGCTCATGAAGGGCGGCATAACTTTCTTTCTCATTGATCAGCAAATAAATTTGTCATTCTTTGAAGGAGTGGAGGGGTTAAACAGCTAGAACTAGGAAACTAAAAATTATAAAATCCAGTTTGGCATCCATTTTTGTTCTCTGTAACCACCGTCACCAACGTTGATGGCTGAGATCAAAATATTAACAATTTGAATGCACTCCAGCACATATTAAAATCTTGCCATCGGCTTTATAAGTAAAACTCACATTGCCCAGAAACAAGTATTTGAAAAAAATACAAGCCCTTATCAAAAGCACCAACCTACAAATTTCATTAACAATCCTAGTCGCTGTTGAGAGATGATGAAAATAAAAAAAGTGTGAATGTAGAGGTGTTACAACACAAATCTCTTTTAAAACCCACCACCATCTCTCGAAAACCCATTTCTCTATCACTTGGAACCCACCAACATCTCAAAAAATGATGTAAGACCAATTATGTATGATTAATCTAGAGAAGAGAGGATGAGCAACAGAGGAAATAACACTAATAAAGGATTATTGAATTGAGGAAGAACATCAAGGAGTAGGGATGGATTGAAACGTGAAAGTCGAGAGTTTCGGAGAGAGAATGTAATATACCTATTAGCGAAACTGTTATGCAGGTTATGCGTAAAATTGTTCAATGGTTTAAATTTATTTTAATTAGTTTAACGGTGCAGATCTTTCAACTATTATACTTGAAAAAATTTCAATTAAGGTAGAATTTTGCAACAAGTTAATTTTCTGTTTCTTTGTCTTCTCTACCTATTTTCAAGGGTTCATTTATTTTTGTCTTTCTCTCATGTGCCCTGTCCTCCCCCAATCTCTCTCTAAAGTATATCTGGAGCAGAGGCCATTGTAGTTCATAGCGCCGATTTTCAATGATGTCGAAGTAGGAGGAGGAGAAGTAATTATCGTTTGTTTATAGAGTTTTTGTCTGCTTAGTCACAATAACAACGTTGGGGGGTTTTTTTTCATCTTTTCCCACTTTTTCTGGTATAAATTTCTCAATTGTAATTTGTTAGTGATAAATTTCAATTGAATTCACTGTAAAACTCATAATAACAAATATGACCCATAAACATTGATGGCCTTGTTCAGCATTGAGAAAACAAAGAATGAAAGTAGTTGAACCTTGATGATGGAAAAAAAACATTCTAATTCCATGGGACTTGAAATTTGCAAAATATCAAAGCAAAAAAGATAGAGTCCATCTCTGATAAACCTGTACTTTTGTTATTTTTGGGTCATTGATTTCATTGTCTTTCTCTACATATCTCCTCGATTTACTTAGAAATTTGATTATATTTTCCCTCCTTTGCTTGTAATCATCTTGTTTAGACTAATTTCCCTTTTTCTAGGTATTTTGGTCATAATTGGAGGGAATATGATCAAGGAGTGAGGTTTTGCATAAAGAAGAGGTTCAAGGAATTGGCAGGATGACCAAGGAATCAAGAACTAAGAATTGTAGGATTGTACGGCTAGCCGTGAACTTCTGCATGGCCGTGCATAATCACTAAAAGTTGAAGAGATACACGGCTACTGGCCGTGCGTATTTTGCACAGCTGTGCAGCTCAAGTAGAAAGTTCCTGTAGAGTTGTATGGCTGGTTGTCCGCTTTTCCGCAGCTGTGCATCTTGAGCCTAAAAATTATGCACGACTGCCCGTGCATCAAAGCACAGTCATGCGCCGGCCAATTTTCGCGATAAACGTTATTGCTAAGCTTCTGTTTAGGGTTTTTTTTTTTGCTATGTTTTTGGATGTGCGATTTAAGCTTCTTACTCCCACTCCGAAACCTAGTTAGGGGGGAATAAATTAGGGTAATTAGGTGAGAAAAGTAGCGGATTTGGATTCAAGTTGCTAGATTGGATTCTCATTCAAGCAATTAAGCCTAAGTTTTTCCTTCCCTTTCCTTCTCTATTTCATATTCTTGTTCTTGTTTTCATTATGTTCGATTAGTTGTTGTGCTTGATTTTGTTTAGTTAAATGTTTAGTTTTGTTGTTAATCCATGCTTATTACTTTGTTAAATTATGTGCTTGCTTGCTTCAATTTCCTCTCTAGCTCATCTTTGTCTTCGTGTTTGTCAATTTAGTTGTAATGAGGATTTATTGTGTTTTTATGATGTTTTGGAGTTAGATTCTGTTAGCTTGGATTGTGATTAGCCTTTTTATGGCTAATTGATTTTGTTTAGGCCTTTACCCACCTCACTGATGCTAGAATTTAGAAATTTTCTCTCACATCGATGAAATGCTTGAAATAGCTTTCATCTGTGTTTTGGAGGCAATTGACTTATGCTAAAAGGTGAGGTAATTGTCCATTGTGGGTAGAAAGGATAGCTAGCATTTGGACGTGAGAATAGTCTAAATCTTAGCCAAGTTAAGGGTTGTTAATTTTTGTAGTTTAATTGAGTTAATGCCATAATAATAGGTGGTTAAACCAATTAGGTTAGCCTATTGACCATTGAGAGAGGGCTTGGGTGGTCTTTAATAATGCAACCCATCATCTTTGGATACTAGCATAACTTGGGAAGGTAAGGGTTTGACTTGATTAGTTGGTTGTCTTCAGTCTAATCACAACCTAAGGCCCTTTCTGTTTGCTCACTTCAACAGTTTAGTACTTCCTCTCTTCCCTTCTGTCTTGCCTCGATTGATACGCTTGAATTGACTTTGGTACTAGGAAACACGATTCCCTGTGGAATACGACTCATATTTGCCAATTGCTAGATGCAAATACACCATGTACTTGCGATAATTTTTAACGTTAGAAGTTTTTGGCGTCATTGCAGGGGAGTTGACACTTTTCAATATTAGAGCTTACTTGAGTATTCGAGACTAGGCTTTTATTCGAAAAAAAATAAAAAATAAAAAATAAAAAAATAAAAAATTGAAAAAATGTAAATTTCCCACTTTCCCTAGTATGAGCATGAATTATTTTGGACATATTACGATAGATTACGTGATTTTCTTGCTCATTGTGGTTATTACTTAGAGAAGTGGAAAATTTTGAATACAATCTATGAGGGTATGAATTGTGATTCCCATGGTATTTTGGAGCATTGGGATTTTTGCACTATAAACATTGAAGAAGTTTGGGATTTGCTTGAGTGGTTGGCTTAGGATACTTATGAATTTGAGACGAGTTGTGCTAATTCTTACACCCCATCCCCCTGCATCCCTAATTATGCTCCTCTTATGTGTAAGATTTGCCATAGTTTTGGTCATGACAGTAATTCTTGTCCTTATCATATTTCTGCTGATAGTTTTGTTAGACTTACCAGCATGATAGAGGAAACGAATGAGCAACTAGTTAAGTTTGTGAATTATCCGAAAGAGTATGACCAATCACATGAGACAGATCTTAGGTTTCGTTCCCCTAAACTTCATGTTAATTTGTGCAATGATGGTGCATCTTGTGTGCTCTAGAGGTCCAGACTAGAGGAAGTACTTGATCTTCCCTTAACTACTTCACCTCTTGTTGCTTCATCCGTACCGCTCACCCTTAGGGGCAACACTGCATTTATCATGACGTTTCCTGCTCCACCTTTCCCAATAGCTCAGTCAACGGCGTTTGAGGTAGGTGGGAATTGATGCTAGTGTTGATGAGGATGATATATGTTATGAGTCGTGGGATATTTTTATTGAGGTGCATGAACTCAATGAGACTCTCGCAGGGAGGTCAAGTGTGGATGTTGTGGTTACAGTTTCACCTCGTTCTAACCTTGTTGACCATGTAGCCCCTAATTCCCCGATATTTTACATACTTTTCCTTCATGTTCACTGCCCTCCCCTTCCCCTAAGTGTAATAGCCTAACCCTAAATTATGTTTATTTATTTAATTGCCTCATGTTAATGATTTTCTCAAATTTATTTATAGCATTTAATCATCCCGGTGGGAAAAAATTTATTTGGGCCCTCATTTGGCAATTCGGGTTTTTTTTATAGATTTAATTATTAACAAAAACTGTGGAAGAATTGGTAGTAGGCCCTAACAAGTTTAATCTAAGTAATTTATTTTGTTTTTCGTAACATTACAAAACCTTAAATCTGAGTACGTAAAAACGTTATCATTACGAAGTGTTTTATTCCCGAATTCAACTTTCTTCGGTCCAATTTGAAGCCCAACATGTTTGCTTTCCTAACCTAACTAATTATCATGATTAAGCTTAACCATAGTTAGCCAAAAAGTCATTTTGATGATAAAAACTTAGCCAAGTTGATTAGATTAGTCAAAAAACACAACCCAACCCAAAACTCATCTTCTCTCTCCTTTTTCTCTCTACACGCCAGCCCCTCCCCTAGTTGTTGTTTGGCCTTTTCTGGCTAGCCTCCAACCCCCTCAACATCCTAGTACCACTAATCACCATCTTCCATCATCAAAACCACCAAACATCACTTCCATCTCTACTTTTCTCAAGCTTGAAGTGAGTAACCTTAATCTTGATTTTGTTGGTTTGGATTTTTATTTTAGTTTTGATTCTTGTTTTGATATTTTTTATTATTGATCATGATGTTTTGATAAGAAATAAGAGTTATTTTGTTGTTTAAATTGGGGAGAAGTATGAGGCGTGTTAGTGTTTTTGGGCCTATTCATAATCATGCAAGCTTTAAGTGGGAAGTTTGTTTTTCTTGGATTCTTGTTTTTAATTTAGTGGTTTTAATCTCTAAAAATGTTACGAGAATGTTCTTGGTGATCTTGGATGAAGTGGAAGTTGGCCAAAAGTTAGGGTTTTATTGATTATGCAAGGGTTTAATCTTCCTTTGATGGCAAACATGTTATTAGTGTATATTTGATTGAAAAATGATTTTTGATGTACATGATTTTGAAGTGAAATTGAGTGTGATGGTTTTTTATGGTGATGGGAAAGACCAAAGCCTTATTACATGACTTTAAGGTGTGATTTTGGATGGGGAATTGTGTGAAAAGAAAGGAGAAAGCCTTGAAAGTGAAGGCTAGAAAATTTCAAAAAATAGGGCAATCTTTGTGATTAAACTGGTAATTATTGGCCTATTAAAAAATTATGATTTTTGGTGAGTGGATAGTTCAATGTATTATCTTCCATATTCTTTTTGAATTGCCTTAATCCGAGGCTGTGGAAAAAGTTATAGCCGTTTTACCAGAGCTGCGCAGGTTAGACCAAAACTGACATACTTGTGTTCTAGCCCCATTCTGGGAACCCTATGGTGGGAATCGTGTTTTGTGTTCAAAAGGAAGTTTTTCGAGATTTGTAAGCTTTAAATATTGTGGTTTTGGGTCTGAATCGGAGATGACTAAGTTATAAGTCATTCTTTCTAAGCCTTTGTTATGCTCCTACTTTTCTTTTACTAAATTATTAACTATGAAATAAAAATATTTGCTAACTATATGTTACTATAACAATATTTTTGTTCAAAATCAGGGCCTAATCTATCATTTCCTTCCCTTTGTGCATAACCAGATTTAGTGACACTTCATTAAAAACCCCAGGTATGTTCATTGCCTGTATCAGCACGTATTTATCAAAATTATAATGTTTTAGTAAGTACATCAATGGATAAGTTTAATAAGTGATTTATCATATAATTAGTGAGCCCATCAGTTATTAGTTACAGGGCATTGCCCTTCAGTTACTTGAGCGGCTTCAAGCTAGGTCTCCCGATCGATTTGGCAGGTGTACACCTGTCATAGATCGTAACAGTTGCCAGGGGTTTACTATCAGATAATAATTAGCAAGACAGTTTTATATTGATCTCATTGCCTGTTTTTAATTAAAATGAATTGCAATGCGGGTCCAACCAGTTTTTCCATGAACGTTTAACAATACAGGAATGCATGTACTGAGTTTCGGCTCACAGTTTGAAATGTTTTCATGTTTTTTTTTAGGAAAATGTTCAGTGAATCGCCATCAGGTGGGCAGGACGCCTGAAGGTGATAAGTGAGTAAGGAAGTCTTTATGGAATGGTGGTGTATTAGTGTTGAGATGTTTTTAGCACTGTATTGTGATATATTTTAGTGTTGAAACTGTATACTTTATCAGAATTCTATAGTTTGGTGTAATCCTTGAGATGGTAGAATGGTTTTGATATTAGAATAGTTTATATATATATATAAATGGCTTGATGAGTTATGATGGTGTGAATGTCGTTTGATGGTTGCAAACATTTATGATTTACAAGCAAAGCCTTGTCCTTTTTGACAGTAGTAATGCCCCAATCATTTGGGATATTACTTCTAATTGGTGGAACTAACGAAGAGAACGCAAATAGTAAATTATGTACATTTGGGGCATTACAGATTTGGTATCAGAGTCAGGTTTTGATTTTTCTTGATAGGATACGGAGTATGGAGTTTAGATATAGGAGGGTGAGAAGGGTTATTAGTAAGGAATATCCTATATTATTAGAGACTTGTGATATTAGAAATGCATGTTGCTTATCTTCTATATGCCCCTCATTTGTGTTTTCCTTACTAGATGTGTAACACCCCCAGCCCCTAGGGCGGAAAGCGTTACGTTTTCCTAACTTCTTACTTAAATTTTGGGACGAAACGGACAAAACTTCCCCTGAAAACTGAACGTTACCAGGCTAAACGCCTTACAATAAGTCCCTGTAAATCAACGGAAGCGTAAACATTTAAAACATAACTCAACGGCCACACGCCGGAGTTCATAACTCGACGAGCCACCCGCTCGGAGTACACCAAACATAATAGTTCATTAATACAGAAACAGTAAAAGATACAACTCAACGGTTCACACAACCGGAGTATGGGGTTTACATCCCAAAACATAACCAACTTCAACCAAAAGACATCTAACTGACCAGATGGTTGGCTCATATGGCCATACAGAGCGACTCATAACCAATATGTATTACATGAACTTAGAATACTGTTTACAAACGTTTACAAACTAAAAAGGGCATTACATGACTCCTTAAAGACATAAATAGGCACAAGTGGCACTTTGCAAGCAATAATCGATTCCCGCTGATTCAACTTCTTCCTGTCATAAAGAAAACCTGGGGGAAAAGGGGAAAGAGTAGTGGGATGAGCAACCACACGCTCAGTGAGTGTCCCCCAACCCCCTTAAAAGCAAAACCGTTGTAGACAATAATATCTTTATTAATCACATATCACGTATTCATACTATAATATCATAATAGGCATTTGTTCTTATAGAACTATCACTAACCATAAGCTTCACTTTACCCACTTAACATATTTCTAGGTCCTTAAATGACCAAACTTCTTGACTACAGGCAGTTAAACACTTAGGCAAGCAATGAAGCTAAGCACATAACGTTCTTTCTCATAAACATAACTCATAATATCCACTTAATGAACATTTAGGTCATACTATGACTATAATAATAAGCTACATGTCACAGATGGTAGACACTTAAACATGATAGGTTCTCAATTTCATGATAGGTTCTTAGTTTCAATAAAGGTGGCATGTTAGGGACTTGCTTACATATCATGTGACTCTAAACAAACTTGGGATGCACTATCACCTATATGCTCAATATGTACTTCAAGAAGTCACCACATGATATATCATGGAAACAACATGGCCACTTGCTTGCTTGAACACATGCTTCTAACTATAATGCTTGTACACTCACTTTGAAGTCACATATTCTTTACGATCACATGCTTTGAAGTTTCAAGTATAGACACTTTCGTTTCTTTCTTTGCAAACATAACTCATTCATAAAGTATACTTAGACCATGCATATAGCACACATAGGAAACTTTCTTTCTTTTTACTGAAAACACTTCATTTAGCCATTGAGGCCCTTAAAACTCTTCTGTTAGCCTCTTGAGGCTCTTAAAACTCTTCTGTTAGCCTCTTGAGGCTTTTAAAGCTCTTTTCTTTCATCTTGGTCGCATAATGACCCTTCAAACTTTCTTTCTGAAATATTTCAAAAGGCAAAGTGCCAACTGCTTTTCTTTTTTAATAAGAAACAACTTCTGGGCATAAGATCATAAAGTGCTGGTTGGGAGAGATCTACACTCAATCCCCTAAGCTCTTACTCCCGGGATGGCAACTAACTTTTTGGACCTTAACCCTCATCAGGGTCTCTAGGGACTACTCCCTAGGCTATATAGAGATTCCCCCGTTCAAGCAGATTCACTCCCTATCTGATGTCCCTATGCACTTATCTTAGCCATTTAAACTGGTCTTAATGACTACTAAGTTTGCTGCCTCTCACAACGAAATCCTTTATCATGCAACTCACGCTTTTGTAAAACTCTTTAGGGATTCCCCCGTTCAAGCGAGTTCACTCCCAAACTATTTTCATTTAACTAAAATAGGCCATCATGCATTAATAGTTATGGCTACTACCATTTCAAAACATGAAGTCTTTCTTTGAAAAACTCACTCTTATGCATATAATACAATTTAAGCATTTAAGCACATATATCACATTTAAGCACTTCATATCAATTCAACACAATGAGCCACACATGGCCTCGCAATCCACACGATTGCGGTTAATTCACAACCCAATCTCCCTCCTCACTTTCACTGTACCACAAGACCTCAAACGCTCGTAATGTTATCCTCAAACCATCCAACTACTAGCTCGTTTCATCAATTTATTAGTCATAATAAGTTATCATATAGACTTATTTAAAAGAGGGTGAGGTTTAAGCTCTTACCTGAGCAAACAGCACCTTTCAGCCACATATAACCATATTTAGTCGTCAATTGACAACACTTTACTAAGTAAACCAAACATGATTCAAATCTGACATACACGATGTATTTTAAAGGAAACTTTCCTAAGCATGAACGTACTTCGCATGAAACTAAGCACATCTCAATAACTTCAAGTTTAATTCAATTACAAACATTAGTTAGTTTAACTCGGATCAAAGCTAAGCATACTAAACTAACTTCATTTTTAACCCTTTTTATACATTAGCTAACTTTAGTCACATTCAAGCTAACCACGTTCTTATAACTTCAAAATTAATCCCTTTTCATGCATCACTGATTACTTGAATCAAAGCTAAACATATTAAACCAACTTCGTTTTTAGTTCTTTTTATACCTTAACTTAGTTTAGTCGTATCCAAGCTAACCACGTTCTTATAACCTCAAAATTAATCCTTTTTCATGAATCGCTAAACACTTGAATCGAAGCTAAACATATTAAACCAACTTCGTTTTTCATTCTTTTTATACCTGAGCTTATTCTAATCAAATTCAAGCTAACTACGTCTTTATAACTTCAAATTAATCTCTTTACATGCATGGTTTTCATTCAAGTCCAATTCACGCATGGTTCCCTTTATACGCACATAACTTGCATCAATTTACAATCTTAGGCATAAATTAAACGAATAGTTCGAATCTAATCATGCACAGCCCATTTCTTGACATTTCTAACGAATCTAACTAACCCTAACTTGACATGCAACATCAATCTGCTGAAAACATTTTCGAAATTAATACTAATTTAGGAGGCAAGGAACACCCACCTCGATTCCATGCTAGAGGACTCTTTCTAAGCGTTTTCGAACTCGATTTGAATGCTAGGAAGGTTCAATCTTCGACCCAAGTAGTCCCAAACGCACGCCCAATAGCTGAGACCAAACCCTAGCCCGAATGCCTTGCTTGACCGAAACCCTAGGTCCCGAATTGGTGACGTTGGTAGCTGATTTGGGTTGAATTCGGCCACTCGACTTGTGGGGGAGGTTGATTCTGGGTGTTTGGCCGGATTCCGGAATGTGGGTGGTGCTTCGAGGCCACCCAAAGTGCCGCTGACTGGCTCTGTTCGCGACGAGGAGCAGAGAGGAGAGGGGGTGGTGGTCGATGGTGAGTGGTCGCGTGCAGGGGACCGCCGTGGTCCCTCCCTGGCTCACCGGCGACGCTCAAGTGGTGGTGGTGGCAGGTCGGATTTGTGAGAGGAAGGAGAAGAGGAGATGCAGAGGAGAGAGAGAAAGGGGGTCGGGGTGCTGTGTTCGGGTTCCCAGGCCCGAGAGCCTCCTCCCCCTTTTTTGCTCTAGTTTCTTTTTCCCTTTTTTTTTGGCTCAATAACATCATTCAACTGATTGCCAGTCTCGTACTCGTTAGTGGTTAGGCTAAACTTAAGTTGAAACGAACTACGACTAACATTTCAGTTTAAACGTTGGAAATCGATTAAGTATAATGGAAAACGATTTTAAAAACTCGGTTTAGCATCGATTAAAACATTTTATAAATAAGTAACGTCAATAATAACATAAATCAAGTAATCGGCCTTTTTAATGAAATTAATCGTTTAACGACTAGATTAAACTATCAATATAATTTAAAGACATAAACGGCACGAATTAACTTTAAAATCAATAATAGCAATAATAATCCTTTTTTTTTAATAAAATTACGGCTTCCAAAAGCAAATCAATAATCATTTAACTCATATAGTTACTAAAAATACGATTTTATAACATAAAAAGGTAATACAGGCAACTTAACATAAAAATAACGAAGGCGGGTCTTACAAGATGGATCCCTAAGCAATCAACATGATGCCTGGTGCATCAATGGCCACTCACATTTCACTATTGCATGCTAGTATTATAACTCATACACAGGACCCTTTCTCTGAGTTTCATAGCATCACGGTCCGTGCATACAGACTGCTATGGTCCTTACTGACAGTTGATCCGTGGGCAGAATTCAAACTCCGTTATTTTCATTTCATGATAACGAGGAACCCAGGTTGTGACGAACCCAGGTTCCAGGTCTAAGGGGCTTGGAATACCATCACTTCGGAGTTGTTGTTGAGGGAGGAGTTTGAGCAGAGGGGGATCACTATGGAGAGTCTTCAGCATGCCTTTCCGTTACATCAGGCACATCCCTTGCTGCAGCACCTGCACTAGCATAGGGACCACCTTCGCCGCCTGCTCCGGGCACCCCACTGATGCCCGACAGTCCTGGGGAGGTTCACGCGGTGGTGGATCTCCCTGATACACTAGAGATTGTGGTAGTTAGTTTTGAGGACAAGGCCTTGGAGGATTTCGAGGGGGATATGGACGGGGAGGATGATCCCAAGGAGGATCAGGATATTGGTCAGGCAGTGATGGAGCAACAGTGGGATCCGGAGATTGACGAGATGATAGTGGAGCAGCAAGTTGAGCAGGAGGCTGACAAGGTAGAGTTAGGAGTGTCGGACAATAGCTTCGACTCGGGTGAGGAGCCAGAGGATGGGTCAGACCCCGATTACGATCCGTCTAGGGATCGTTAGGTTGTTTAAGGATTACACCTGAGTGGGTTACATTTTGAGCCCGTTATGTATATATATAGTATGGTCGGATTAGATAGTTGTATTTTGTGTAGCATATGACATTGTATATAGTTAGTCCAATCCTCTCAAACCGTGATGACATGGTCCATTTCTTTTTTCCGGTCATGTGACGGATCTAGTGTCTTGGGGCTAGTTGGTGTTTGGGGTTGAGGTAGGAGTCAAAACTGACTTTGCCTAGTCAGTTAGAGGTGATATATTTTGCTGATCATGAATATAAACAGGCAGCTATGTATGTAAATAAGTAGTTATGAAATGATATAATGAAGCTTTGGGTTTGTTTTCAATAATATTTGAGTTATATTTAATGTATTTGTTAAGCATGTTTATCTTACATGTTTGGGTATTCCAGTGATTGAATTGTTTCATTTAATGTATGATCAAAATATGTGAATCAGTACACAACAATGCAAAGGTTCATATAGAGGAAATCTCGGATCATGGCCAGGGATTGGGTGATCAAGCCTCCCATCATGTGCCACCAAATTTTGGCTAAATGCCATCTACCCCTCATGAATTTAGCTAACATTGGGGACCCGAACTACTGGCCGACCTTAGTAGCTGAACTGATGAAGCGGATTCCCGAAGTACCTACTAAAACCCCTCCTAAAGAGGATAAATTAGCAGATAGGGTGGCACGATGCAACGCTAAAGTGTATGATGGAACTTATGATCCAGTAGTATTGGAGGAATGGTTAAGGGGGATGGAGAAAATTTTTACAGTGGTAAAGGTGCTAGAAGAAAAGAAAGTAAACATTGAAACATATTATTTGACTAGAGAAGCTGATATTTGGT
>JACYFF010019584.1:65564020-65622620 GCA_017589665.1 Selenicereus undatus | reverse complement strand
CATGACTGTGATGCAGTATGCTATTAAATTAACAGAATTATCCAGCTAAGTGTGTATGATATAAAAGGTTAAAGATGAGAGGGTTTGAAGAGGGTTTGACCTTCTATATTCGAAATCAGTTAGCTGGGCAATTAATTTTGACTTACCAAGAGCTTTATGAGCGAGCTGCTGAAGTGGAGTGAGTAAAGACAGAGTTGAGAGCCGTAAACACCAAATCAACCCAAAAGAGAAATGGGTTTGAGCGAGGAGCTCCGAGTGAGAGTGTGAACCAGAAGAAGCCTTCTCCCGCTCCTTCCAAGAGTCGTCTGGCAGGCTCGACAAAGCCCTGTGCGAAATGCGAAAGAACAAATCACACCACCCCTGAATGTCGAGTATGAACTAATAAGAGCATGTGGTGTGGAAGCCCTGAACACCTTAGTGCTGCATGCCCTGAAGGATGAAGGCTGTAGACAAAGATGCAACAAAACCCTTGGCCCCACCTCGCCAAGGGGTCTCACCACCAAGGCCTGCAGCAGTAGGACGAACGTATGTAATGAGTAAGAAGGAAGCTACCACCTCCGGTACGGTAGTCACTGGAACTCGCTTTTTAAATTCAAAGCCATTTTGTGTATTATTTAATTCGGGTGTTACTCATTGATTTATATCCACCCGATCTGCCATGCAATTGAACCTGGAGGATAGGAGGACGGAAACCAATTATAGGATCAAACTACCCAGCGATTCTGTGATTGAGTGCCCCATCTCCTATAAACTTGTTACCATTACCATTGGTAGAACCACTTTCCCTATGGATCTAATTCAATTTGATTTGTTTGATTTTGATATCCTGTTGGGAATGAATTGGTTGCACGCTTATGGAGCTAAGATTGATTGTGAAGATCTTAAGGTTATTTTCAAGGATGAAAAAGGGAGGAAAGTGTGTTTCTATGGGCATAGAGAGGAAGAATCTTGCCCCTTAATTTCTGCTATCAAAGCAAGTAAGTTGTTATGTCAAGGGTGTATTAGATATTGGTGTTATGCTATTAACACCTAAACAAAAGAAGAGAAAGCAGAAAATATTCATGTAGTTTGTGAATTTGAAGATGTTTTTCCTGAAGAGTTACCAGGACTACCCCCACAAAGGGAAATTGATCTTGGCATTGAATTAACCGCTGGTGGTCAACCTATCTCCAAAGACCCATATCATATGGCCCCAACTGAGCTTAAGGAATTGAAGATTCAGTTAGATGAACTGTTGCAGAAGGGCTTTATTAGCCCAAGTGTGTCACCATGGGGTGCCCCAGTGTTGTGCGTAAAGAAAAAGGATGGAACCTTAGGGTTATGTATTGACTACAGGGAGTTGAACAAGATCACCATAAAAAACAAGTACCCTTTGCCGTGAATAGATGACTTGTTTGACCAACTGCAAGGAGCAGGAGTTTTCTCTAAGACAAATTTGAGGTCAGGGTACCATTAACTTAGTATTAAACCTAAAGATATACACAAGACTGCGTTTAGGACCAGGTATGGTCATTATGAGTTTGCAGTAATGTTGTTTGGCCTCACCAATGCCCCGCAACTTTCATGGATCTTATGAACAGAGTCTTCAGACCCTACTTAGACAAGTTTCTAGTGGTGTTCATAGATGACATCCTTATCTATTCTAAGGACAAGGAGGAACAAGCTGATCATTTGAGGATGGTGTTACAAACCCTGAGGGAACATCAACTTTTTGGAAAATTAAAGAAGTGTGAATTTTGGTTGGAAGAAGTGGTGTTCTTGGGTCATGTGGTTACAAAAGAAGGAATCAAAGTTAACCCCCAAAAGGTGAAAGCAATCACGGAATGATTAAGGCCTACTAACGTCACTGAGATTAGGAGTTTTCTGGGTTTAGCGAACTATTGTCGAAGGTTTGTCAAGGACTTTTCGAAAATAGCTTCGCCCCTGACCAATCTGCTGTGGAAAGCGAAAAAATTTGAGTTGATAGAGAAGTGTGAAAGAGCCTTTCGGGCATTAAGGTAGCGATTAACTATCGCCCTAATCTTCACCCCTGACCAATCTGCTGTGGAAAGCGAAAAAATTTGAGTTGATAGAGAAGTGTGAAAGAGCCTTTCAGGCATTAAGGTAGCGATTAACTATCGCCCCAATCCTAACGCTACCAGTGGAAGGTAGGGAGTATACCATCTATAGTGATGCTTCAAAGAACGGTTTGGGGTGTGTACTGATGTAGGAGGACAAGGTAGTAGCTTATGCCTCTCGACAGCTCAAGCCATATAAGAAAAATTACCCTACCCATGACCTGAAGTTAGCAACCGTGGTCTTTGCATTGAAAATTTGGACACATTACTTATACAGGGTACCATGCAAGATCTATACTGACCACCAAAGTTTGAAGTATATATTCACCTAGAAAGAGTTCAATTTGAAACAATGGCGTTGGCTTGAGTTACTTAAAGACTATGATTTGTAGATTCAATATCATTTAGGAAAAGCAAATGTTGTAGTAGATGCCCTAAGTAGGAAGCCACAACATAGCCCAAGCACTGTGGTGATTACTCGGTTGAGTCTATTGAGAGAGCTTGAGGACTTGGGAATTCAACTAGTGTCCCATGGGCAAGCACATGTTCAATTATTAACACTTACCTTACAGTCTTTCATAGTGGAGGAGATTTGAGTGAACCAGGAAAGTGATCCTGAACTCCAAAGAATAAAGCAAAATTTAGAGAAAGGAAAATCTCATGGGTTTGTAGTACATGAAGATGCGACCCTGCAATTCTAGATTCGCCTATGTGTACCAAGATGTGATAAATTGAGGAAATAGATCCTAAAGGAGGCTCACAATAATCGCTATTCGGTGCATCTAGGAGACACCAGGATGTACAGAGACTTATGGCAATACTTCTGGTGGAATAATATTAAGAAAAACGTGGCAGAATATGTAGACAAGTGTCTAACATGCCAGAAAGTTAAAGCAGAGCATCAGCGTCCTATAGGTGAACTATGACCACTAAAAATTCCCACTTGGAAGTGGGATTTGATCTCAATGGACTTTGTTATGGGTTTACCCTTTTCTGCCTCGAAGAAGAATGTTATCTGGGTCATAGTTGACCAACTTACCAAGTCGACCTATTTTCTGCCAATTAAGGATACTTGGGGAGTTGAAAAATTAGCCCAATTGTATGTTAAGGAGATAGCCCACTTGCACGGGATTCCCTTAGACATAGTATCAGATAGGGATCAAAGATTCCAAGCCCGTTTTTAGCAAGCACTTCAAAAGGCCTTTGGGACCAAATTGAACTTTAGCAACTCTTATCACCTTGAGACAGATGCGCAAACTGAAACAGTGAATCAAATTCTAGAGGACATGTTAAGAGCTTGTGTATTAGAGTTCCAAGAGAAATGGGAAGACGATTTACCATTGGTGGAGTTTTCTTATAACAATAGCTACTAATCCACCATCAAAATGGCCCCATTTGAAGCTTTATATGGGAGAAAATGTAGAACCCCATTGTGCAGGAGTGATTTGGACGAGGCATTGATCATAGGTCTCGAAATGATCCAGGAAACCATTGAAGCAATAAGAAAAATTCGGGAGCATATTAAGTTTGCCCAGAGTCGGCAAAAGAGTTATACGGACAAGAGAAGGAGGCCTCTGGAATTTCAAGTAGGCGACAAAGTTTTTTCGAAAATTTTGCCAACTAAGGGTATCAAGAGGTTCGGAGTACGAGGGAAACTGAGTCCAAGATATATTGGACCATATGAAGTCATTGAAAAATTGAATCCCGTAGCGTGGATCTGCCAGTAGAACTTGAACACGTACATAACGTGTTTCACATCTCTCAACTCAGAAAGTATATCCCATATCCAAATCGCACCATTGCATCTGAACTTGTTGAAATCACTACAGATTTAGTATATGAAAAGCAACCAATCCAAATACTAGATCGTAGGATTAAGCAGTAGCGCAATAAGCAAATACCTCTAGTCAAAGTGCTATGGTCAAATCATACCTCCCAAGAAGCTACTTGGGAGACTAAAGAGGAAATGAAAGCCAAATACCCATAATTATTTAAGGTAATCTTGCATTACATGCTAAAGTTCATAAGTTTCGAGGACAAAACTCCTTAAGGAGGGAAGGCTGTAATAGCACAACCCTAAATTATGTTTATTTATTTAATTCCCTCATGTTAATGATTTTCTCAAATTTATTTATCGCATTTAATCATCCTGGTGGGCAAAATTTATTTGAGCCCTCACTTGGCAATTCGGGTTTTATTTATTTATTTAATTATTAACGAAAACTATGGAAGAATTGGTAGTAGGCCCTAACAAGTTTAATCTAAGTAATTTATTTTGTTTTCTGTAACATTACAGAACCTTAAATTTGAGTACGTAAAAACGTTATCATTACGAAGTGTTTTATTCCCGAATTCAACTTTCTTCGGCCCAATTTGAAGCCCAACATATTTGCTTTCTTAACCTAGCTAATTACCATGATTAAGCTTAACCATAGTTAGCCAAAAATTCATTTCGATGATAAAAACTCAGCCAAGTTGATTAGATTAGTCAAAAAACACAACCCAACCCAAAACCCATCTTCTCTCTCCTTTCTCTCTCTACACGCCAGCCCCTCCCCCAGCTGATGTTTGGTGTTTTTCGGCCAGTTTTCGACCAGCCCCGGTTGCCTCCCACCCCTCGACATCCTAGTACCACTAACCACCATCATCCATCATCAAAACCACTAAACATCACCTCCATCTCTACTTTTATCAAACTTGAAGTGAGTAGCCTTAATCTTGATCTTGTTGGTTTGGATTTTGATTTTAGTTTTGATTCCTGTTTTGATGTTTTTGATTATTGATCATAATGTTTTGATAAGAAATAAGAGTTATTGTGCTGTTTAAATTGAAAAGAAGTATGAGGTATGTTAGGGTTTTGGGGGTTATTCATAATCATGCAAGCTTTAAGTGGCAAGTTTGTTTTTCTTGGATTCTTGTATTTGATTTAGTGGTTTTAATCTCTAGTAATGTTATGAGAATGTTCTTGGTGATCTTGGATGAAGTGGACGTTGGCCAAAAGTTAGGGTTTTATTGATTATGCAAGGGTTTAACTTTCCTTTGATAGCAAGCATGTTATTAGTGTATACTTGATTGAAAAATGATTTTTGATGTACATGATTTTGAAATGAAATTGAGTGTGATGGTTTTATATGGTGATGGGAACGACTGAAGCCTTGTTACATGACTTTAAGGTGTGATTTTGGATGGGGAATTGTGTTAAAAAATAGGAGAAAGCCTTGACAGTGAAGGATGGAAAATTTCAGAAAATAGTGCAAGCTTTGTGATTAAACTGGTTATTATCGGCCCGTTGAAAAATTATTATTTTTTGTGTGTAGATATTTCAGTGTGTTAGCTTCCATATGCCTTTTGAATCGCCTTAATCTGAGGTCTGTGGAAAAAGTTATGGCTGTTTTACCAGAACTGCATAGGTTAGACCAAAATTGACATACTTGTGTTCTAGCCCTATTTTTGGAACCCTATGGTGGGAATTGTGTTTTGTGTTCTAAATGAAAGTTTTTCGGGATTTCATAAGATTTTAATATTGGGGTTTTGGGTCTTAATCGGAGATCGAAAGACTAAGTTACGAATCATTCTTTGTAAGCCTTTGTTATGCTCTTACTTATCTTTTACTAAATTATTAACTATGAAAACAAAAATATTTGCTAACTATATGTTACTATCGCGATATTTTTGTTCAAAATCAGGGTCTAATATATCATTTTCTTCCCTTTTGTGCATAACCTGATTCGGTGACACTTCATTAAAAACCCCAGTTATGTTCATTGCCTGTATCTTTAGAAATCAACACGTATTTATCAAAATTATAATGTTTTGGTAAGTACATCAATGAATCCGTTTAATCACTGATTTGTTATATAATTTGTGACCTCATCAGTTATCAGTTACAGGGCATTGCCTTTCAGTTACCTGCGCGGTTTCGAGCCAGGTCCCCCAATCGACTTGGCAAGTGTACACCTATCATAGATCGTAACAGTTACCAAAGGGTTCACTATAAGATAATAATTAGCAAGGCAATTTTATATTTATCTCATTCCCTATTTTTTAATTAAAATGAATTGCAGTGCGGCCCAACCAGTTTTTCTATGAACGTTTAACAATACATGAATGCATGCACTAAGCTTCGGCTCATAGTTCGAAATGTTTTCATGTTTTGTTTTAGGAAAATGTTCAGTGAATCTCCCTCAGGAGGGCACGACGGCTGAAGGTGATAAGTGAGCAAGGAAGTCTATATGGAATGGTGGTGTTTTAGTGTTGAGATATTTTTAGCACTGTATTGTGATATATTTTGGTGTTGACTGTATACTTTATTAGAATTCTATAGTTTGGTGTAATCCTTGAGATGGTTGAATGGTTTTAATGTTAGAACAGTTTTTATATATATATATAAATGGTTTGATTGGTTCTGATGGTGTGAATGCCCTTTGATGGTAGACATTGATTAGCATTGCCAACATTTATCATTTACAAGCAAAGCTTTGTCCTTTTGGATGACAGTAACGCCCTGATCATTTGTGATATTACTTCTAATTGGTGAAACTAACAAAGAGAACGCAAACAGTGAATTATGTACATTTGGGGCGTTGCACTAAGTGTCGTGATCTATCACCTATTGATTCTGATGCTGTGCTTGAGGGAAATGAGGTTGACTATTCTGAGTCTCTAGGTACCTCTAGAGGGTATGACCCCTCCCTTGATCCTTATCGTCTATACCTAGAGGACATGCCTGGAAAAATAATGTTGATTATTGCATTCGATTATTCTATTGATTTTTTTCAAGGCATTTGATAAGTATAAGAGAGCACTTACAATCATTCCTAGATTCATATTTATGTGCTCTTACTTACATTCGTCTAAGTTGCATGCTCAGGTGTTTTGATAAGCTCCTACGAGCTTTGATGCATCTGAATTGGTGGCTTGGATCTTAAGATAAGGATGAGTGGTTGATGCTCCTCCAACCTCCCATAGCATTGTCTTAAGAAGGTAGTAGTTTAGCTTAGGTGTTTGATAAGCTCCTGCGAGCTTTGATGCATCTGAATTGGTGGCTTGGATCTTCAGATAAGGATAAGTAGTTAATGCTCCTCTAACCTCCCGTAGCATTGTCTTAAGAAGGTAGTAGTTTAGGTGTGCCCAACACCTAACCTGGTAAATTCATTCCCTCTTTTCTCTTTCTTTATTTTTATTTTATATAAAAGTATTAGTTTTTCTTTTCCTTTTCCTTGTTTGCCTTTTGCTTTTATATATTATTTTAGGATTGTTTTCTATGCATATGTGTCTTGCTAGTGTGGTAGCTCCTTGGCTCCTAATAAGGACATTGTGCGATCTAGGTGTGGGGGAGGAGAAGCCATGCTTCAATCTTTAAAAAAAAAAGGGCAAATTTTTTGAAAATAAAAAGATTCTACGTTTTTCACTTGTTTTGGGGGAGTTTTGCATTGTTTTGATCAGCTTTGATCCCTTGTGCCTTGACTATTAGCTTATATATAAGTATGATGTGCATGATAGATCTTTGTCCTAAATGAGTCATTATAAGCCCCAAATTCTAACCCCAACAGTTCATTATATTTGCGCAATTCAGTCCTTATTTATACAATCATCATTACCTTAGGGTCTTTGTCTTCCATGATTGGCTCTCCAATTTGTCTATGTATATAGTTACCTTTGTTTTTGTTTGCATTTCACATTTAAAAAAAAAGAAAAAAAAGAAGAAAAGAAAGGAAAAAGAAAAAAGGAGTTTGGAATGACAAGTGTCCCTTTGAGGCATGCGCTACTTGGTACTAGCCTTTGAGGCAATACTGCTATTGGGAAAACTTATTTTCCGTATTAATAAGTCAATAATGTAGTTAGTGCAGTCAAGTGGGATTGAGTTTGATTACGGTAAGCCTAAGTCCTAGGATGATGATGCATTAGCAAACCAAGGACTTGCATAGATTCAAAGTTTTGATGTATAGTTGGGTGAGAAGTTGGTGCTTTGATATCCTCTATAGGGATAGCGTCTTGATGTGTATATCCTATTTATATACAGGTTAATATCTTTGTTGCATGGGTGATTTGGTTAATTAGAAAGTGTACAAACTCCTCCCTTGTATATTATATTTGTGCTTTGCTGGTAAATCCAAATTGTTTTTCTATTTCTGTTTCTCTTTATGTTTTTATTTTTCTTTTTCAAGATCTTGTAGGTATATCTTTTGCAAACCCTACGAGACCTTACTCATACACTTGGGGAACCAAGGGGTCTAAAGGACTCGTTGCATAAGATAAATGCAACCGCGATTCCGACGAAAGTGAGTTAGGGCCTTATGCTAGTTTTTCTTTGTTTTACTCAAGGATGAACGAAAAGCTAGGTGTGGGGGAGTTGATAAATCTCTAATTTTGCTATTTTTGAGTCCTTGATTTCATTGTCTTGCTCTACATATCTCCTCAATTTATTTAGAAATGTGATTATATTTGCCATCCTTTGCTCGTAATCGTCTTGTTTGGACTAATTTCCCTTTTTGTAGGTATTTTAGTCATGATTTGAAGGAATATGAGCGAGAAGTGAAGTTTTGCACGAAGAAGAGGTTCGAGGAGTTCGCAAGAAGACTAATGAATTAAGAAATAAGAGCTACAGGATCTGCATGGCTAGCAGTGCACTTTTGCATAGCCGCGCATAATTAATAAAAGGTTGAAGACGTGCACAGCTGTGCACTGAGGCAGAGAGTTCCTGCAGAGTTGCACGGCTGGCCGTGCACTAGTCGTGCACTTTTGCATGGCCGTGCACTAGCCGTGCACTTTTGCATGGCCGTGCATAATTAATAAAAGGTTGAAGACATGCACAGCTGTGCACTAAGGCAGAAAGTTCCTGCAGAGTTGCACGGCTGACCGTGCACTTTTGCATGGTCGTGCATCATGAGCCTCGAAATTGTGCACCGCTGCCTGTGCATCAAAGCACGATTGTGGGCCTGCCAGTTATGGTGATAAAAGCCACTGTTGGGCTTTTGTGTAGGGGGTTTTTGGCTAGGTTTTTGGGGTGTGCGATTTAAGCTTCTTCCTCCCACTCCCAAATCCCATTAGGGGTAATAAATTAGGGTAATTAAGTTAGATTAGAGGGAGACTTGGGTTCAAGGTTGTAGATTGGATTCTCATTCAAGCAATTAAACCTAAATTTTCCCTTCCCTTTCCATCTCTATTTCATATTCTTGTTCTTGTTTTGATTCTGTTCGATTAGTTGTTGTGCTTGAGTTTGTTTAGTTAAATGCTTAGTTTTGTTGTTAATCCATGCTTATTATTTTTTTAGATTACGATCTTGCTTCAATTTCCCCTCTAGTTCATGTTTGTATTCGTGTTTGTCAATTTAGTTGTAACGAGGATTTATTGTGTGTTTTATGATATTTCGTAGTAAGATTGTGTTGGCCTAGATTGTGATTAGTCTCTTGATGGCTAATTAATCTTGTTCAGGCCTTTACTCACCTTATGCTAGAATTTAGAGTTTTTCTCTCACGCTTACTAAGTATTTGATGAAATACCTGAAAGAGCTTCCATCCGTGTCTTGGGGCAATTGACTTATGTTGAAAGGCGAGGTGATTCTCTAGTGCGGGTGGAGAGGATAGCTAACATTTGGACATGAAAATAGTTTAAATCTTAGCTAGGTCAAGTGTGTGTTAATCTTGCAGTTTAATTGAGCTAATGCCATAAAAATAGGTGGTAGAACAATTAGACTAGCCTATTGGGCCTTGAGAGAGGGATTGGGTGGCCTTTAATGATGCAACCGATCATCTTTGGATGCTAGCATAATTTGGAAATGTGAGGGTTTGACTTGATTAGTTGGTTTGTCTTCGATTTAATAACAACCCAAGTCCTTTTTTGTTTGTTCGCTTCATTAGTTTAGTTCTTCCTCTCGTCACCTTCTATCGCATAGATTGATACGCTTGAGTTAGCTTTGATGCTTGGAAATACAACTCTCTGTGGAATATGACCCGTACTTGCCGATTGTTAGCTATAACTACACCGTGCACTTGCGGTAATTTTAATTTAACAGTCTCATATGGTAATAGTAATTATCACGATGGAAAGGTTGTTTGACTTGATGGGTATAATGGAGTTTATTAGAAAATAGGGGGTGGATCTCCCCTTTTTCCGGTGTTGGTCTCTTCAGAAGAATAGATTTTGGCAAGTTCCATTTATCACTACAGGTAAGTTTCATTTATTATGGTGAATTCCATGAGGTCTTGATTAAATGGCACAATAACTAGAGTCAGTAAGAACGCCAGCCTCAGCTTGCAAAAGTATGATTTGTGCATGAAAAGTAGAAAGTATGAATATAATTTGTCAAGGTACCACCAGTGCATCTCTGAAGATTCAAAACGTTCATAGTTTTGGGCTTCAGCTAGGGGGTGGGAAAGAAAAAATCAAAACAGAAACACAATTGATCAAAGGGGTAATGCCGCCGAGCATATCCAATAAGGACGCATTGCAATAAAGAATTCTAATGTTAAAATTACAAAATTATAGATCTGATCAAGAAAATGGAGGCACTAGATGTGAGAGAACGAACTCAACTAAAAGTTTAAGTTGATGATTGAAAGATCAGGAATTGGTTTAAACTCTAACATGCCCCATAACGCGAATGCCCTTTGGGCTTAAAGCGTGAATGCTGTAAAGGCTCCCCCTACCTTGCATAATAAATCAATTTGGGGACTGCATGCTGACATTCAAACTCGGACCTCTCATTCATAAAAGCTTTGATACTATGTTCAACAACCAACTAAACGAAAAGCTTAGGCTAATCCTTGAAAGCTCATGAATTGATTTATACCCTGACATTAGCTATGTTCTTTTGATAAATTTCTTTCGACCCTAGTACTGGATGTTCTCTCTGTACTTGTGTTTTTCCTGGGATCAGATTTTTGTGTTCTTGCTTGTTTTAACTGTTAACCTACTATACCAGATAGCCTAATAGAAAATGGATGGTTGAGATCTTAGAAGAGTAAATCAATGACTGTTAGCAATTTTAATTACGATAATTGAAAAAAGTTTCAATTACGGAAGAATCATCCCCCAATAATTTGCAAACAACACATAGATGTCTCATCATTATTGTAAGTGAAGAAAACTAGGCTTAATTAAAAATGAATCTGACATCTCTAAACCCTTGTATCATAGTCATTTTATGGTTAAGTTAATCAAACAATACCTTTTTAAATTAGGTTAAACATAATTTTTAATTAGATATTTCTTAGGGCTAGGGATTTAGGTGTTGTGAGGTGCATAAAGGACGAAGACGGTAAGGTGTTGTATGAGGATGCTGAAATCAAGGCGAGATGACAAATGTTCTTTGTTAAACTCCTTAATGGGGAGGAGATGGGCGAGGCCTGTAGTAGGGGCGTAGAAGGTAGTGATAGGCGTATGGATACACAAGTGTGTGGGCATATAACAAAGGATGAGATTAAGGAGGCCTTGAAGAAGATGGCGAATGGAAAGGCAGAGGGCCCGGACCAGATTCCGGTGGAAGTTTGGAAGTGTTTGGGGGACGCAGGTTTAGAGTGGCTATCAGAGCTTTTCAATGTCATTTTTAGGACCGCTAAGATGCCTAGGGAATGGAGGACTAGTACAGTCATCCCTCTGTACAAAAACAAAGGGAATATTCAAGACTGTAATAATTTTAGGGGTATCAAGCTGCTCAGCCACACTATGAAGCTCTGGGAGAGGGTGATTGAGAGAAGGTTGCGAAGAGATGTTGCAATTTTAGAGAATCAATTTGGTTTTATGCCAGGCAGGTCGACCATAGAGGCGATTTACCTTCTTAGAAGGCTCATGGGTTTGTACAGGGATAGAAAGGTGGATCTCCATATGGTGTTCATTGACCTGGAAAAAGCATATGATAGAGTCCCGCGAAAAGTGTTATGGACTTGTCTAGAAAAGAAAGGGGTGTCGCCCTTGTATATTCGTGTGATTAAGGATATGTATGAGGGAGGGCGGATGAGTGTTAGGACGCCGGGAGGGGTCTCAAATGACTTCGCTGTTAGTTTGGGTCTCCATCAGGGCTCAGCCCTAAGCCCGTTCCTTTTCACCTTAATTTTAGATGAACTCACGAGAGGGGTTCAAGATGAGGTCCCTTGGTGTATGCTTTTCGCATATGACATTGTCCTTATCGATGAGACCAGGCAGGGGGTGAATGAAAAGTTGCAGAGCTGGCGGCTTACGCTGGAAGCGAGAGGTTTTAGATTAAGTAGATCAAAAACAGAATACCTACATTGTTGTTTCAGCGGAAGGATAGAAGAGGGGGGAGAAGTCACCCTGGATGGGAGACCATTACCTAAGGTGGATAAGTTTAAGTACCTTGGCTCGATCATCCAGCAAAACGGAGACATTGATGAGGATATTAACCAGCGCATAAGAGTGGGCTGGCAAAAATGGAAGGCTGCCTTAGGGGTGCTGTGTGATAAGAGGGTGCCCTTAGGTTTGAAAGGCAAAGTCTATCGGATGGTAGTCAGACCGGTTGTCCTATATGGATCGGAGTGTTGGCCTCTAAAAAAGACGCAGTCCCAGAGGTTGATGGTAGCTGAGATGAGGATGGTCAGGTGGATGTGTGGTTTCACGAGGATTGACAGAGTTAGGAATGGGGTAATCAGGGACTTAGCTAAAGTGGCCCCCATAGAAGAAAAGATGAGGGAATCACGACTCCGATGGTTCGGCCACGTCAAAAGGAGAAGTACAGCTGCACCAGTGAGGAGGTGTGAGTTGATCGACCTTCCGGATGGTAAGAGAGGAAGGGGTAGACTGAAGAAGAGTTTAGACGAGGTGATTAGAGAGGACTTGTTTGTAGTGGGTCTGTCGGAGGATCTGGCTCAGGATAGGAGGCTGTGGCGGGATAGGATTAGAATCTTAGATGGCTGAGTAGCGTCTCTGTAGTTGGTCGCAAGTGCTGGTAGGAGTCTGTTGTGTTCGTATACAGGTTGTGCCCTTTTTTTGGAGTGACGACAGATGCTTGACGTGGAATGTTGAGGTACGTTCTTTCAGCTTTCTTTCAGTTTCAGCTTATTTGACACTGTTTTGTCCTCTTCGTATGCTTTGCAAGCGCTTGCCTCTATTAAACTTTTTCTCAAAACCTTTTCGTGAGTCTTTTGGAATCAACCTCTCTATGGGTAGGAATATCGGTAGAGGTAAGGTTGCCTACAGTTGGATCTCCCCAGACCCCGCGAAAGCGGGACCCACACTGGGAGGTGTTGTTGTTGTTGTTGTTAGAAATGACTACAACCATATAATCCAAAAATCATATTTCCGTTATCAACTAACGGTTGTTTGCAAAACAAGACACCCCAAGGTTATACTAATTAAAACTTCTGGAATTGCCGAGGCAAAAAAATTTAAACTTCTAGAGCTCCTCTCACCCCAAAAAACAAAAAAAATGCTGGAGCGGGAGATTTTTCAGAAACACTAACTTTACCGGTCAAGTTCCTGCCAGCAAACCCCTAGCAACATAGCATACCAAAAGAGGGCGAAAACACATAGCTAAGAAGCATCATCTCTTTACCTTTACAACAGTGAATGAGAGATGAGTAAGGCATCATTAGGTCCACATCACAGTTTCTGAATCCTCTCTCATGTTTACCAACAAAGTACAAAAGAACAAAAAAGGGCCGAAAATTTAACAAGTTGACGTCTTCAATCCAGCCGACGGTATGTCACGAGCACAAACCGATATAGCAAATCAAATTGATCTCCTAAAGTGATGAGCAGCAGCTGAAATTTCTGGATTCGTTTGTAGCTTCATAAACAGTGTGTGTGGGGGGGGGGGGGGATGACAAATGTAAGCTCACCAAACTCCCACAGATTCAATAACACAAGTTTCCCTACCCTTGCATGCAAGAGGTATCTTACCCGGAGTTTACCATCCAGCAAATAATCCAATAAGAATCACCAATGGGAAAGGTGGATTCCAAATAAACCATAGGACCTAGGCAGACAGGGAGGTAACTAGGCAAAGTAATAGACCTATGTATGTGTCTGATCAGTTTTCAATTATGGTAAATAAGGGCCTGAAAACTCACCGCCAAAAGGGGAATTCACAAGTGGGTTTATACACAACAAGAATGGAACTTACTCACAAAGTTTGTTATGCCTTTCCTAATGTAAAAAAAAATCCACTAACTGATTCGAGGAATCCCACCTTCCTAAATGTGCTAAGTAAAAAATGACAAACTAGTCAATCCCTTTGGGCCTGTCCACAACATATAATGAATCCAAGGGCATCTAAATGCTGAGATATGAAAGTAGTAATGCAGAACACTAAGAGCTTAAAGGAACTTGTGGGTCAGTCTCTTATAACAACTCCAAACATAATTTTCCTAGTACACAATCATCATGATGAACAAACAACAACAAAAGAAAATTAACCAAAAGCCATCCACGGTCCTAGGTCCTAACAATGACCATTCATTCATAAATCGCAATGATAAAATGTAATATGACAGCTCTCCTACAGTGTAGTGTGTTCACTATGTCATGGAAATGTAGATAATTCTCATATAAACAAGATAGTGAAGGTAAGAAGTGCCTTTAAGATCCCATAATAAACCTTTTAATTTGTACAACAATTCAACCCCCCAAATACAGATGGACTATTTGTGCACAATCTTTTATGCAGATAATTCTGATATAAAAACAACAATTTGTACAACAGGATAGTGAAAGTAGGAAGGCCAATGCAGGGGTTGCAGGGAGAAGATTTCTCGCGTAACCTTCCACTAATTTGCAGACTAGTTGTATCCATTAGCGCCTACATTAAAAGTCATTGACTACCAATGATCCAACTGAAAGGTACACACCCATGGAGCATACAACTTAGGCCCCGTTAGAGACTTTGGCCTTTTGTTATACGCATGTCAACTTGATGGACATATATTCTTAAGGAATATGTGGCTTTCACGTACAGGTTCTGGCATCCTTGTATCTTACCTGAGTTTGAATAATATAGCCCATAGTTGCCAAAGGAAAGCGTAACTTGTCAACAATAAGGAAAGCATATTTGTGATACAAAAGCACATGTTCACACAGCAGCAAGTGTGTGATAATGAGCATGTCACTACCATCTGCTTCACTATGAGCTATCAAAATGCCAGGATTTTGGCACAACGTATGATTATAGAGAAGAGCACGTGAGATCCATCTTTGCAAAAAGGCTAATAGAAAAACTAGATATGATGAAGCAACCACCAATGAAATCATACTAGTATCTTAAATAAAGCAGCTATATTATTTTGTTGACTGTGATAAGAACGCCCAAGGTAATACGAGAGCCTACTCCACAGATGTTGACTGTGATAAGAACGCCCTACCTCAATTTGTAATTTTGTCTGTGTCTCTTCTCCCCACAATTACATTATTTTCTTTTGGAAACTATTCCTATCATAAAGGGCCGACCGCTCTGGCCACCAAAGTTGAGCATCCATATAAAGTCACGTAGAGTCTCCAAAATTATCAAATTTGGATCAAATATAGGAAAGGGCTAAGGAACATCACTATGAACGTTTGTCAAACTTCTCCTTACCTAATATAGGAATTCGGTTTACGGACTCTAATCCCAACTAATCTGCAATTCATGCAGTTACTCAGCTGGATGCACCGGAATCTACAAAAAGATAACACAGGCTCCTTCAAGGGTTCAATTGCACATTTTCATTGCCTGAGGCTCAACTTACCAATCCGAATACTTAGGACCTGAATAAGCACTGCTAGAGCTTCAAACTCCTCTTAATCTGTAGTTCTTGATGTCAAAAAAATAACTCAAAAGCCCATAGAACCACCTGTTTTTCCTAGTAGCATTTACTAAGCCTTGATGGAAGAATAGAATTAACTTTCCAAAGCATGGATGCCAACACTTTACACATAGATTTCAAAGCCAATGAATATACTTTTGTAGATGACGGGTGGTCTAAATGTGTGTGGTTGCCTACCCATTATTAATATTTTATTGATTTCTGATTTCAGGGAACCTTTGCTTGTCACTGAAGCCTCCACTCAACAATCAAGATGATTATGTAAGACCAGGCAACAACTCTAGACTTATGTGTAACCATTACCTTGGGGACTTCAAGGCTGAAGACACCATAGATATCAATAAAGAGGAGTCAGCTGAGGTATTCTTAGGTTTCCTCACAATTGGAACTCTCGGTGTGGAGCCAGTAACAGAGCCTCCAACGCCAACATTTGATGTGCCTCATCAGAAAGCAAATGAAGATGGAACTGCAGAAACGAAATATGACTTGAAGCTGATCACAGAAGAGTTAGAGAAGTTTCTCAGGGCTGAAGCTGAAAAAGAAGGAAAAAATGAACCATCAGGTAGGAACAGTCAAGCAAGTGATCTCAGTCTCATTGATAAGGAAGAAGAAGCGGATGACTGCGAATGCATTGATACGCAAGAATATCCCCTGCAAGGATTTCTTCTTGCATCATCTACTGAACTGACAGAAATGAAGCGAAAGGAAAGAAAAGAAAGGACATCCTTGCAGGAGCTGTTTCAGAATAGCACAATAACAGATAAAAGCTTGCCTGAGGAAACCAACAAAAAAGCCAAGAAGAAATCCAAGTCATCAACCAGCATCATGAGCAATGTTCTGCAAACACCGCAGCCTTATCTGAAGAATTCCACTGCTTCCACAGGCTATGCATCTGAGTCCTTCCTAACTATGACAACACTCAGCAAGGTGAGCCTTCCGGCATTTCATGCCACAATATTCAAAGCAACTAGATTCTACCATGAATGTCTGCATAAGTCTGTGGATCATTTTCTGCAAACCTTAGTAATGAGGTGACATACAGGGAACACAGAGGCCTAATAAACTAAAAATGTCAGATGATAGGACTGCCAAATAATTCTTGCCTTGACGTCATGTAGGCCACCTTCCAACTAGAGATAATAAGTTCAAGTTTCTAGGATGATTAACAATGGCTTCATCCCAACTTGGATTCCTTCTTCTTCATCTTATCCATGGGCTGGGACCCTGCCTTGCCCTTAGTAATCCATGAAGGCCTGAGGAGGTGGAGGGGGGGGGGGGGGGGCTCCCCTTTTTGGGGAAGGGGCGGGGGGAGAGGGTATAATGTGAGACAATGTGAGACTTATTCACTCATAAAGTAGTGCAACCTGATGTCCAAGCCAGCCTGAAGCACCAATTACCATATCTGCCCATCATATTTGCATTTAAAAACCAACTTTTTCAATTAACTCTGAAAGACTGCATGGGATGTAACACACTCAATGACCGCTAAAGCATCAAACAACAGAGTGGTAAGTTAAACTAAAACAAGTCAACACGCTACATCTAATAAATTGGGTAACTGAGCCATGTTTTTGCTTACATGATAAATGGTCGTAAGTATGCTGGGCACCTGGGCGCTATTTGTCCCAAGGCTAAATTGAAAATGTACCTGAACTGCTTTAATTCCACTGTTTGTGCAATCTTGAATATTGGCACCAAAAGCAATGGAGTTTTACAGATATGCAATAACAACTACTAATAATAATAACTGATAATAGATCCCGACAGTGATCTTGTTTTTAGTATTATAAATGGAGTTAGGGGAAAAAAAAAAGTGAATTCCGAATGCTAAGTACAGGGGAAAAACCCAATAAATAAATAAATATTATCAATTTAGGAAAAATAACTTTTCCCAATTCCCATCAATATTTCATACTTATCTCTTAGAAACTACAACATGTTGGGAAACAACACATTGTCAAAATAAATTCCCAAAATTATCTCAAGAACAAAAATAACAAAATATAGTGCAATCCATTGAAAATATCTCTGTTGTCAAACATTGATATCTTACAGATATATTGATTTTTGTTTTCTCTAACGTTTATTTTTCCAAAATTTTGTACTGTTAAATGTTATGAGAAAGGGCTGCCCTGAATAAGTAAGTAGGGAAACATAGAGTTTAACCAGATATGATAAAGAGGGTTTCTGTTTACGACAATATATAATACACTAATTATTCAGCATTATTTTTCCAAAAAATATTTGATTGTTTAAAGTCGAATATAGTCTCAGAATATCGTATGCAGCAAACCCTGAGAAGGCCCTATATGACATGATCCTTGGCTAACAGATCAAACGTCCCTTCCACAAGAAAATACATCCCGAAATCAGCAGAGCAGAAAAGGATCCTACCAAGTTCAGTAAGAATGACACTGATAAGATTTTGGACAGTCCCTGTCACAGATGTGCAGCCTCAGCAGTTGACTATGGAAGCATTAGAATGGGCTGTTGGGGCAATCTCTTGAAGGGAAAAAATCATCGATCAAAGGCTGACATGCAACTACCTCGACAAGCAAGCACCAAGGGAAAGGTGAATACTGCACCAAATAATAACAATAGCTCTGCAAGCAAGGAGCCTTGGATCAACACTGATGCAGACTGTAAGTTTGGATTCATCGTCAGAGTTCTCAAAGTATTTATGGAAAAGGTCATCATAGTGTAATGATATTGCGAGTAAGATTAGGTCAAGAAGCAGAGAATCACAAAGAGTTGGCCCGTTACCAGATGAAACAAATTTTTCGATAAGCCTCTTAATCTAAGTTTAGAACCCTAAAAGACAAAGAAAATCTGGACTGGCTTGAACACAATGCAAATTTAGGTATTAATCTCCAGTGCTTCTAAAAACCTATGGCACTAATGATGTCAAGCAAGCACAAGGACAGGCTTCTTTTGTGCAGGCAAGCAAGAAGCGCCCCAAAAGCCAGCTTGCTTCTTTACCACAATTATTCAATTATCATATCATTTCTCCAGCTCTCATTTAATTATGTGCCAAAATGATGTTGAGGTCATTACTTTTCAAGCCTCACTATGCCCATTTAACAAGTCCAAATTTGTGATCTTGCAGACCTTGTTTTGGAGCTGCCGCAGAATCTGGAAGTCCCATACTAAAGTTCATGTACGTCTACATGCTTGTAGTGATGATCCATGTTAAGCATGTGTTTCAAGTATATATATGCTGATAGTGATGATCAATGTGATGCACAATAAGGTACACATGAACTTATGCAGGGAATGCTGGACCTTTCAATTCACATGAAGTTTGTACCAATAACTCTTACAAGCACTTTATGCTCTATTTTAAATAGAAACCACCATATATGCTGCATAATATCTGCAGGTCCATTTGCAATATTTTTCCTTTTTTACTCAAAATGGGCGATCACTACAATATGCTTCTGACAACACCTTTTGTTCCATCAACAGTTCTTTCATCACACAGCCTTCAGTTAGGTAAATATGCAAAACATGGGAACACAGGGTGATGGACGATCAGGAAGTCCAGACTACTGTGCAGTAAATTATAGATCCTCAAAATAGCTAGCACCCCCCAACCCCTCCCCCCAAAGAACAAAAAAGAAAAATAAAACAAAAAAAAAGAAAAAATGGAAAGGAGCGGGGCCAGGAAACGAACAAGCCAATGCCACTTCCTTAGAAAGGAAAAATGCTGGTTAAGGATGAACCTGCATCACCCAGGTTCAAAATGATGCCCCCGCCTGATGCCTGAAATTTTGTAATGCAATGCTCTACATTTTCTAGAGAACAGTGTGCCAGGAAACCAGCTCAGGGCAGCATGACAAGCACATTAAATAGGTTGATGCTTACTGGATACATTATATAGGGTATGAAAGTAGATGATAGAGATAAAGGAGTAATGTGACCACTCCGCTATAAAATAGAATTTGAAATGGAATCCAAACTACGCTCATAGAAAAATGTCGTAATACCCCCGCGGGGGCGGGGGGGGGGGGGGGGGGGGCGCATATAAAGCTATCCACTGTTCCAGAAGAATTTGTAATTGCTGACTGCTTGCTTGATTGTGCAGTTGACTAAGCCACACATTATGTAACACTCGGCTTTTTTTTTTAATTACTGACTTTGACTAATTAATGTGTGAATGTATGAAATATGTACATATATTTTGTACGTTTTATTTTAGACATATATATATGTTTTAAGTTAACATTATTATCTTTGAAGAATAATTAGTTAGGTTTTTTGTACTACTAAGACTTTGTTTTTAAAAAAATAGTGAAAAGAGAAGTAAAAAATGACTTGACCAAGAAAAAAAAGGAGAAAGAAAAGGAAAAGGTGTTTTTTTTAAACATGATATTCATGGGTTGGGGGGGGGGGGGGTTGGTTTCATTTTTCTTTCCTAATCCACACTACACACACAAGGCTCACAAAGAGGGAGAGGGAACGAAAGAGAAGATGAAGAAAGAGACAAGGAAGAAGAAAGAAGAAATATTAAGTTTGGTGGGTTAAAGGTGAGTAATATTTACTTTTTCTTGAACCTAAAATTGAATAGGGAAAATTATTTGAATAATTCATACTTGAATTTGGGGAATTCAATTGAAGTTTGAAGCTATGAATTTAATGTTTTTAAGGCTTAGTAGGTTAGAGCCCTAAGTCATTTGTTAGACCACTAAAATTTTCATGGTTATTTGTGACTTTAGGATTATGTGAATGTTGTGGACTGACAATTATGTTATGGATTCATTCAAATATATGCTAAACTATGGTTACTTGTATTGAAAGCACAAAATGGTGGAAAATAAGCTTAATTTTTGAATTGGTGTAGAACTCGAATACTGTTCCAATTATTGTGAATTAATAGTTGTGTTAAAAATTATGCAAATTTTACTATAGATTCTCCATCCTATTTGGCAATTTTTTGTAAATGTTAATAAATTTTGGATATGTAGCCCATGAATTATGAATTTTCCATTGAAACTATCCTATTTTAGAGCCTAATTTCTGCAGCTGCTTGAATTTTATGGTAATTATTGGCTTGGTCAAAAATTATAAAAATTTTAACGTAGGTTCTCGATGATGTTTGTAAATTTTACGAAAACTTTCATCACTTTTGGAGGTGTACTTCATGAGTTATGGATTTTTTGATTGGAACTGTCTGTTTTAAAGCATAACTCTGGTTACTCTTTCAATTTTTCTGGAGGATTGACATCAGGGAAATTTCTGAAATTTTTATGGTGAATTATTCATACTATTTTATATTTTTCTACAAATGTTTGTGAATTTTGGATGTGAATTCTTTGAGTTAAGAAGTTTTGAGTGAAATGTCATGTTTGGGGTAATTACAGGTTGTTTGTATGCATAAATTGTATATTGTTCATATTCATGATGATTCTAATCATTAAAATAGTAGGTATTGTTATAATTTATTCAAAATTTGTAAAAATTATTTTGGATGGAATTATGCTTTGATTTGACAAGTTTTTAGTGTAAATTGTTTATGTTAAGTTTTAAGACACACATGGACACAAGAGGGGGGGTGAGTTGTGTTTTCCAATTTTTTTGTTTTGTTTCAGAACACTCGCTAGACCTGGTGGGAGAGGTGTTTGCAGTAAGGCAGAAACAAAACTTTGGATGCGGAAACAAAGGAGACACAAGATTTTACGTGGAAAACCACCTCTGGCCCAATGGAGGTGTAAAAACCACGGCCTACCTCAGTAGGATTCAACAAACACTTTCACTAATACGGGTCAAGTTCGTTACACTATATTAAACACGTGACAACGTCACACACGTAACTTAGTCTCCCCCGAGACTCTAGTTACACACGTAACTATTCTCCACCGGAGAATGAGTCACACAACACGTCCAAAATCTCTCAAGACTTGGACACACTCTAAACTTAATTGATGACATAAAAGAATAGAAGAACACCTTACTTTTTATGCTTCAAAACAAGCTGAATGTAAGGTACAATTACAAACCCTATTATGCTGAAAGAATGACTGAATTTAGCACACTCCTTGAAGGTTTTTCACTCAGAGAATAAGCTTATAAGAAACTCGATATTTACCTTGAAAAACCGTTTTTGAAGATATGAGAAGCAAGTGCTTATATACCCACAAAACGCAAGGATTTGATTTCCATAATAACTCTGAAAATATTCAGCAGATAATAGGAATAAAATTTCTCAACAATATCTCAACAATATCGTTTTAGGAAATCATATCTTAAAAGATAAGATAAAATCTTTTGAAAAATCTTTTTAGGAGACCAATATTATTTAGGAACTTATTCTTTCTAAAACACAATATTATAAAAAAATCTATCCTAAATATATTAGGAATTTGGTAGTAGGAAAACTCTTGAAAATATTTGAAAATCGATTTTTGTACTCGCTACCCTTAGAGCACTGCAGACCTGTTTGCTCAATTGTTCTGAGCAGTGTTTTACTGTTCTGAGTCAGCTTAAATAATTCATTCAAGGTGAGTGTTAAGTCAAGTTTTTCTTTGGCATATTAACAAGAATCTAGACAAATATAACCAGTACTTAGCCCTAAGACTCTAAAGACTCTTGTACTCTGCTGATGATGTGCACATATATCCACTTTGATGATTTCAGCTTGTTCGACCTGTTCTTCAGGGTGTTTGCAACTTCTGTCGCTTTTAACATACAATTTTATCACATAGCTTCAAGCATGATATTTCGAACTGATCTCCAGGATGTTTGCAATCTGTCTTATCACATGATTCTAGCGCTCAATTGAAGCAAAGCATAATTAGCACATTTGGGTTGTAATCATCAAAACCTTATATAAGATTGATTCAATAAATTCCCCCTTTTTGATGATGACAAACCAAGTGACCATCAAAGGTGAGACATAGCAGAGGGAAAAAACATTAGTGCAAACTTAGTTTAAAGTATCTAGATCACACAGAAGAGATACATAAGAATAGGAGGTCAACTTAAACAGGCTGATTTAATTGGAACATGGTCATACTGTCTTCCACCTTTTGACATCATCGAAAGAGGTCTAGGAGGCCACATGCGTAAATTCAGTGGGGATGCACTCACCACCGGTCATGAGGAAAATGACCGCGATACACTCAAGTATATGGTACAGTAATGATATTGGCCATCCGAGTCACGCACAAACAGGTAACACATGCAACAGGCTAAGTTATAGCATAAATGCAGATACTATCCAAAAACATCCATAAACCATTAGTAGGCACATACATAACCAAGGGTTTGAAAAATAGTGTTGCAAACAGGGGAAGGAACAGGTTCAGGTAGAGGAAGGTGGAGGAGGAAATGTGGCTGTGCGGGCAAGAAGGGCACTCAACAGATCCTCGTGACGATGTTCATTAAAAGCCTTTTTCTCTGTAAGTGCTTGCTTCACTTCAGCTATCTCCCCCTTCAAAGTGATCTGATCCTGCACCAGAGTGGCAATGGTAGGACCACTGGATGTGGACGTATCATTAGGAACAGGGCTAAGAGGTGTTTGGAACCCCTGGTCAGAAGGTGCACTATCGCCTTTTGTAATCTTGAACCCACACCCAATCAATGTACTGTTGTCAATCTCATCACTAACCTGAAGGCCTACTCTGTTCTGCAATGGAATCCCAAGCTTCTCAAACACTGACATTAGCAAGAACCAATACCCCATGTCATGAACCTTGGTTGTGTTGGCAATTCTCCTAATATGGTTAATCATGATTGCGGTCAAGTTAATTTGCTCACCCCTATCCAACAAATCAGTGTAGCACATATCCATAGGATCAACAAGATTGCGTCTCTGACCTCAGGGAACAACATTTTTTAATCACAAACCAAAACAACAACCGATGTAATGGCATCATTTCCCCCTTTCTCACAGACCGGGACACAATCAGATGGGGCTTTTGGGCCAGTCCTTGGGTCAGCGCCAACAACCTTTCTTCACCTAAGATGCTCTTGTCCCCTCTCACATACACGTCAAAACCTTCAGAGGACACCCCAAGTAACTCACCTAACTTCTTAGCATCAAACCGCACTTCATGACCATTAACTATACTTATCACCACTCTATTGGTGAGAACACAGTTTGCATAGAACTCAGCTAAATCTGGGACCGAACACCCTCTCTTAGGATTTGTGAACAATTCCAACCATCCTTGGGCTCCTAATGTCTCTACAAACACCCCAAGCTCTTGTTCCTGAAAGTATGACACCTTAACTACCTTCCCCCGAATCACAGATTTCTGGAGGAAATGCTCATATCTCTTACCAAGTGTTATGTTATTCTAATTTTCTTCTTCTTGGGTGCATTAAATTCTTCAACCAGTTCAGATACTTGTTCTGAGGCCGCCCGTTTTTGGGCAGATTTCTTGGATGGAACTGGTTTGAAGAGTGTTTTGGCGGGTGTTTTGGGACTTGGTTGGAGTAGTTCGTTTGAATCCACAAAATCGGTTCAGCCTCATCACTATCCTCAGCATCTTCAACAACAAATTCAATATCAACACGCTCAACATCATAATCCTTTGACTCCCCAACTGATTCGGCCTCATTCCCGCCTGATCTAGACTCAGCCACAACCGGGTCATACATCACAATCTCTCAACCCGCAATTGGGTGTACCAAAGGTACCATAATAGGGGTCAAGTCTACTGATCTTAAGTCCAAACTCTTCAAGAACCCAAAAAAAGAGGGAGTAATCGAAAAAGAAGGTGAGGGAGGGTTTCATATACCAATCTAGATCGTTTATGGCGATGAAGGTGCCAGTGATGTTATCTCAGAACTCATCCCAATTCTGCCCCCTTGTCTTGCTAGTTGGTCTCATAGTGATCTTGGGTGAGAAGTCTTGTGCTTGGAGGATGCTTGACCGCCACGAGTTCTTGCCATTGAGGATTTGAGGGTTTTAAGTGATTTAGGGTTTTGAAGGGGTTTAAGGAAGGAGAGTGAAATCGGGTTTTTGGTAGAGAGAGAGAGATGGATCGATGGGTTATATAGAGAGAATGTGTGTAGGGATTGAATGGTGCATGTGTGGCCCGAAAATCAAGGAAGTTTATGGGAGAGTTTATTTCGACCCTTCTTGGAGAGAGAATATTTTGCATGCAACAAATCATTACACTAGATATGGTATAAATTATAGGTTAGGTGTAACGACAAAGAAAATTTCGGTTTCTAACATTCCATTAATAATGCCACTTGGTCAGCACATGATGCAAACAGTTGTCAGGTCTGTTCCTGGAGCCTGTTCTTACTGTTAACAGTTCGGTGTCTCATGACACTAAGGGCAATATCATTACACCTCAACGAGTGTCAGCATGTTACTTTTCACACATATGCCAGTAAAAGCACAAGAATTGAATGCATCCATTGGAACAATGTATTTGGCCTAACGACCCTTAACTAGTCATTCATTGGGGGTTAATTAAGCATGCTAAAGTTCTTTTAATCAAACCCAATTCAAGCCTATTCCTTTCAAATTGATCTCTACTCAGTGCTTTGGTAAAAATATCAGCAATTTGTTTATTAGTGGCACAAAAATTCATTAAAATCAAGCCCTTTTCAACATTATCTCTTAAGAAGTGATAGCGAACATTAATATGCTTAGTCCTTTTATGCTGACACGGATTTTTGACAATGTTAATTTCACTTGTATTATCACAAAATATGGGAATACATCCCATGTCAACACCAAAATCCTTGAGTTGTTGTTGTATCCACAACAATTGAGCACAACAAGAAGCAGCCGCTACATAGTTGGCTTCTGCTGTGGACTTGGCAGCTGAGTGCTGTTTCTTTGTAGACTAAGAAACCAAACAGGGCCCAAGAAAAGTAGCCATACCTGAGGTGCTTTTTCTGTCAACTAGAAATCCAGCATAATCAACATCAGCATACCCAATGAGGTCAAAGTTGCATCCACGTGGATACCATAGTGCCAAATCAGAGGTGTTTTTCAAATATCTAAAAATTCTTTTTATAGCTTTCAAGTGTGTTTCTTTTGGATTTGACTGAAAACGGGCACACAAACCAACAATGAAAACAATGTCAGGTCTACTAGCGGTTAGGTATAGGAGTGACCCTATCATACCCTTATATGATTTTTCATTAACTGAAGGACTTCCATCATCCATCACCAATCTAGAGAGATAGGAGTGTCCATGGGCTTAGCCGATTCCATCCCAAACCGCTTAAATAGTTCGTTGACATATTTTTGTTGATGGATCATAGTTCCATTTGAGGTTTGTTTAATTTGCAAGCCTAGGGAAAAATTAAGCTCGCCCGTCATGCTCATCTCAAACTCACTACTCATCAATTTTGAAAATTCATCACATAAATCATTGTTGGTTGCACCAAATATAATGTCATCGACATATACTTAGACAATCAACAAATGTTCCCCCTTAGATTTGAGAAACAAGGTATTATGTATCTTGCCTCTTTGAAAATCATTCTCAATTAAGAAACTTGACAATCGTTCATACCAAGCTCTAGGAGCTTGTTTTAGACCATAAAGTGTTTTGTCAAGTTTGAAAACATGGTTAGGAAAATTAGGACTTTCAAAACCAGGAGGTTGCTTTACATACACCTCTTCTTTAAGATATCCATTAAGGAAGGCACTCTTGACATCCATTTGGTACAACTTGATCTCCATGTGGGCTGCAAAGGCTACCAAGATTCGAATAGCCTCTAACCTTGCTACAGGTGGAAACATTTCTTCATAGTCAATCCCTTCTTCTTGATTGTAACCTTGGACCACCAACCTGGCCTTGTTCCTAGTGATTGTTCCCAACTTATCCAACTTGTTTTTGAACACCCACTTGGTTCCAATAATTGTTTTGTCCTCAGGTTGTGGTTCAAGGTGCCAGACCTTGTTCCTTTCAAATTGATGAAGCTCTTCTTGCATGGCTATAACCCAGTCAGAATCTGCAAGAGCTTTATGAACATTCTTAGGCTCGATGTGAGATAACAAAGCATAGAAGGCATAAAAATTTCTAAGCTTAGATCTGGTCTGCACCCCTATATTAATATCAGAAATAATTTGGTCAAAGGAGTACGGGCTTTGGTGTTTCGAGGGCCGTGAAGTGAAAGGATCCATGGATCTGCTTTGCACTTTCTCCTGGCTGTTTGCAGGAATAGGTGTGGGATCAGGTCGGAAGCCTGTTCCCATATTAATCAGAGAAGTCTTGGATTGAGTGGGCTGGTTTCGGTCCATATCAGGGTCAACCAGGCTTCCCCCTGATTAGTCTACTTCCTGCCCACTTTTCTTACCATTAACTTCAGTAAGTGGTTCATTTTCAAGCATCTTACCATTGTCTTTTCTTGCAAGTCCAAGATCAATCTTCATCCTGTACATCATTCTCAATCAAGGAATCAGTTTCATCAAATAATACATGCACACTCTCCTCAACACATATAGTCCTTTTGTTGAATATTTTGTAAGCTTTACTATGTGAAGAGTATCCTAAGAAAATTGCCTCATCACTCATAGGGTCAAACTTTCCCAAGAGCTCCTTCCCATTATTGTGCACATAACATTTGCAACCAAAGACTTTTAGGTGCATAATATTGGGTTTTCGCCCCTTGAAAAGTTCATAAGGGGTTTTATTGTGAATGGGTCTGATCATGCATCTATTAATAATGTAACAAGCTGTGTTCAATGCTTCTGCCCAAAAATTTTTAGGAAGACCACTAGCAACAAGCATGGTTCTAGTCATGTCTTCCAGAGTTCGATTTTTCTGCTCTACCACCTCATGTTATTCGGGTGTTCTTGGGGCTGAAAATTATGATCAATGCCATGTTCATTACAATAATCAATAAAGCTTGAATTTTCAAATTCCTTTTCATGATCAGATGTAAGACTTATCAATGAGTGTCCTATTAGCTTTTCAGTTTTCTTAAGAAATATAACGAATGCTTCAGAAGATTCATCTTTAGATGCTAAGAATAAAGTCCAAGTGAAACGAGAGTAATCATCTACTATAACAAACACATACCTCTTGCCACCCCTACTGGTGATCCTCATGGGACCACACAAATCAACATGTAATAGCTCAGGGGGTTGAGAAGTACTAACATACTTCTTTGACTTGAATGCAAATCTAGTTTGCTTTCCTTTAGCACAAGCATCGCATACCTTGTCATCATTGTATTTGATGGAAGGTAAGCCAACAACTAGACCTTTAGACACAAGTTTGTTTAGCAAGGAAAGACTAGCATGACCTAGCCTCTTGTGCAAAAGCATAATATCATCATCAAGAACACTCAAGCAAGTCAAATGATTTTGGGAAAGTTCAAGAACACATGTTTTATAAACATTGTTGTGTCGCTTCCCCCTCAGCACAACCTCTCCAGATTTGATATTGGTAATCAACCATTGATTTGAAGTAAACCCAACATGATTACCTTTATCACACAATTGGGACACACTTAGCAAATTATGTTGTAACCCATCAACTAAGTATACGTTATCAATTGAGTGAGAGAGTGATTTACCTATCTTACTTACACCAACAGTTGTCCCAGATTTGCCATTTCCAAATGCCACTCTCCCCCCATCAAAGGTTGTAAGTGAGAGGAAACTTGATTTATCACCAATCATATGCCTCGAGCGACCACTATCCAAATACCACAATTGGTTGCCTCATCTCACTTTAACCTGCAAAACAGCTAGTTGTTAGTCTTGGGAAGCCAGATCCACTTGTGTCCCATTCTTTTCTTTGTCATGGAATTTAACTCATGTTTTCTAATCCATACTTGTTTAACATATAATGAGTTTCTTTCCATGGCCCTTTTTCTCAAGGAGCAAGTATATCGATAATGGTGAGTTTTTCCACAATGATAACAAATTATATTTTCTAGCAAACCAGCATACTTCTTGTGTACTGGCTTAGTAACACATCTATTCACAAAACCTAAACCTTTTCTGTTTCGGTTGTCATGAGTATTAAGCCAGTTTAGAGCTTCTGAGGAACTGTTTCAGCGCCTATTTTCAGTGAGGTCAGTTTCAGCTCTCTGGACCTGTTCTCGAAGCTGTTTGTTGTCATTCATCTAGGATTCTAGATTATGCCTTAGTTTTGAAGACTCACTTTCCAGCTCTCTAATTTTAGTGTTCATTTCTTCTTCTTTCTTGTCACTCAGGTCCTTAAGGCTGTCTAATTTTTTTCTTTCTCATACATATGTTCATCAACATCCTTTTCAAGTTTCTCATACATAAGAGCCTCATTCATATGTTCAAGTTCTTGCCTTTTTCTTTCTAGTCTCTTAACATCCTTTTCTAAATATGAGCAGGTACTTTTAAGCATGCAATTTTCAGAAGTTAGAGCTTCACATTCCTCCATCAATGAAAAAACTACTTTTTCAAGTTTTTTCTTGCTAAGATTACGTACCTCCTTTTTAAGACCTTCACCCTCAGAGTCTGAGTCATATCCACTTCAAGCCATGAGAGCCACTGCTTCTTCTTCATCCTGAGAGTCATTTTCTTCTTCTGAGGTGTCCCCCCAAGCTGCTATCATTGCTTTGGTGAACCGTTTTTCAGCATTAGTCAACTAAGTTTTTATGCCTCTGGCTCGGACCTGTTCTGACCCCTATTCTTCCTTCAACAAGGGGTAATTCTTCACTACATGATCTTGCCTTCCGCATTTGAAACATCCTAAGAACTGATCTCGGTCACTGTTTTTAGCCTTACTGATGTTGCCCGTTTTGTATAAGCTTTCGGTCTTCTTGAAAAATTTCTTAAATTTTCGTGCAATCATGGCCATTCCTTCTTCATCAACATCCTCGCCATCACTTTAACTTGCCTATAGTGCAAGCCCACGATCTTTCTTCACTTCCCCCTTCATATGGGAGTTTCTCCTTAGTTCATATGTTTGTAAGTTCCCAATAAGCTCATCCAAGGAAATCTCATTCATCTTTTTTGCTTCTTGGATTGCAGTGACCTTTGATTCCTACAAATGGGGTAGAATTCGTAGGATCTTCCTAACCAACTCTTCAGTGGTAAATGATTTTCCTAACGATTTTAAATCATTAGTAATATTGGTGAATCGAGTATACATGTCCATGATTGTTTCTTTATCATTCATCTCAAATAGCTCATATTTCCTCACTAGCAGCTCGATCCTGGATTGCTTGACTTGATTGGTTCCTTCATGAGCTACTTGAAGGGCATTCCATATCTCTTTTGCGGATTCACACTCTGAGATGCGAGTGTACTCGTCAGGTCCGAGTCCAAAGTATAGCAACTTCTTAGCTTTGGCGTTTTTCTCCAGCTTTCTAAAATCATCTGAGTCGAATTCCTTCGGCTCCTTAGGAACAGTCTTCCCATCAGTTGTGACTTTCACTGGAATGTAAGGACCATTCACAATGAGCATCCACAACTCATAATCCTCAGCTTAGATATAATTCTCCATTCGATTTTTCCACCAACTGTAGTGTTGTCCACTGGAGTATGGAGGTCTGGTCATAGATTGACCCTCCAAGATTCCTTGTGGTGCACTCATTCTTACAGGATCTCTCTAGGTGTTAGCCTAATTTATGAGAACCTTGCTCTGATACCAATTGTTAAGTTTTAAGGCACGCAAGGACACAAGAGGGGGGTGAATTGTGTTTTTCAATTTTTTCGTTTTGTTTGAGAACACTCGTTAGACCTGTTGGGAGAGGTGTTTGTAGTAAGACAGAAATAAAACTTTGAATGCGGAAATAAAGGAGACACAAGATTTTACGTGGAAAACCACCTATGGCCCAATGGAGGTGTAAAAACCACGACCTACCTTAGTAGGATTCAACAAATACTTTCACTAATACAGGTCAAGTTCGTTACACTATATAAAACACGTGACAATTTCACACACGTAACTTAGTCTCCCCCGAGACTCTAGTTACACACATAACTATTCTCCACCGGAGAATGAGTCACACAACACGTCCAAAGTCTCTCAAGGCTTGGACACACTCTAAACTTAATTGATGACATAAAAGAATAGAAGAACACCTTACTTTTTATGCTTCAAAACAAGCTGAATGTAAGGTACAATTACAAACCCTATTATGCTAGAAAGAATGACTCAATTTAGCACACCCCTTGAAGGTTTTTCACTCAGAGAATAAGCTCATAAGAAACTCAATATTTGCCTTGGAAAACCATTTTTGAAGAGATGAGAAGCGAGTGCTTATATACCCACAAAACGCAAGTATTTGATTTCCATAATAACTCTGAAAATACTCAGCAGATAATAGGAATAAAATTTCTCAACAATATCTTTTTAGGAAATCATATCTTAAAAGATAAGATAAAATCTTTTGATAAATCTTTTTAGGAGACCAATATTATTTAGGAAATTATTCTTTGTAAAACACAATATTATCAGAAAATCAATCTTAAATATATTAGGAATTTTGGCAGTAGGAAAACTCTTGAAAATATTTGAAAATTGATTTTTGCACTCGCTGCCCTCAGAGCACTGCAGACCTGTTTGCTCAATTGTTCTAAGCAGTGTTCTGAGTCAGCTTAAATAATTCCTTCAAGGTGAGTGTTAAGTCAAGTTCTTCTTTGGCATATTAACAAGAATCTGGACAAATATAACCAGTACTGAGCCCTAAGACTCTAAAGACTCTTGTAGTCTGCTGATGATGTGCACACATATCCACTTTGATGATTTCAGCTTCTTTGACCTATTCTTTAGGGTGTTTGCAACTTCTGTCCCTTTCAACATACAATTTCATCACATAGCTTCAAGCATGATATTTCGAACTGATCTTCCGGATGTTTGCAATCTGTCTTATCATATGATTCTAGCACTTAACTCAAGCCAAGCATAATTAGCACATTTGGGTTGTAATCATCAAAACTTTATATAAGATTGATTCAATATTTTGGAGTTGGATTATAGCTTGGGTTGGTTATATTTTGGTATAAGTTATGAATAAAAGTTTCTTTGGAAATAATAAGTTAGGGTAATATGATTATGATATAGCTAAATTTTGTTTTTGGGGAAAGAAGTCATGTTTTACCTAAGGCTATTATAGTCACGTTGCATAGAAGTAGTTGTCTTTGTGTTTGGAGCTGTGTGGGTCATTGGCCTGTACCTTGAGTAGGCGACGCTCGATTTTTCGATTGACTCCTTAGTTTGTGTTACTTTGGAGTTGTGTGGGTCCTTGGTACTCCAGGATGTGTTCGTGATTCTACAGTTTGTGATTTGATGGCATCTACGTACTTTAGAGCGTTGGATCCTTCGTTGATATCTTGAGTGAGCTTTGCTCGGTTCAATAAGATGTATTTGTGACCCTTGTGTTTGTTGATAGTTCTTTCCTTAGGTTATAGGTGGATTTTCCCAAGTTAAAGAAATATATTATGTGTTTATAACAAGTATATGAGCTTTTGTAAGAAATATGCTTTCATGCATGTGCCGAGGTTGGTTATGGATGGACTATTGGTTTGATGTAGCATGCTTTTCTTTCTTTTAGACTCCAGTGAGGATTAAGATCCCAAAGAAAATAGTTGGTATGGGACAATCATGGTTAGTTTAGAGAATAAACTAACAACGGAGCTTCTTTAGGGACTTAAGTGAAAACAAGAGTCCTTAAATCATACCTGGTATGGGACAAGTATGACTGAGTTAACTAATTGCCTATCTCGTAATGTATATGTAAAAGATATGAGTTCATTTTGATTTTAGAAGCATGACGGATATGAAGGATATGAGTTTCTTTCATAATTCTGAAGCATGAGCATGTTCTTATGTTGCATTCCATGAGATGTGCTATGTTTTTATTTTAATTGAAATATGCATTATATGATTGTGTGTAAACTAGATACTGTGCAAAGTGTAACGGTACGGAAGGTAAAGGTATTGACTTGGCTCACGGAGCTCATGATCTCACCATTTTTCAGATTTTTGGAAGCTAAAGGGGACTACGAGAGCATTAAGAAGGCTAGCTACCTAAATACTTTTGGAGAACCAAGCAGGCAATACAAGCCTTGTTGTGTGTTTATGTTATGGATTATGCTTAGTGAATATGATATGGAAGTATTTTGTATGTAACTATGTACAACTTTATGGATTTGGTCTAAATATGTATGTAAGTGCATGCTTTATACTTTAATTATATTCTTGTTATGGGCTTCCACTACCATAGTCTATCAATAAGTTAATTAAGACTTAGGTGTTTAGATAGCCTTGTGGGTGTCTCCAGTTAGCTGTCCATAGCAGTGATGCGCTTGCCCCCTTTGAGCAGGACGTTACACATCCCTTCAACTAAATTTTCTACATAAAAGTAGCAACACATGTGTGCTCAAATTTCAGGTATACCAGAATCCCATATGTCAAGGATGCACACAACTTCTTGCCAGGAATCCATTGCTCGCGGGGTGGGAGGGGATCATGCATAGGGACATGCCGATGTTACTTGCTTTCTACAAGTTTAAATTGCGACAGAGAATAGTAAAAGTGGGATGGAAAAGCTACGACAGAGTAGAAGAATAATGGTATACAAAGCAATTAAGAAAACTTAATCATCTTTTACTAGCTTATATGAGGATTAAAAACACAAGAGCTAGCTTATATATAGGAAGAAGTGGCCAATGAAGGAATTTAGGAAGGATTCAGTTACTAACTAGAAGAGGATAAATGGGACTAGAGAGTCTGTAGCAGATAAATGTGTGAAAACAAGATACCTTAACGAAACATGGAAGGAGGAAGTTCCCCGAAATCTAGAAAATCTTAGAAATAGTTGATTTATAAAATGTTTTTTTTTTTTAAAAAAAACTTATAGGCAAAGAATCATACTTTCTAGCTCTTAGAAGAGTATAACAAAACATGAATAGATTAGAGTATTTAGAAATATTGATTTGGAAGAGTGAGGACAACTAACCTTCCTAATGAAGCATTCTTACTAACATAAAACATGTCCTCATAGGCCATGTGAACTTGCCCAAAAAAATTATAGGTTGAGAACAAGGGTCATAATATGTTCTGATACTGATAAATAAACCCACTCATGCATTCTGCTCTTCCATCATACCCCGTCAAGTTTAACTCTTCCCTTTGACTCTATGTAGGGTTTGGTTGTACAGCTGTTGGTGTAAAGTCTGGTTTGATGGATAGAAATATCAATTTCTCATAGATAAACCCAATACGAGACTTCTAAGTAGGTGTAAATACATTTTTTCTAAAGCCCTTATTCAGCTCTACATATAGTAGGGGTAACCAAATAGTTCTTTAAGATACAAACAACCCTCCCCTATATGCATGTTGCTCACAAACATAGAAAATATCCAACATGTGACATAACTTCTAGGAATTATAGTGCTATTGTAGCTGTCTTAATCATGCCAATGAAGACATACCCATGCACGTTGTGCATGACACCTATTTATGGAGATGTTAATACCTATTCATAACAGAATAACATTCATTCACAATTCAGGGCACGTTCTTTTTGACTTATAAGAAGTACTTATTGGTGCTTATTGGCTTATTACAGAATCATGCTGAATTATATTGAATCATGTTGAAATATGCTAAAAGATGCTGAATTATTGAAGAAAATATAACTAGGTATTTTCAACAAGTACATAGCATAGCTGAATTGTGCTAAAATGTGCTGAATGCTTATAGTAAGTACTTACCATAAGTAGAAAAGAACATGGCCTCAAAAAGGAGATTTCTCTTCATAATTAAACCCTTTCAAGTACAAGGTACCAATCAACTATTTACATCTCTTCATAAACAAAAACTTCACTAATTATTATTATATATAATTTATTATATTTTCATTTTTGTGAAAATTACTCCAACAACCCTCCACCATTTCCATAACAAGTAACATTTTAAATTAGAGAGGTTCTATGCATAAATGGAGATGTCTTGTGATTAAAAATACATCTCAGTGACTTATACATCAAATGATCATGATAACATAATATTCTATGCTCTGAAACAACTATCATCTCTGACTACTTGCATCTAAGTCACACCCAAGACTCTTTTCTTATATCACTTTGTAATTGGACATAATTAATGGCGATATGTCCTGTACCCATTTGTAATCACTATAGAGCCAAGCCCAAACTCAACAGAAGTGACCACATTTCACGCTTACCATCATCAATACCCCCATAAAGTATTAAATGGAAAATTTTGAATACAACAAACAAATCACACTATTGATTAAGTACAAACAACTTAATCGAACATGTATTTCTATATCCATTCAAATGTCTTTCATTGAGGTTCATTAGGAGTAAAAGCTCACTCTCCCTTTGAGCATATGAGTAATTTGGCACTCTATTTTGATAGTCATTATGACGATATTAAGATGATGAGTGCTAATAAGTCACGTAGGTGGTGTACTTTGACTCATTGAACGTAACACTCGATGTTTCATGAGCGTTCAGTTAAGGTTCTACCATGGCTTACTTAGTATAGCCTCAACACCATTCTTTTCCAGACATGATAATAACACTATGCATTTTTCATGATCATAATGCTATGTATTTTCATGATCATGATTATGCATGCAAAATGATAAATGTCTTGTTACAAGTCATTACCATAGTAGCCTTCTACTTCATAGATTGGAGATTGAAGCTTTGTGAGCTTTTAAACTTCACTCATCCAACAAGACACTCTTTACTTCATCTTCAAGTCTTGGAGTGCGACATCACTGTTTACCCAGTGATGATTGCTGCAGCAGCTTTTGCCATGCTTTTTTTTTCTCCATTCTATGAGTTCGCCTGTTAAAGGTGGCATTAGTTTCATATGATCTACGTGAGAGAGAGAGAGAGAGAGAGAGAGAGAGAGAGAGAGAGAGAGTCGGTGCCTTTCTTTTTTGAATATTGAGAGGCAAAGTTCTTCATTGCCATGTCTTCTTGGAAGAAGATATGGTTGAAACTTGAAAGTCTTGATTTCTGAAGAAAGATATGAGAGGTAGAGATAGTCCTAAGTTTCAAGCCTAAAATAAATTAGACGAGAAATTGAATAACAAATTAAACCTTTGTGTTGATGGTGTATATGTTGAGGGCACTCCTTGTGTGCTTATTCTCCTCCACCAAATGATCTTCAAAGGCTTCCTTCACTTTGGGAGAGAAAGTCTTGATTCAGAATTATTTTCCCATCAATGGAATGATAAGGGCAGGGGTCTATGTATAGAATACTTCCCTCCCCTTAAAGGTCAAGATGGACCTTCACTTATTTTGGGCCTACAATTGGGCTTCATCTTGAATAAATTTGAATTACGAGTTTGCGTTGACTATGTACTTGAGTAACTAATTTATTGACTTGGTAGTCTGTTGAGATGTTGAGTTGAGTGTAGAACTGGACTAAGGGGTTGTCCTTCAACTAGACTTTGACTTAGGGATAATCGGGCCGTTGACAAGGCTTTGATTGGGCTTTGACGTAGGAGTCTCTTATGTTTTGACTTGAGAGTCACTTGGGCTTTGACTGAGCCTTGACTTGGTAGTCAACATGGGCCTTTAGTGGGCATTGACTTGGGAGAAAAATTGGACTTGGGCCATGACGTGTGAATCAATTTAGCTGAATTAGATTAATTAAAAGGGTTGACCCTAATAATTAATTTAACTTTATTTCCTGGTATGATACACATTTAATTTTTAGTGTCTTTGGAATTGATTTCACTTAGTCTTTATGGGCAATAATCCCTTGAATTTTTCCTGAAATTTCCGTCTATTCTACGTTACATTGTTGAATTTCTTCAATTGGTCATTTAAGTTTTCTTTAGTTGGTCATTCCGTGTGAACTTTTATTTCTTTTCCTATTTTTCTTGCAGTCTACATGACTGACTTTGTGGTGTTTCTATAAATAACGTCAAAAGCATACTTAATATTATATTTTATCCATGTTTCATTTTAAAGATGGAACAATATAGAAACAGGGTTCTATTTACTTCCAGCGGGGATGTTGTCTCTGTCAACATTACCTACAATTTGGTGAAACTGAGTTGTAGGTTTGGACCCTCACTCTCTGTATATCCTTTTTTTAAAAACTTTTGTATTTAGTATTTTTGCATAATTTAACGAGGGTATTAGTTGTATCCAAGTGGTCCTATATAGCATTATAATTGGTCAGACTAGCTTAAACTTTTGGTTGGGCTTTAACTTGCCCAAACTTATGGTTGTCTTACTATGTTCTTATTTGAATTAGACTTGTTCTTTTGGGGATTTGTTAGATGGAGGATTGTAGTGCTAACGATTGAGTCTCCAACTATAAGCAAAGGCTCTTGGCTTCGCTTGACCTAGGCCTCTAGACTATGTTCTATGCATAATTAGCTCACTTTTCATGGTGCGAGGATTTGCTGAATGTAGGATTTTAAAGCTATGGATTGAGGTCCAACTACCAATTGGGTCTTGTTGGTTGGTACTTGGTATCTTTCATGAGGATGTGCCATCTTATCCATGGTTACCATGATCATTGGAAATTTGGGCAATTGATTGCTTTTGGTGCATGCATAATCTCATGTCATTTAGGTTTTAGATGTCCGAAAACCACTATGTAAATTATTAAAAGTGATTGGGGCTTACATGTTCATATAGGTACTAGTTTATGTATTTTTAAGGTGAAAGGAACATTCTTCACTAAAGACTCTTTCAAAGTTAGTGGCAAAGTCAATGACTGCTTGAATATTACAGCTCAAGGACATTGGATGTTTTAAGTCCAAGTCAAAAGCTCAATTTGAGTATATTAAAGCATATTATACTAACCCATATTGTTTCTATAGGAATCCAATGTGAAAGTCAGAATCTTTGACTTTGGTATTAGTAGAATCATTTTTCAAAACAAAAAAAAAAAACAATACATATGCTATCCTATTTTATTCTTGAGATATGTTGCTATTTAATATCTTTGGAAAGAATCCCTTACTCATGTACGAATGGATTGTGTTATTGTGATGCAATATATCCTTGCAATTATTTAAAGATTTTATTTGGCCCAGTTTAGAAAAGTTGTATTAATTCAATCTTTAGTTCTTTTATAAATTATTTTGATTGATATCGGTGAGATCTTTGGAGATTAAATCAAGCTCTTCTTTTAGCAATCAAGATCTAGTGTTCTCGTCAATCAAGAGCTAGTTTTAGAAACACCAAGGTACGAATAAGTGACGTTGGATTCTAGATGGAAGCATTAAAGAATCGACAAGTATTGATCCAACAACTAAGAATGTTTTAAATCTATAAAAGAATGGCCTGAAACATATGAAAGACACAAAAAAGAATTACATTAAGAAAAGAGCTTCAATGAAATCATCTTTAATACACTCTCGTGTACTTATTGTTCATTTGAACATTGTAAGGGAGGATTATTACAAGTAAGCTCGGAAACTTGCTTGGGTAGTCACGTATTAAGAGGTTAATACTTGGTGAGTGTGCAAGCTGTGTTTCCTTAGTTGTCTATGTTTAGAATGCTAGACAGTGTGTAAAGCCGAGGTCATTGGTGTTTACTTCTTAAGTGAACAAGAAGTGGAGGTGATTAAATGATAAGGGAAGAAGCACCTTAGGTAGTGACTATTATCACTGCTTAGAAGGATGAACATCGTAAACATGGGTGACTAACCTTCAAGGTTGTCCACTTTTGTATCGACAGTGCAGGTGCTAAGCACATCAGAATTTTTGTAAAGACTTGTTTTTTAAGATATCACCCTCTTGACCCCCCTCTAAGGTGATCTAGCATTGACTTTTGTGACCTTCAATTGCTATTAGAGTAGGTCTACTCATATTGACTTAACTATCTTGTTGAAAATATGGTTTGCTTTAGAAATGCTGAACTTGATCATGGACGCTCTTTTACTAGACCTCCTTTGTTTCGTGGTTATAACTTTGCTCATTGGAAAAAGCTTATGTAGATCTTCATCAAGGACCACGACTATAAGCATTGGGAGATTCTCTCCAAGGGAAATTTTGTGCCTATTGTGAAGGAAGGAGATAAGATTGTTCCAAAGCCCAGATCAATGTTTACTTATGAAAAGACTGGGAAAATAGCAAAAAATATAGAGCTTTGAACATTTTATTTTGTGGTTTGGATTCTAATGAGTTTAACCATGTGCTAACTTTTGATACAACAAAAGAAGTTTGGGACACATTAGAGACTACCTATGAAGGGACTAGTCAACTTCCAGAATCAAAAATTAGTCTCTATGTCCATCAATATGAGCTTTTCAAGATGCTGCCTGGAGAATCCATCAAGGACACGTATATATGCTTTACTGAGATAATCAACAACCTGTAGTGCTTGGGGGAAAACATACACTAATGAGGAGATGGTGAGAAAAGTGTTGTGATGTCTTGTAAGAAGCAAATGGGGATCTAAAGTCATGACCATTGAAGAAGCACAAGATTTGAAAACCCTCAAGTTAGATGATCTTGTTGGAAAACTTCTAACCCATGAAATTCACTTGCACGAAGAGTTGAAGAACATGTACCATGACAAGGACTTCCGTTAAAGTCCAATGATATTGAGGGGCAACCTCAGGAATCTAAAAATAAAGAAGATGAATCATTGGATATGATAGCCAAAAGATTCAAAAAGACATTCTAAAAGCATCCATAATTCAAAGGGATTTAGAAGGGATCAGCCTCTAAAAGGAATAAACAAAACTCCAATGGTAGGTTTGCTTCAAGAGTTGATACTAACCAAAACATTTGTGATAGATGTGCAATTCTAGGTCATATGATCAAGGATTGTCTGAATATCAAAAAGAAAAATGAGAGAAACAGATTCAAGTCTAAGAAAGCAGGCAAAAGGGCTATGGTTGCAATATGGAGTGCCATGATAGCTCTGAAAGTGAAAAAGATGAAGAAATAGCCAACCTTTTTCTCATGGTTAGAGAAAACATTGGACAAAGTGAGAAATCTGAAGAGGTGACATTAGAATATTTCCTTACTTTTACAAAAGAGTATGTAGCTTAAGGTCTACTAAAGTGTGTTAAATATGATCAAGATCATATATCTAAAATCAAAGCCCTTAGAAAGGAAAACAAATTCCTGAAAAAGGAAAATGAGAGGTTGTAAAAGTGTTGTGAAAATCTACAGACCAAAATCAATGCTCTTGAAGGTGAGAAAACCATTTTGCAGAATAAGTGTGATGATTCTCATAAGTCGCTCTTGAAACGTATTAAGGGTCTAGAGAATTTGGACATATTACTTGGATCTCAGAGTATGCTCTTCAATAGTGGATGCCTTGGATATAACCAAATAATGAGAAAATATCATACAAGCACTTCTTTATTAAAGAGACATCACATAAAGAATCCCAAAGTAGATCTAGCTTCCTTAACTGTTGCCTTGGTCACAATTACAAATGTCATGTTGTTTATCAAAGGAACCATAACTACTTTAGTCATAGGCATCCAAGTCACTCTGATCTTGGCAAAGGTCATAAGCACTATAGAGAATTTAATGGCAAAGAGATCTCTTACCCAAGAATCATACAAGTATGGGTTCCCAAAGGTCAATGTTCTCGAAGCTAGATATTGGTCATATTCGTCCAAACCCTGTTACTAAAGAGTGCAGGAAGGTTGGAATTTTGCTTTTGTAGGTATGCCTCAAAGTAAAGTGCAATCTTTGGTACTTGGACAGTGGGTGTTCAAGACATATGACCGGGGATGCCTCAATATTTACTGAGTTTCGAAAAAGAAAATCAGGTAAAGTGACCTTTGGAGACAATGGTCGGGGCAACATCTTTGGCATTGGTAAGATTACTAAGGATTCTACAAATTATATTGACAATGTATACTTGGTTGATGGTTTAAAATACAATTTGTTGAGTATTTCACAACTCTATGATAAAGGCAACTGCATGTGGTTTAATGAATCCTAATGTGCTGTTGAAAATGCAAGATCAAATGACATTATTTTGCATGGTTCTAGATTAGACAACGTTCTTGATTATATCCTCTCCTATACATCTTTCTTGTCTAAAAACATGCCTTGATGATGCATGGCTTTGGCATCGTAGATTAGGACATGCTAGCATGCACACCCTTCATACAATAGTCAAGCATGACCTAGTAAGAGGATTATCCCCTTACCAATATGAAAAAGACCATGTGTGTAGTGCATGCATTTGAGGTAAGCAAGTACGTGCTTCTTTAAAACCTTTGAAGAGAGTGTCTACCTCAAGGTGCTTGGAATTGTTGCATATAGACCAATGTGAACCAATCCGCATTAGAAGTTTAGGAGGTAGTTCTTATATATTTGTTATAGGATGACCACTCAGATTCACATTGGTGATTATTTTGAATGGCAAAATAGATGTTCTCAAAGAGTTTGCGAAGGCATGTAGGAAATTACAGTTATAAAGAACTTGTTAGTGGTTGCTGTTAAGACTAACTATGAAAGAGAATTCGACCAAGAGATGTTCATTGATTACTATGATAGGAATGATATTTCCCACAAATTTTCAACACCAAGAACACCACAACAAAATGGAGTTGTTATGAGGAAGAATCGGATATTAGAAGACATGGCTAGAACATTGATATATGAAGATCATTTTCTAAACTCCTTATGCTGAGGCTGTTAGTAATGAAAATTACATATTTATTAGATGTCTCACTCAACCACTCCTAAAAAAGACACCATATGAATTGGTTAACGGCAATAAACCAAATGTTTCATATTTGAAAGTTTTTGAAAGTAAGTGCTTCATGCACAACAATGGTAACAAAAACCTTGATAAATTTGATGCAAGGAGTGATGAAGGTATATTTGTTGGCTATCCTCTATTAGTAAAGCTTATCCTATTTACAACAAACGTGCCAAGGTCATCGAGGAATACATTCACGTTGTCTTTGATGAAACTAACGATGGTCTTCCTAGTTCATCTTCATTTGATGAGTTTCAACTACGCAAATATATAGATGATGAAGATGAAGAAGCCCTAGATAAAAGCAATTTACCAATGTGCTCCTAGCAATGTGGGCTGAAGTCTAAATCAGGGTGATAAAGGACAACTTGATGACATTAGAGCTCCTTGAGAAATCTCACAAATATGCTTATGAGAAACCTCAAGTTGATAATGGGCCGTCCTCAAGCATCCCCAAACAAGCTTAAAACCATTTCAATGAGCTAAGTTAAGGGATTCAAGTATAAGTCTGCCCATCCTTTCAACAACTTACCCAATGATATTAATACAGGTATAAGGACATGTTCATCCTTGAGAAATTTTTCTGCATTATTTTCATTTGTTTCTCATATAAAACCAAAGCACTATGCTAAAGCATTAGGAGACCCAAACTAGACATTGGCCATACAAGTTGAACTCAACTAGTTTAAAAGGAACCAAGCTTGGTCCCTCACACTTAGAACAAAGGACTACCCAGTGATTGGGATAAAATGGGTGTTTAGGAACAAGTTAGATGAATCTGGGGTAGCGGTTAGGAACAAAGCCATATTGGATACCAAAGGGTACAACCAACAGGAAGGGATAGACATTCATGAGACCTTTACTCCTGTGCCTAGATTAGAAGTTATCCGCACGTTACTTGCATTTGCATCTCACATAAGCATCAAGTTATTTTAGATGGATGTCAAATGCGCTTTCTTAAATGGTTTTCTAAATGAAAAAGTATATGTTGAGCAGCCCCCTAGTTTTGAAAATCCTAAATTTCCAAATTATGTTTTCAGGCTTTGTAAAGTTCTTAATGGCTTGAAACAAACCCCAAGAGCTTGGTATGAACATCTTAGCAAATTTCTCTAGGAAAATGATATCATATTTGGCTCTACTAACAATGTTCTATATCAAGAGTTTTCCAAATTGGTGACTAAGGCATTTGAGATGAGCATGGAGGAGAACTCAACTTCTTTGTAGGACTTTAGATTAAGCAATCCTAAGATGGCATATTTATCAAGCAAGGTAAATATGTGACAAAATTCCTAAATAAATACAAGCTTGATGATATCAAACATGCTAACACTCCGATGGCATTGAGTATAAGATTAGATCTGGATCCAAGTGGTAAGTCAGTGTTAGAAAAGATTTATAGAGGAACTAAGGGCATTGGATTATGGTATCCCAGAGATGGATAATTTAATCTCATTGGATACTCAGACGCAAATTATGCTGACTACAAGGGAGATAAAAAAAGCACCTCAGGACACTGCCACTTCCTTGAACACTCCGCAGTCTCATGGCATCCAAAGAAATAAAGCTCAGTAGCTCTATCAGCTGCTGACACTGAATAGATAACATCAAGAGCAAGTTGTGCTCAAATACTCTTTGATCACACAACAATTACAAGACATTGGCTTTGATTTTTAAACAGTTCCCATCAATGTAACAATATGAGTGAAACAAATATCACAAAAAATCCAGTCCAGCACTCAAGAACTAAGCACATTGAAGTCAGGCATCACTTTATTTAAGATAAAGTTGAGAAAGGTAATATTATGCTTGAATTTGTTCCTTCACATTTGCAATTAGCTGATATTTTCACCGTACAACTTGGTGAATATTAGTTCCATTTTATTCGAAGTGAGCTTGGCATGTTGAAAATGGGTGCATAAATTGAGGGGAGTGACCTATGCCCAGAAGCGCACGAGTGTTGTAGTTTAGAGAAGTTATCGTTCGCACAGAGAACAAATGTACTCTATTGAGTATTGTCCTATAAAAGTGCTAAGCAAGCAAATTTCAATTGGGTGTTTGACTATCACTATAATCTAATTAGAAAATTCAATAAGTTTAAGACATCTAGGAAGTTGTTTTGGCTAGTATAGATGTCGATAAGTGGAATATAACATACACTTGATCTATATTGGGAGATTGAAAGGGTGCACTCGTATTTAGAATTCAATCCTTTCTTTCAAAATTAACTGAATTGCCTAAACTAACCAATTGTTATTCTTTCAAATGTCCTTGTTTAGTTTAAGTTATAGATTTTTGATGGCTAAAGTTCCTCCTAACAAGCTAATCTTTCCCAAGTATTGCTAAGTCAAGTCCTATCTTGTCAATCTAACAACAAGTTCTTCCTTTAAATCCTTCACTTAACTATTTAGAATTAGCAAGTAAATTTGCCCAAAATTCACTCACAACAATCTCACACACAAGATAGAATTCAACCAATTCCAATGAAGAATGAAATGCAACTGAATAAAATTAGAAATTCCAATATCAATACTTGGTTAATAGTCCCTAGATTAAGAAAACAACTCACACATATTTAAAATAATAACAACTAAACAAAGTTCGAGTGAAAAAACGTAGCACAATTAGAGTTCCTTCAAAGGTTTCCTAACTTTGTAAGGGCTCCAAAACAGCAAGCACTTCTTCACAACTTTCACTCTTAAACTCAAATTTAACTAAGAAATCTAGAATTAAACTTAAGAAAATAGAAAAGATTAGAGAATCGAAGTTCTCGTCTTGCTATCTCCCCTCAAATATGCCATGAAATGGCTCTATTTAAAGACAAACGCGATCGACCTCAGCCACACAATGAAAGAAAACGAAGAGACTTACAGTTATGGTCTCACCACGAACTTTGGTCTTTGCCACAGACCGTCCATGGTGAGCTCTATCTCGACATTCTTATGTTCTTTCTTTTTCCCACGGGCATAGTGTCTTGGGGGTGTCTATGGGGGGTCAAGCTACAACCATACAGGGTCAAATTTGGGGTAAAATGGTCCTAAAAGCTTGCAAAGCACAAAAAAGAACCATACCAGAGCATAAAACAGAAAATGAGTACATAATATAGTATACAACACATAATTCTCCCCAAAAATGGTACAAAATGAGCTCAAAATGGAGAGCACTTTAAGGACTTATCAAACTCTCACATGCTTAAATCATTGCTTGTCCCCAAACAATCTATGAATATGAGGCTAAAATGAATATATCTCCTCAGGCAGACATCACTAGCAACATCATTAGCCAAATTAATCAAAGATGTTTCCAAAAGTTATAAAAAAAAAACTTTTACCAACAGATAGGAGAAGGAAAATTTTAAAATAAAAGTAAGAACCATCACATCAAATATTAATTCAATCACTTAAATTAACTTGAACAATTATATTACCATATTATAATGAGCAGAGCTAGAAGAACCAATAGAACCTCTAGGGATGATGCACTCATAACTCACGTGTTTAACATAAAATGCGATTCTCTCAAATCTTATTCCATAGAATCAAATCAACCATAAACTTGATAAGACGCTCTAATTCGCCACCACGACAATGTAAAACACACAAGCAAATCATGAGGACTTTTAAAGGGTTGTAACGGGGCAATCGGGTAAAGGTAAGGAGGGAACAAACATTTGGGAATTGTGGAGCTAAAAGCCAAAGGCTAAGAGCATAAACCATCATCTCCCCACTAAAACGTATTCCCCAAGCCTATACATCTCAAATTATCAACAACATTCCCGGTGAGATCATAAGAGAAAGTGCTTAAAAATATATAAAACCAATTACAAATGCTTCTATTTCATCATTTTTTTCCTCTTTTTTTGTTTTTGTTTTTCTTCTTTTTTTTCCCTTTCTTTTAACACATTTTTTTTTTCAATACAACTTTGGTTTGGTTTGGTTTTTTTTTTTTCATTTTTCATTTTTGTTCATTTTTGTTCTTTTTGTTTTTGACAAGCATCAAAGAGGAGAATCATGGCAAAGGAAACTATGCACTTTTCAACACTTTTCTTGCAACTCACAAAGCATAACTCAATTGACTTAAAGGGAAAATATAAGATGAATTCCTTATCTTATCCAACCAAACCACAATATTCATAAAAGGTTTTTATCCATAAACTACTCCCAATCAACTATGAAACTCACTAGCCTTGGGTAAAAGGGTAAGATATGTGTGTGGCCAAGGATGATAATATAGGTTCTCTTCAATAAACATGGTAAAGGCCCAAAGGGTTAGCAAGGGATAAATCATTCATATAAGGGTGACTATTTGGTCAGTGTAGCCCATAAAGTCAAAGAATGTCTCAATCATGTTCCCTAAATGTGCCTGCTAAATGTGATCTTGAACTACAGTCAAAGCAAGTTCTGGAGACTAAGAATCTTCGAAGAGTCACACATGAAAGGAAATATGAGACTAAAATGATGAATTAGTCTATTCAAGCTCAAAATCTCATAGGACAAAGCCCATTTAGCTTGTTAAATTTCATATGCCAACACTCATGCCAAGATCATTAAGCAATCAATTCATATCCAACTTGACGGTAAAAACATGAAGCATAGTTCAAAAACTCATAAACAAGCATTTTATTAACAAATAGGTCTAACAAAAAGGATCAAAATAGGCAACAGAAAGCCCCCTAGTCTAAAGCCTCATCATCGGAGGATTTATAGGCTCATTTTTTTCGGGTTTTGGTTTTTATTTTTTTATTTTTTGGTTTTTTTCTACTAAGCCTAAAATACAAGTAAAGACTAAAAAAAATGTCAAAACAAAACTAAAATGAAGAAAGAAACCTAAAAACAAACTAAATGATCAACTAAAAGTGCAAACTAAACCTAAATGTATGACATAAAAACGCAAGTTTTCACACATCCACAACACATATATACAACCACCGACACATAACAACTATAACAACTCCCCCATGCTTGGACAAAGCATTGTCCTCAATGCAAGCACATGAAAAGCATAAGACATTAAACGGGAGGGGGAGGTGGTTGAGAAGAAGGATAGCGGGGTTGAGAAATGTGCCAGTCCCATCGAGTCTCTAAGCAGACCCTAAAGTATACGAAATGTTAGTTTTGGGAGGCAATCATCCCACGGAGCTTATCATGCCGATCCTGAACAACGTCATGAAGTGAGACATGCTCAATTTCTACATAAGTTCATCGAGAAGCTTGCTCCTCTTGAATTGGCCGAAGGATAGTGTGCAAGTCAGGATAATCATGAGAGGAGGATGGTTGGAATGAACTAGAAGCCCTATGGTGAGTAGGTGGAGGAGGTGGAGCTAGTCACCCAACTCTTCATCATCAGGTAAAAAGTAGAGATTGACTCGGTTCAAAGAAGAGCTGCAATAAACATTTGGGAGAGGCATAAGCTGATTCCCAGGATAAATCCAATAGATATGCTCATGATCTACCCTACAAAATTTCATTTGTTCAAAAGCGGCTAAGTTCAACTTCTCTGAACCTGTGACTCTATCATCAGGGTTCGGTTCACCCTAACTAACCTAGCAATGGGGGTAATGAGGCCCCCAATGACAATCCTATGTGTAGAACTAGTGGCTGAACTATACAAGTACTTGACCATGAATGACCTGGGGTAAATCCGATCAACTTAAGGCATGTTGTACAAAAAGTATAATTAAGGAAAACGAGACATATTTAAACTATCCTCCTGGGCAAACAAGCCACAAGCTAACAAGCATTAGGCTACACGAATATAGGGGTTTTAATAACCGTACCTTTGAAATTACTAGTGTCATATCGATAATCCCCGAAAATTTCATACCAAATAAACATTCAGATTGGATTCCTTAAGGACATGGCGGTATGGGAGATCCATACTTGGTGGAAAATCAAGTATACTATTAAAGGAACTCAAATTAAGTTCATAGAATTCCCTATTAAGAAAAAATGAAATGTAGCCTTCTTAATATTGAGGGCCACTTGTGACCTCAATATGCAATATACTTAAAAATTCAAGGGTGAGGTAACGATAAGTGTGGTCCCTAGTTTTTAGAAATTATCCCATTCCACCCCAACAAACAATCAACGAATATCATCCAACAATTGCAAACGATTCTACGCATCCTTATCATAATATCGTGTAGCTACTACTAGTTTACTACTCAAAGTATTATATCTAGTAGTATGTTAAGGATTAGTTAAACCAAGGGGGAGTGGAATGTTACCTCGTTTTCTCACGGTGGTAGATGTTCGGGAGCTTTAGAGTGCTATTTGTGGACCTTGACTTGAAGTCCTAGCTTCTTGTGTGGTTCTTGCCTTTTTCTTGGGTGCCATGGTGGTGTAATATAGATGGGTAAAACACTTGAAAAATCAAACTAAAAGAAAATGAGTAGAAAAATGCTAGAAAATGAAAAATTTAAGAAAAAGGAAGTGGTGAAGAAATATGGAACAAAAATGAAAGTTGGAGGAGTAAAAAGTGAAAAATGCAGTTTTAAAGTTTATGTGTATGGAGATGGTAAAAATGGGAGAGAAAGAAGACTTAAAAATGAAAAATAAAGGGAGATTTGGGGTTAAAGTGAATAAAGTAAGTGAAAAGGGGTTGATTTTGGAGAAGAATTGAAGGTTGGAAGTAAAGTGGTTAAGGAGGTTTTAGAGAGAGAAAGGACTGTTTAGTGATAGAGGGAGTCAAGTTTTGAGGACTTGAAAGCCATTGACCGTAGACATAGGACTTAGCACGGACTGTGGCGGTGGCCCCTGATCTTTTTCCTTCTTTTTCTCGTTTCCTTTTTTATTTTTTTAGAGCCTTCACGGACCGTGGATAGACACAACGAAGTGTCCATGAAGGTTCTAAAACACCACTTATTACTGACTTTTTTCTTCTTCGTTATTTTTATTACCTTTTTTTTTATAGTTTTATAGGTTTTCCAATGGAGGTTCCAAATAGCAAAAGCACAAAAAACAATAAAATAGAAAAAAAAGGAAAAGAAAAGCAGACACTTGGGTTGCTTCCCAAGACGCGCTCGTTTAAGGTCGGGAGCTCAACCTTACTTCTATTTTTTTCCGGGTTCAATGAGAGTATGGGTATTGGACATCCACACAACATATGTTTCATTTTTATGGTGAACCACGAAATTGAAGCGTTTCAGCTAAAGGTACCACCTCAAATACTCTTGTTTGAGGTCTTTCTTCATCATCAAATTGCGGCAAAGCATATTAGCAACATACAAAACCAATCAATATGGAGCTCCATAAGATGGGCTACTATCTTCATATTTAATCCCAAGATCAAAATCCAAATCAACTTCTTTCACACGAGGCAAAGAAAGGACTAATTGAGCGAACCTGTAGTAATCACTCATGGAAGACTTATTAGATGCATAGGTCTCAACCTCGGGCATAATAGGTGGCATAGAAGCAGGAAACGCCACCTTAACATAAACCTGGTTGAGATCCTTAGTTGAAACCCAATCAAAATCAGAAGGGTCAGAACAATCCGAATCATTCTCCATGTCAATTTCTGGAGAAAGGGGAAGTATATTAGAGAGGAAAGGATTAGGGGAAACAATTTTATGTTGCATACAACAAAATGCAGCATAACATCCCCTACTTCAAATGTTATCCACCCTTTTTTTACACCAATCATGCAACCTAAAGTAAACAAAACTGGTCTCCCGAGAATAATCTGGGCATCGTTAATCTTAGTCATATCTGCAATGATAAAATCTTCAAGCACCCATAAATCTCCTATTTTTATGAGCACATCCTCCAACGTACCCGAAGGTCATGTTTCAGAACCATTCACTAATTGGAGTGAAAATGGTGCTGGTTGTAATGGTCCCGAATGAAGGTTATGAAACATAGAGTGGGGTATCAAACTAACACTTGCACCAAGGTCACATAGGGCTCTATCAATCTCCACTTTTCCTACCACATAGGGGATATAAAAGCTACCTAGATCAGCAAGCTTAGGGAGAAAGACTTTGGGGAAGTATAGACTGCCTTTTTCTCTAAAAGTTATGGGCTCACCCTAATCATTTTTCTCCTTACTCTTAGTCATGCTCACCTCTCAATCCTTCTTAAGTCTCATGTCCTTAAAATCCTCTACCTCTTCCTTCAAGGTAACACAGTTAAACTACTCGCGGGGGTTAGACTCGAGTTTACTAGGCAGTCTACCCGGGGTTGTAGATGAAGAGGTAACTTATTGAGCAATTTGAGCTTCCAACATCTTATTGTGAGAATTAAGCACATCAACCTTAGACGCCGATTGCTTAATGTACTTATCTTGCTTTTGTTGGGCCAAAAACATATTCTTCATTAATAGTTTCTAAGTTGGATTTTTGAGGTACTTGTTGAGGATAAGATGGTCTTTGAAATCTATAGGTGGTCTACAGGGGCACGAGTGGGGCATCAGACCTATAAGAGAAATTAGGGTAATTCCTTCAACCAGAATTATATGTGCGGAGAGGATCATTTGTTGGTCTAGGGTTGTAGTTGTTCATATAGTTGACCTGGTCAGTTACATCTTAGGTAAAAGGATTACCCACTTAAAAATGCATAGTCAAATGATCAACTGATCCATATATATCACATGATAGGGAATAGGTACTTGAACTGAGGGAATTACATTAAAACGCTCTAATTTTTAAGACATAGCATCAAATTTAGAAGAAAGTATAGAAATAACATCTAATTCCAACTTACCTCCAACTTGCTTGGGTTGGGTTCTCTCAAACGACCATTGAACATTGTTAGGAGCCATCTTTTCTATTGTATGCTTCGTCTTCAGTTTTGTTTATAAGAGTACCTCATGCCGCCGCATCAATAGTAGATTTTAATGGCTGAGTGACCCCATTATAGAATGTCTACACGATCATCTACCTTTGAAGACCATGGTTAGGGTATAGTCGTAAAAGGTCTTTAAATCTCTCTAAGGCTTCATAGAGCGTCTCATCTTCCGTTTACAAGAAGGTAGTGATTTGATTCTGTAGGCTTCCCATCTTACTCAGAGGAAAGAACTTGGCAAGAAGAACTTTTGTAAGCTAATCCCATGTCGTGATGCATCTTGGATGCAATGAGTGAAGCCACATGCTCGCCGTATCCCTAAGTGAAAAGGGGAATAGGCACAAGCAGATGGTGTCGGTAGAAACTCGGTTGAGCTTTAATGTGTCGCACCTCTAAAAAGACCAAGAGATGTGAGTTTGGATCTTCTAACGGGGTGCCTCCGAACTGGGATTGTTGTACAATTGATATAAAGGTTGGTTTGACCTCAAAATTGTTCGGTTCTACGATTGGTTGATTGATGCTCAAGCAAATCCCTTGGACTCCCAGGGTAACAAAATCCCTGAGTGTACTTTGGTCATCTTCTATTCCAGCCATCGACGAAGAAACTGCTTGAGCCTTTAATCTTTACTATTCTACCCTTAATTTCTTCCTGCTAGAGCGAAAAGTCCTTTCGATTTCTGGATCGAATTTAAACGTAAAGGGACTTCACATATAAAGGGGAAATCCTGTAAAACTACCTACAAGCTACCAATGCAAATAAAAATATAAAGAAGCAGAAAGAATGCCAAAAATGCTTAGTCAATTTCTAAGGGCTAACTCCATATCCACAAATTTCGTCCCCAACAACGGTGCCAAAAAACTTGACCTATGCCCCAAGCGCACGGGTGTTGTAGTTTAGAAAAGATATCGTTCCTACAGAGACCAATTATAGTCTATTGAGTTTTGTCCTATAAAAGTGCTAAGCAAGCACATTTGAATTAGGTGTTTGAATAATGCTATAATCTAATTTGAAAATTCAATAAATTTAAGACATCTAGGGATTTATTTTGCCTACTAAAGATGTGGATCAGTGGATTATACCATGCACTTGATCTATATTTGGGAAATTGAAAGAGGTGCAATCATATTTAGAATTCAATCTTTTCTTTCGAAATTCATTGAATTGCCTAAACTAACTAATTGTTATTTTTTCAAATGTCCCAGTTTAGTCTCAGTTATGGATTTTTGATGGCTAAAGTTACCCTTAACAAGCTAATCTTTCTCAAGTATTGCTAAGTCAAGTGTTATCTTGTCGATCAAACAAGAAGTTTTACCTTTCAATCCTTCACTTAACTATTTAGAATTAGCAAGTAAATTTGGTCACTCACAACAATCTCACACATAAGATAGAATTCAATCAATTACAATGAAGAATCAAATGCAACTGAATAAAATTAGAAATTCCGACATCAATAGTTGGCTAACAATCCCTAAATTAAGAAAACAACTCACACATATTTAAAATAATAATAACTAAGTAAAGTTCGAGTGAAAAAACTTAGCACAATTAGAGTTCCTTCAAAGGTTTCCTAACTTTGTAAGGTCTCCAAAACAGCAAGCACTTCTTCACAACTTTCACTCTTAAACTCAAAATTAACTAAGAAATCTAGAATGAAACTTAAGAAAATGGAAAAGAATAAAAAAGATTAGAGAATAGGAGTTCTCTTTTTTGCTATCTCCCCTTAAATCTCCTATGAAATTGCTCTATTTAAAGAAGAACTCAATCAACCCCAGCTACACGATGAAAGAAAACAAAGAGACATACAATTATGGTCTCACCATGGACCGTGGCCTTCACCACAGACCATTTGTGGTGAGCTCTATCTCGACATTCTTCTGTTCTTTCTTCCTTTCACGGGCATAATGTCTTGGTGGTGTCTGTGGGGGTCAAGCTACACTTATGTGCGGGTCAAATTTTGGGTAAAATGGTCCAAAAGCCCACAAACACAAAAAAGAACCATACCTGAGTGTAAAACAGAAAAAGAAGTATATAATATAGCATTAAACATATAATTCTCCCTAAAAATGGTACAAAATGACCTTGAAATATAGTACACTTTAAGGACTTATAAGGTAGAGTCCATCAGTGAAAAGTCCAACATGATAAAATGTTTTTGGTTATCACCAATGGCGTTAGACCAGGCATTGACACATCATCTCAAAATCTTGATCAAATATGTGTTCTTAGACTTTGGATTTCTGTCTCACATATCAATTATGGCAAGTAGCTAGAAGCTTGGGATTTAAATCAACTAAATACCTCCATAGCTACCATATTATGAAAACTGTAGATTTTCAAATCTTTTTAAAACCAATTGATGCACTTTCCTAATAACCATCCTTGATCCTCTCCCCATGATTTCCCACACCTTCTAAAAACCTCCATCTCCCAGTTTCTTGTTCTCTCTCCTTTTCTCCATAACAAGGGCAAGCCTTGGCCTCAACAGTACAACCACTTTATCACTTGTTCTCTCTCTCTCTCTCTCTCTCTCTCTCTCTCTCTCATCCCCTCCTGTAAACCCTTAAAATTTCATTCCTCAATGTCAGTGGCCAAAGCTCGCAAAGTTTGTCTTCAAAAGTATGCTAACTTGCCAAGATTAAGAAACCAACCAATCTTATATTACCCTCTACTCAGACCCTCGGATCCTATACTATATCCTAGCTAGGACCAACTACGCTCTAGGACTATCAAAAGAGACCACGAGTGACACCCTTCTCGAAATCCTCTACTACATTGTGGAAGAATATTCTGTTGATTTTATGGGACTTGTACTCGAGTATATGACCACAGTCTGCAATCTATCACAGAATTTTCCTTTGCCCTATTAAAGTTTCTTAACCAAATATCTTTGAGGGCTTCCAAGTCTCGCTTGAGGCATAAGAATATATTCACACTGAAATCCCAACCATCAATGAGAAGACACTCAAAAGCCTCAAATTCAAAACCTTTCCCTCTTGTCATTGAAAACATGAGGAGGAGATTTCTGCCAATGATATTGAGATTCCCAAGCCTCAACCCTACTTGAGATTATCCCTCATCCCTAGCCAGAATGATTTAAATAAGACCTCAAGGAGATTAAGGGGGAGCTTACTAGTCTGAAAGCTAGTTAAGCTGCGATTAAGAAGGCATTGGTTCATGTCAAAAGGGTGTGTGAGGATTTGGGTCAGTGTGCATGATCTTGTTAGTATTGTTTTGCATTTAAAGGTACAGGAAAGATCCTTGAAGGTAACAAATTATGAGTTTGGGGAAAACGTCACAGGGTTGGAAATGACATTAAAGACAGTCCATGCTGAGATGCATTAGGAGGAGAACATTGAGCAAGAAATTGGTGTGCTTGAGGCTGCCGAGGAACCAAAGTCAAACGCTCTAGCGCCTCATCTAGATGCTTCCTCCACTAATCATGCATAATGCTCTAATTTTGTTTCTGCTCTAAAAAACAATTGCTTATTTTTATGTTTCTAAACAATTTGGTTGTTTTAAACAAGAGTTTGCCAAACATTTTTTACAAGTTCGCCCCATCTGATGAAAGTCAAAAAGGGAGAGAAATGGCATGGACTCTAGGACATTGATGATGACTGATCAAAGCCTAACCAAAGCTTTGAAAGCTTCTAGCGTTCATAGCTAGGTGACCAGAGGCTCCCTTTTGTCTTAAGTATGCTATATTTTTCTATGCTTTGCTATGGTTGTTTAGTATGCTCACTTGCTTGATATGCCTATATGATTGTCAAACTGAAGTTTTTTCTTTCATTAGAGGGGGGAGGGGGGATCAAAGACTCCAGTGATGTCAGTGGAAAAGTCATTGATTGCTCCAATGTTATAGCTCAATGACAGTGGGTGTTTTGATTGAAGACAAAAGCTAAATTTCAGTATATTGAATTATATTATACTAACCCATCTTATCTCTGCATGAGTCCAATGTGAGGGTCACAATATCTGACTTTGGTATTAGTAGAATCACTTTGGTGAAAAAATGATGTATATGTTATCTTATTTTATTATTTAGATGTATTGCCATTTAATATCTTCGGGAAAAAAAAAATCCCTTATTCACGTCTAAATGGATGATATTATTGTGATCAAATCAAGCTCTTCTCTCAACAACCAAGATCCATTATTCTCGTCAATCAAGAGCCAGTTTTGGAAATACCAAGGTACTAATCCGCGACATTGAATTCTGGACAAAATACATTGAAAAATTGATAAGTATTGCTCCAATGGTCAAGAAGGTTTTAAATCTATAAAAGAAAGAGCTTAAGCATATGACAAGACACAAGAAAGAATTACTTCATGAAAAGAGCTCAAGTGACATCATCTTTAATACTCTCTTATGCACTTATTGTTCATTTGAAAATTTGTAAGGGAGGAGTAGAACAAGTAGGGGAATTTACTTTGGAGCTTGGTTTTGAGATGTCAGTACTTAGTAAGTGTGCTAGTTGAGTTCCTTAGCTGAGTTTAGAGTACTAGACAACGTGTAAAGCTAAGGTAATTGGTGTATACTTCTTAAGTGAATAAGAAGTGAATGTGATTAAATCCTAAGGGAAGAAGTCCCGTAAACGATGACTAGCGCTATTTGTAAGGGTGAATATCGTAAACATACTCTGTGTTTAGTCCCATTTTATTTATGCACTTTAATTATTGTTTACTACTAACATTACTGACTAACCTTCAAGGTTGTTTCCTTTGACATTGGTAGTGCTGCAGCAAAAAAAAACCTTGTGCTATGTTTGTTGACACTTTGGACTCGAAAAAAGTCAAAATTTAACATATGGAGTCCATGGTTTGATTTATCAACATCAACTTTGACATCCTTGCCATAGAAAAAATAAAAATACCTAAACGATAGATTATTTGGAATTTAGGCTATATATTGTGTCTTTAAACTTATAATTTTTAAATTTATCCTTATCTTTAATAGGTTGGTCTTAATGGAAATGAAGGGCATATGCAAAGTGTCACACACAAGGTAGTTATTTTTATAAAGTCAATGTGGGTCAGTTGAAGTGATATCACTAGATATGTAGGATGATAGGGAGTCGATCTTTGATCCTATAGTAGAGAAGGCATGCAACATACTGAAATGGGTAGATGCCTTTGTAAATAGTTGCACTCATTTATGTAAATTTCAAGGCCTTTGCTATGACAATTTCCTGGATGTGGTTCTGCTCAAGTTTTCTAGAAACATCTAGCTTGAAATTGTCAGGAAAAACCTATATGAAATAAACAGCAAGCCCGATCAGACTGTTGTGATTTAATAAAAGTGATGAAAACAATGTGGTTCGCATGAATTAAAAATCAATTCAATTTAAGTTAAATGCTGCATAGTGACGGTACTTGAATCACCTTTGTTGTTCCTCGTTGGTTAATTAATGTTGTTCATATTGCTTTTACTAAAACTTTGTGTCTATCATTCCTATGTTTTGAGTTATGACATTATGTTGAGTTACTCAATGTGGAGGCTATTTGAATAGAATAATAGTGACCTGGTGTCCTTTTTGGTATCTTATGAATCTAGGTTGGAAGTGAGTTCACTAGGCATTGCAATCCAATCACAAGTTTGCTTGATTTTACTCGCTTTTGGGCATGTGGAGTTTATTGATGTGGTTGAGGATGTGGTTGAGAGGACATTAACTGCTCATGCATTTTGAGATTTTGACTTCTTAGCTTTTATCATAATGAATTTTCTGCTCAGTCATAAATTTATCCTAAGAAGTATTAGTTGTGCTTGGAAGAAGCTCATCCTTCGTATAAAGTTGTTGCACAACAAGTAGATAAAATTTGATATATTATATAATGATTAAAATCTATCATTTCATGATTACAATTGTAGGATTATATTAAGACTTACCTAGATGCAGAAGCTTTACACGGATCTCGTCTGCTAATTGCTACCCATGAATTAGGTGGCTACTAGAGTCACCAAGGACACCCCAAACGCAAATCTTAAAGATGGCTAGATTAGTGTCAGGAAGAGGGCAGAGAGTATATGTGATCTAGGAAATGTTTACTTCTCAGTTGTCCATCTTCCCTGATTTGATCACCCCCTTTTATGGTAGCACAAAGCTTGTAATAGAATCATGGAACTGAATTGACTGATTAGTGCTGAATTAATCACCTTATGACTTCCAATTCAAAGGTGATTATGGTGCAATTACTATGAGATTATGGCCCTGTTCTTTTTGTAGTTTAATGGACCTAACTCATTCCTTCCCACTCCCGCCCACCCATTCCCCCCTTCCCACATCTTCCCATACTTTAAAAAAAAATACCCTCCTTCCTACTCATTCCCACACCCAATTTCACTCACTCCTTCCAACTCCTACATATAACTATTATTTTTCATATTTTGAAAACTTTTATAATTTATGTAATTGTGTGTACGAATAGTCTGATAACAATAATGAAAAGTTTTATTTATTTTTCTGATGTTATGGAAATATTTATTAGTCGTGTTGAAAACTATAAATGATGTAACATTTGTTATATATATTGAAGAAATAATAAATTTTTTTTGCTTTGTTAAGCAAATGTTAGTTTTTTGTGACAGGTAGATATTTTAGGTTTGATTCTGTATATGGAAGAGATGCTTAAATTTTTTTTTCATTGGTTACGAAATATTTATTATAGGTCACCAAAACGTGGATGGTTGTTGATGTATGTGTAACCGATTTATTTTTTGTTCATCGTCATTTGGGGCCAAATTTGAAAATGTTTTTTCCAGCATAATGAAGGAACATGTAAATTTGTTTTGCATTATTTGTACTTCGTGATAGGAAGTGTAGATGTCTTGTACATGTATTTTGAGCAAATATTTTTTACGTATACGTTAGTAATAAAATATTGGAAACTCTTCACGCAAATTGCAGATGATTGTTTTTCGTGTACTGAGGGTCCATTCTTTTCGTTAGGAAATATAGGTTGGTAAATTGGTGAAATTGATTAAGATTGGTAGCAGTGGGTTAAAGTAGGTTGAAGTGGGTATTTTTTTTATTGATATGGGTTGAAGTGGGTATTTTTTTGTTAAAGTGGGTTGAAATTGATTGAAGTAGGTTGAAGTTGATTGAAGGGTATTGAAGTGGGTTGAATTTGTTTTTGTATGATAGGTAGAAGTTGGTTAAAATAGTAGGAAATGCGTTGAAGTTGATTGAAGTGGGCTAAAATAAGTTGAAGTGGGTTGAAGTAGGTTGAAGTTGGTATTTTTTTTATTGAAGTTCGAGAAATGAGTTGATGTGGGTTGAAGTTGGCTAGGGTTGGTAAATTTGGATTTACCAACGAAAAGAACAAGGCCCGAACATATGTGTACTTTTTTCGTTGTTCGTATTTGATTAATATATGAAAAAAAAATATATCCGTACTTTGTTTTATGAATAACAAAAATTATAATTTTTTTACGTAACAAGGGCCATGACCCACGAAACAATATTTCGTACCTGAATTAACACAGAAAAATATTTTTTTTAGTCTAAAAAATTGTTTTATCATTGGTAATTATTATCACAAATAAAATATTACATTAAAAAAACAAAATACGTAACTTACATTAATTCTCCTACTTCATTCAACTCCTTCCCACTGCTTTTCCCCCTTTCCCACACTAAAAAAAATACCACTCCTACCCACTCCCACCCATTCCTTGCCCCCCCTTTTCCACTTCCACACATCTTACACCTGCAATTTTCCAACGAAAAGAACAGGGCCTAAGTGGCCATTACTCTTTAATCTACAACTCCCACTTGATCACATAAACCACAAATCCATATATTTCTGCTAACAAATCTCCTCATGCTTCATACTAACAATGGAGATTGACACAAAAAACAAACAAGTAGTGTTATGTCAAGATATCATCTAACTGGCATAACACTTTCATAAAATATCAATGCCTCGAATCATTTAAACATCACCAATGGCATACACTATACCTATCGGTATATCAATTGATTATATAGTGAGTATAATTGGCTGGACTTAATATGGTGATGGGAAATTATTCTTCCCTAGACAATTAAAAATAATCCATCGTAGTATAACTGCTTTCTTAATGTGTTCCGCTAGTGTAACACCCCAAATTAAATATGTTTCACTGTTTATATTCTCCTTAATTAAAATCTAGACAACCCAATGATAGGGACATTACTGCCGTCCAGAAGAACAAGGCTTTAAACATGAGTGCTATAAATAACATAGCTAAGCATAACCTCAAACATATACACTCACATCAAGTGTTAACAAATGAAGGGTTTATAAACCATAGTAAGATAATTCACCATGTAATCTACATCTTCATCCATAGAAGAATTCAAAATACAACTTTAAGGTATGCATATACGGTATTACTTCTGATCCATCCTAATTTTCCTTCTTCACTTATTCTCTT
>JACYFF010019584.1:65546319-65564010 GCA_017589665.1 Selenicereus undatus | reverse complement strand
ATGTCAGATCATGTGAATATGAATGAACGAGTGGCAACTGAATGAATGAATACATGGAGTGAGGTTGTTTGGGGATTGAAATGCTTGCTGGAAAGTGGCCGGAAAACACCCAAAAGAGGGCTGGTGGTGGCTGCCATGGAGGTTGAGAGGAAGAGAGAGAAAGGAGAGCTTTGATGTTTTGCCACTTGGTGTAAATACATGGTGCAAAATGACCTTAAATACTTGGCTAAAAATTGCCCTCCGAAAAAAATATCTTTGCTCATTATCATTAGGAGTTAATGATGGTAATTAGCTAAACAAATGAATTAGAAACTTGTTGGGCCGAAAGTGGGCCTAAATGAGCTCGAGTTTGGAAAAGAACTGAAACCGAGCGCGTTTGATTTTTTTTTTTTGGTTGGAAGCTCGAGATTAAAATGTAATATCATGAAAAATGATTTAATCTTTTAAATCATAAATATCGAGGCCTACTATCAATTTTTCCCGAAATTGTTCGGTAAATGAAAGTCGAATTGCAAAGTCGGACCCGAAATGAATTTTCCCCGACTGGCATGATTCAATGAGATAAATAAATGTGAAAAATGAATTACATGGCTTAATTAAATAAATAAACATGAGTTAGGGTCGGGCTATTACAGCTAGATTTTATACATCTTAGCTCTTGGAGAAGACATTAAGGTGGCAACATCATGCTTTAACTTCATATTGTAACTCTAAGTCAAAGAGTATTGCCAATGAGGGTTATATAGTGACAAGGAAAGGGAACTCACATGCCGCTTATCAAATAGGTTGACATTTAGCACTCACAGTATGAAAGTGTGTCATGGCAAAGCTTCCACTAAGTTGGGCATGTCACTCTTCTATGCCATGCAAATTGTAAGTCTACCCTTTACCTAAAAAACCAACCTAAGTCACTATATCAACATATCTAATGTTGACTTTGGCACTCAAGATTCGGCTAGAAGGTTTTGATATGAAATCATTTTATTTTATATTCGAATTTTGGAAGTCTCATCTTAGACTTACTATGGCAGCTACTAGATTGTATAGCTTATCATTCATGCAACACAAGTATAATGATAATTTCTTATTGCTCACACCTAGTGTTGACATTGAAAAATCGCATCTGCTCACTACTTAGGTGACAAGGCGATTGCCTATGTGGGTGGGTCAATTGGAACCTTGGTGACATTTTAATGTGCCTTATAATGTAATTGCATATTTGTGAATGATTGGAAAGAAACATAAATCTTTATTTCATAAATACTTAATGCAAAAAAAATGGCCATCACACAATTAGATACATCCAAAAACTAAGGCCTACGTAGACCTAAACTCGTCACATGAGCTTTGAAAGTATCCCTAGGAATAAGCTTGGTTAAAAGATCTGCTATCATCTTACTTGTAGATGTATAGTTAACGACAACTTCTTTCTCTTTTATGGAGTTTCGAACAAAATGATAATGCCTCTTGATATGCTTAGTTTTCCCGAAACAGGATGATAGTAGTATTATTGTACATCATTTCTATAGGATCATCAGCTCTAGGAGTGAGATTGAGATCCTAGAGAAAACTCCTCAACCATATTGTGTTTTGAGAGGCAAGGTAGTAAGTAACATACTCTGCTTCCATAATTGAAGGTCCTATGCAGTCTTGTTTCTTACTACACCAAGATATAGCTTCCTCGCTTACGGTGAATACATATCCTAAGGTAGGCTGTGAATAATCTAGATTGCCACCCCAATCCGCATTTGAGTATTCTTTTAACCTAATGTCCCTGCCTTGGTAGCAAAGGACCAAGTCATTTGTACCATGTTGGTAGCGAAGGATTCTCCTGACAATCTACCAATGAGAAGGTCGGGGGTTACTTTGGTAATGACTTACCAAATCAACAACAAAGCAAATGTCTAGCAGTGTACACAACATGACACACATTAAGCTTCCTACTGCACTTGTATAGGGGACATTGCATATTCTCTCCTTTTCTTTGTCTACTTTAGGGATTAATCAAGACTTAAGGTTAGACCATTGTCAACTAGAGAGTCCACAGGCTTAGAATAATGAATCCGAAAACATTGTATGATTTTATTAATGTATGCTTTTGACTTAAACTAACAAGTTTCTTGGAATGATTCCAAGTTATTTCTATGCCTAAGACAAGCCTCGTCTCACCATGTCCTCATATCAAAGACAGAGGATAACCACTACTTACTGGTTTGGATCATATCTATGTTGTCTCTAGCTAATAGTATGTTGTCAACATAAAAAGTAAAGAACATAATCCCCTTTGCAGTTTTCTTGACATACATACAGTGGGTCTTTAGAAACCACATTTAAGCTCAAAGAAATAATGGCTTCATGGAATCTGAAATACCATGCTCTAAAAGGCTACTTGAGACCATAAATAGACCTTTTAGGAGGACAAACTTTGTCGTCTTGACCTTTTGATACAAAACCAATAGGTTGATCCACATAGATCTCTTCTTCAAGATTTCCATTAAGGAAAATAGTCTTTAAGTCCATTTGAAACAATTTTAAATCCAAATGGGCATCCAGGGCCAGAAGTAGGTGAATAGAAGCAATTCTTATCACAGGAGAAAAAGTCTCTTCATAATCTGGCCCCTCAATTTGTGTAAACGCCTTTGCCACTAAACTGTCCTTAAACTTATTGATCGATCCTTCAGCCTAATGTTTTATCTTGAATACCCACTTGTTTCCAATCGATTTACGTCAAGGAGGAATATCAACACGTTCCCCAACCTCATTTCTTACCATAGAGGCCATTTCAACCCTCACGGCATCTATCCACTCTTTGTGGTTTGGTGAATCAATAACCTCTTGAAAAGAAGTAGGCTCATCTATTTCCAAAGGAGTGCATAGGAATATTTCCTCTTTGATTTGAAAATATTATTGATGAGTTCTTCACGCTCACTTCTCCGGAGTCTAGGACCTTTGTTTGTTTGACTCTTGAGGTAGTCCTCCCCCTCACTCTAGGAGGCATAGAATCCTCAATGAATGGAGAATTACTTCCACTATTCCTAGGAGAAGTGGCGTCCTGAATAAATGGGCTAACCTCTTATTTAGGAATTGACGACTAAGGATGGACCTCATTCTCATATTAATTCACTGGGGCAACAAAATCTCATCCTCTCTTCCAGGCACTAGAAGAGTACTATCCTTTGTGACATGGTGAGTGTTTAAATTCTCCCCCTCACGAAAAGACTAGAGATCATCTTGTTATAACTCATGCAACTTTAGGTCCCTTTGGATCTCACCAACATGTGGGAACTCATTCTCAAGGAACTTAACATTGTGGGAATCTCTTTCTGTCATACCATCATTAGGGTGTCCTCCAAACATAACATATCCCTTAGAATGTTGAGGATACCTTATGAACACCATTTTGGTGGATTTTTGTTAAGCCAGAAATTATGATATTTTATACCCCTTAATTATCTAATATTTGCTCGAAATAAATTAATAATTTAGGATTTTAATATTTTTTATTTGTTTTTGTAGGAATTTTAAAAAAAATAAATAATGCTCATATGATTAATATTGGACCAGATGGAGTAATAAAGAAGATGAAAGACAACCGGCTAGCATGGAAGTCAAGCTTACAGGCTCAAATTTGCGACCCGGACCCGGTGCCCCCCACTCTTTCTTTCCTTCTTTTCTTTTCCTTATTTTTTCTTGAAGGCCGACCGAACTTCTTCTTTTGTTGTTTTCTTCCTTGTTCCCGGTCCAGCCCAACAATCCCATTTCATTTGCTTGGGACGCGAGCCTCACGTGCGCATGCGTCTATCTGGCAACCCAGCACACCTAGAACAGGGGTGGTAGAGTAGAGCAGCCTTAGTGTCCCATTCCCAACTGCTTCATCTTCTCTTCTTCGTTCCTCATTAACCCAAATTCCCGAGTAATTGAAGCACAACATTAGTTCAACTTCTACAATCGTTACACTTCTCTCTCCTCACCATTTGTTGATTCATCACCACCATCATCAAGATAGCGGTTGTGGAAGATGGTGGGACCAAGGGGCTCGAAGGGAGGCTACAAAAGTCGAATTGCAGAGAGTGGACAGGAGGGGTAGCATAGAGTAGATAGGATTATCTTTCGGGATTATGCTTTGGTTGTTCTTTTCCTTTTCAATTCAAGTTCTGGGCCTTAGTTCTTAGTGATGAACTTCAGTTGTAGGCTGGCCAATTCGGCCATGGATTACAAACTTGATAGCACGATTGTTCAAATCAGATTCTAATAGTTCAATTTTAATTTTTTTTATTTTCAAAGTCCCATCCCTTGTTTCTCAATACACTTGTGATTGGTTCAGAGAAACCAGTTGCTTTGCTTCAACATTCATTGGCTATGCTACAAGTTGTTTCGAGGCCTTAATCTCAATATTGTTGCACTTAATTGTGGTACTTCTAATCTCCTTCTTTGATGTCCTTAATTTCTATTTTCAGGAATAGTTGGTGAGTTTAGTTGTTATTATTGTAAAGAGTTTACAATTGAGCTTGATTTAGATTTTGTCATATTAGCGTAGAGGAATTAGTGACATAGTTTTGCAACCCGTCCCTGAGGACGATACACATAACTACTACGGCGATAAACCGTATCCTTGCGGAAATTTACAAGAAGTTTTTGGCGCCGTTGCCGGGGACGAATTTGTGAAATTTGGTTACCTCGAGTTGTTCTGTTACTATTCGACTCATTTGAGTCATTTTTGTTTTAATTGTATAGTTGTGATTTTTAGTTTTAGTTAAGTCGTTATTTCGTTCAGTAATTTAGTTTATTTTTTTTTTAATTTTAACATTAAGTTAATATTTTGATTTTGATTTTTGATTTTTGTTGAGATTAGTTTAATTTTAATTTTTGGAGGTTATTTGTTACTGGAAAAAAATAGTACTAATTAGTTTGGTGTATGTGCAGCAAAAAGATACACGGCAGAACTGATTCAAAAATAATACAGTGCATATTTTTCTACTGTTTTAGATTTTGTTTGAATTTTCTCGAGCACTTCTGGTGTGATTTTTGCTATGCTAATATTTTTCCTAGATTTAAAATAATTTTTGGAGTTTGTGTGAATGTTTCTGGAATTTTCGGGACAGTCTGGATTGTTCTATGAATTTTGGACTTAATAATCTATTTGCAATTTTCTGCACAGTTTGGGGCCAGAAAAAATTCGAAAAAAATATATTTATGTGCTTTGTGATTTTGTGGAATTTTTGTATATTTAGTTATAATTTTAGGAATTTTATTTTCTGTTTTAATTTTATTTTAAGAATTAGGTTGTTTATGTGTAGTTTATTTTCTTGAAGTGTCTTTGTCTTAGTGTTTTTGTTATAGTTTTGGTTATTTTCTATTTGTATATTGTTTTTAGTTTTGATTCACTTTCTTGTTTTGTTTTGTGGTTTAAAAGAAAAAATTAGAAAAATCCAAAATCCAAAAAAAAATTAGAAAAAGAAAAGATAAAAAATAGAACCTTTGATGAGGGTGTGGGATTTATATGATTGGTTGGATTAGAAATCCTAAAAATCATCGACTTGTTAGGAGTGAACCCAACCTTGACTTAGAACCCAAACCAGAACCAAAGCTTGAATGAGAAGAAATGGCATACGAAAGATCTTTGAGCGAGATTTTCTATCCTCCTACGACTGTTGTGCCATTCATGTTTCACTATACCTGATCTTGGACCCAATGTGACCTTTGAATTAAGACCTCACTATACTCAGATGCTCCTTAAATTTACAGGATGCTTATTTATTTTTGAGGGAATTTGAAGAGTTTGTTTTATGATGCATTTCCCTAATATTCTCATTGATGTTGTGCGAATGAAATTGATTCCCCTTGCTTTGAAAGATTATGCTAAAAGTTGGATGTATGGCTTGGTTGCTAATTCTGTAACTTCATGGAATGATTTATTGAGATTGTTCTTAAGAAAATATTTTTCTAATGCCAAGACTGTTAAGCTAAGCAATGAAATCAATCAATTTGTGCAACTGGATAGGGAATCATTTTGGAAATATTTTGATAGGTTTAGGAATTTGTTGGCCTAGTGTCCCCATTATGGTTTAGACCAAGCACGCTTGTGCCAAATTATATAAGGACTTGACCAACATACTAGAACCATGGTAGAGTCGAAGTGTCAGGGTGACTTTTTTTTCTAAGAGCGCCACAGCTACTTGGGAATTCCTAAAGGACTTAGCTCATAAAATGATGCAGTAGGAAACCGCTCGTGATGACAACTTGAGTTTTGGATTTGTAAGGGGTGGGTTGCATTCTGTCTCTGATGTTGGTCACTTAGAGTCCAAGATCGCTATTTTAGAAAGCATGTTGAGCGAATGGACTCCCCAGATGACCCAGTTGTCCCAGATTTCTATAGTGTCTTGCTCTCATTGCCAGGCCTTAGATCATTCTTTGAGTGCTTGTCCTTATTTTGATCACCAGTTTACAACTGGGTAAGAGCAAGCGATTATGGCCTTCTAGAGACCTAAAAACAACCCTATCTCCCCTTATAACAATCAAAGGTTGAGAAATCACCCTAACTTTTCTTGGAGTAATTGACCAAATGCTGCAGTTCCCAACTCCCAGCCCATCTCTCATCCCTTTAGTTCTTTTTAGAGATCGAATTTTCCAAGTGTGCCTAATGCACCTAGGCCTCCACCTCCAGTAGCTCAAGTTCAACCTCCTCTTGGCTATACCGACATTGATGAAATGGAGAGGAGAATTAATAATAACATAGAGAGAATGATTAATGCTAACATGGAAAGAATGATGAGAATGATCATTGAATAGTTTTCTAAGTGAGCATCATCTTTTAGGGAGCCATGTACTTTTCCGAGTCAACCTGAGGTGAACCCTAAGGATCACGCCTCGTTTTCTTCTAGTAACCCTAGTGAGCCCGTGATGAAAGTGAATGCAGTTGTACCTCTCCGCTCTAGTCGAGAGATTGATAACCAAGTGAGATGTCCTAATGAGTCCTGCAGGTATCCTCACCAATTCTCCCAAAATTCTTCTTCTTCTTCTTCTTCTTCACCTCCAAAAGGGGTTCATCTAGTGAGCCAGTGGATGCTACTGATGGTGTCCCCAATGATTCTGATACTCACCTTCCTCCTAAGGCATTGTCTAAGAAAAAGGAGCTTCAAGAGAAAGACTCCTATGAGTCTGTTAACCAATCACCTTCTAAGGGATTTTCCTCCTTCTCCTCCTTTTTCTAAGAAAGTCCATATGCGTTTACCTCCTTTTCCCCATAGGCTCAAGAGGAGAAATCAAGCATATATTGAGAAGATGTGAGAGTCCTTCTCTCAAGTCAAAATCGACATCCCTTTACTCGATACTATTCAGCAGATGCCTCCATATGCTAGGTTTCTAAAAGATTTGTGCACGACCAAGAGAGCTACTAATGTCCTAGAAAGGCTTTCTTAGACTTTAGTGCTACTTCTATTCTCTCTTACCAAATCCCTGTGAAGTGTAAGGACCCCGGTTGCCCTACTATTTCCATAGTCATAGGAGAGCAACTCATTCATAGAGCTTTGCTTGATTTAGGGGCCATTGTCAACTTGATACCCTTCACAAAGTATGAGAGGCTAGGGTTTGGTGAGTTCAAGCTTGCGAAGATGCTTATTCAATTGGCTGATAAATCGACTAGGCTGCCTAGGGGTATAGTTGAGGATGTGCTTATTAGAGTGGATTAATTTATTTAGGCAGTGGACTTCGTTGTGATTGAGACTGAGACGATGTCTAGTTTAGCTAGTCAAGTCCCTGTGATTCTAGGGCATCCTTTCTTGGCCATTGCTAATGCCCCCAATCATTGCAGGAATGACATGATGAGACTGTCTTTTGGCAACACGACTTTAGAGTTGAACATCTTTAGAATGCAAAGACAGCCTTCTAGATTTGATGATATGGAGTTCTCTACTATTCAATGGGTAGAGGATTATATACTTGATGATGCTTTTGATGATGCATTTGCTGCTGAGTATGAGTCATTTATTGTGAATGATGAGCCTGAATATGATGTGTTTGAGTTTGATGACTTGTGCTTTGCTGTTGATTGTTTGCTCACTGCTATTTCTGAATCTACTTCTGAATATGTTTTCCCTCCTGTCTTGAATTGAAACCTCTTCCTAATTATCTTAAGTATGCATTTCTAGGGCCCAATGAATCCTTACCTATCATCATTGATTCTGATTTAGACTAGGACCAAGAGGACAAACTGATTGCCTTACTTAGAGAAAACAAGGAAGCTCTAGGTTGGACTCTAGGGGACATCAAGGGTATTAGTCCTTCCATTGTGCAACATAGAATTCATTTAGAGGATAATGCTAAGCCCTATCGTGACCGTCAAGGCATTTGAACCCTACTCTCCAGGAAGTAGTTAGGAAGGAAGTACTGAAGTGGTTAGACCATGGGATTATGTATCATATTTCTGATAGTAAGTGGGTTAGCCCCGTTCAAGTCGTTCCTAAGAAGACCGGTATTACTGTGATTAGGAGTGACAAGAACGAGTTAGTCCCTACTCGAGTTCAATATGGGTGGCATGTGTGTATAGGCTATACAAAATTGAATGTTGCCACTAGAAAAGACCACTTTCCCCTTCCTTTCTTCTATTGCTTTTTAGATGGATACTCTGGCTATACTCAGAATTTTATTGCTGCTGAGGATCATGAGAAGACTACTTTCACCTATCCATTTGGGACTTATGCCTTTAGATGAATGCCGTTTGGACTGTGCAAAGCCCCTACTACCTTTCAGAGATGTATGATTTTCATTTTCTCAAATCTAGTTGAGTAGTGCATGGAAAGTTTCATGGACGACGTTTTTGTGTTTGAGTCTTCCATTGATGATTGCCTGTTTAGTCAGAGTAGGAACTAATGGAGTGGGGAGAAAAACCTAACTTTGAACTGGGAGAAATGTCATTTCATGGTTAAAAAGGGAATAGTTTTAGGCCACATTATTTCTAAAGATGGAATTGAGGTAGACAACGCTAAGACTGATTTGATTGTTAATCTTCCCCCTTCCACTAGTGTGAAAGAGGTGAGGTTTTTCCTTGATCATGATGGCTTCTATAGATGCTTCATTAAGGACTTTAGTAAGATAGCGAAGCCTTTTTCCAATACGCTAGCTAAGGATGTACCATTTCACTTCTTTGAGGAATGTCTTGAGGCATTTTCTAAGCTTAAGGAGGCCTTAACCTCTGCTCGTATTCTTCATCCTCCCATCTGGGGAGAACCATTTGAATTGATGTGTGGCGCTTCTGATTATGCTGTTGGGGTTGTTTTAGGACAGTGTGTTGATAAGAAGCCGCATGTGATTTATTATGCTTGTCACACTTTGAATGATGCCCAGCTAAATTACACCGTTACTGAGAAAGAATTTTTTGTTGTGATATTGGGTTTTGAGAAGTTTAGACCTTATCTGATTGGGTCTCATGTAATTGTCTATATCGACCACTTTGCTCTTAAGCATCTTTTTTCTAAGAAGGATGCTAAGCCTAGACTTGTTAGATGGATATTGCTTTTGCAAGAATTAAACTGTGAAATCAGGGATAAGAATGGTTTTGAGAACCTTGTAGCTGACCATTTGTCTAGGATTTTCTATGATGGAGAGAGTGAGTCTAGTGTTTTTGAGTGCTTCCCCGATGAGCAATTATATGATGTCCATCCTGATCCTTGGTATGCTAACATTGTGAACTACCTAGTTGCTGGTAGGATCCCTAAGGATTGGACTAAGAATGACAAAGATAGATTCTTTCACCTTGCGAAGTTATTTGTTTAGGATGATTCTTATTTGTTTAAGTACTATTCTGACCAAGTGTTTAGGAGTTGTATTCCCAACCGTGAGGTGAGGAGTATCCTTTCTTTTTGTCATGACCAAGCATGTAGGGTGCATTTTAGTGGTAGGAAGACTGCAGTCAAAGTTCTTCAATGTGGTTCCTACAAGCCTACTTTGTTTAGGGATGCATTTGAATACTATAAGAGTTGCCCTATGTGCCAGCAGTTGGGTAGAACCCCATTATTGTGGTGGAGATTTTCAATGTGGGGGTATTGATTTTATGGGACCATTTCCATCTTCTTTTAGGAATAAGTACGTTTTGCTAACTGTGGACTATATTTTTAAATGGGTTGAGGTCATCCCTTCTAGGACTAATGATGCTAAGGTGGTTGTGAAGTTCCTTAAGGAGAACACCTTTGTTAGATTTGGCACGCCCCTTGCTATCACTAGTGATCAGGGCACCTATTTTAACAATAGGTCTTTTGATGCCTTACTAAAGAGGCATTCAATAGTCCATAGGCTTGCTACCTCCTATCATCCCCAAACTAATGGCCAGGTTGAGATATCCAATCGGCAGATCAAACAGATTCTAGAAAAAACAGTGCGTTGGAACAGGAAAGATTGGGCTGACAAGCTCGTACATGCTCTTTGGGCGTATAGGATGGCTTTCAAAACTCCCTTGGGTATGTCATTTTATAGGACTATTTATGGTAAGCCTTGTCATCTCCACGTAAAGATAGAGCTTAGAGCTTGGTAGGTCATTAAGAAGCTTAATTTTGACTTAAGTGAGGCTGGTGAGGAGTGACAACTGCAGCTGAGTGAGCTTGATGATATTAGAGCCAAGGCTTATGAGAGTGCTCGATCTTACAAAGAGAGGGAAAAGTTATTTCACGATAAGCATATCCTTAGGAAAGAGTTTTCCCCAGGAATGAAAGTACTATTGTATGACTCTAAGCTCCATCTAATTCTAGAAAAATTGAGGTCCCAATGAACGGGTCCTTATATTGTTTGACGTGTATTTTCCTATGGAGCAGTTGAAATCCAAGACCCTGAGGGTAGTGCCACCTTTAAAGTGAATGGACAACATTTGAAGCAATTTCTAGAGTTGCCTAGCAAAGAAGATGTGGAGTGTTTGATGCTCCACAAACTGAGTCCTGACCGATGATTGTGGTGATAGCTCGGGTGTACTAAGCACCAGACCTGGTTTGCTAAGAATTTCATTCTCTTCTTCTCTGTTTTTCTCCTTTTTCCTTTTTCTTTTCATTTTGTGCAATTGGTTACTTGTCTTTTTCTCTTTTGTGTATATATGTTGTACATTTGTTTTTTTTTTTAGCCATGTCCTTTTTTGTTATTGCGTCTTGTTTTTATTTAAATTCTTTTTAGGTTTTGTTTTGTGGTTCAATGAGGACATTGTGACATTTAGGCGTGGAGATGGGGAAATTTTGAAAAATTTAAAGATTTTAAAAAATTGATAATTTGAAAATCCAAAAAATGTTTTTGGGGAAGCTCCGTACTATTCTGATAAGCTTAAATCCATAGTGCTTTGACTTTTAGCTTGTGTATAAGCGTGATATGCATGATAGGTTTCCTTCCTCAGTGTGTCAGTCTAAGCCCTAATTCTAACCTTAATTGTTCATTATCGAAGTGTAATCCAATCCTTATTTATACCATCATAATTATCTTAAGGTCCGGGTCTTCTATTATTGGCTCTTCCACTTGTCTTTGACACAATTGCTCTGCTTTTTGTTTGCACTCTAAAAGAAGAGAAAGAAAAAAAAGAAAAAGGAAAAAAAGGAAAAAAAGGGGGAAAAAAACAAAGGAAATGAAATAAAATTTGGAATGACAAGGATCCCTTTGAGGAATGTGCCATTGGGTGTTAGCCTTTGAGGCAATACTGCTATTGAGAAAGCTTGCTTTCTATGTTAATAAATCAATAATGTAGTTTGCATTAGTAAAGTGGGATTGAGTTTGATTCTGGTATACCTAAGCCCTAGGATCATGATGCACTTGCACACGAGCACTGGGATGGATTCAAAAGCTTTGATGTATAGTGGGGTGAAAAGTTAGTGCTTTGATGTCATCCATGGGGTAAAGGGCCTTGATGAGTACATTCTGCTTATATGCTTGCCAATATCTTTGCCGCATGGGTGATTTGATTAGTTAGAATGTGCACAATCTTCCCTCTTGTGTGTTTATGTTTGTAAATCCAAACTGTTTTCTTATTTCTGTCTCTCTTTTCCTTTTTCATTTTCTTTTCTACATTTTGTAGGTATATCTTCTACAAACCCTCACAAGACCTTACTTGTCCACTAAGGTAACCTAGGGGCTGAAAGGGCTTGTTGCACATACTAAGTGCAATCGTGATTCCTACGAAAGTGAGCCAGGATTTTATTTCCTTTTTCTAGGATTTTTAGTTTACTCGAGGATGACCAAAACTTAGGTGTGGGGGTATTTGTTAAGCCAAAAATTATGATATTTTGTACCCTTTTATTATCTAATATTTACTCAAAGTAAATTAATAATTTAGGATTTTAATATTTTTTTTATTTTCTAGGAATTTGAAAAAAATCAATATCCTCATATGATTAATATTGGACCAGATGGATGAATAAAGAAGTTGAAAGAGAACCGGATAGAACGGAAGTCTAGCTTGCAGCCTAGATTCGCGACCTAATACTCCCTCTCTTCTTTTCCTTTCATTTTCCCTCTTTGGCTTGGCCCAGTCCGCGACCCAGACCCGGTGTCCTCAACTTTTTCTTTCCTTCTTTTCTTTTCCTTGTTTTTTCTTAAAGGTATGCCCATCTTCTGGTTTTTTTTGTTTTCTTCCTTGTTATAGGTCCAGCCCAACAATCCCATTTAATTTGCTTGGCTCGCGAGCCTCACGTGTGCTTGGGTTTGTCTTCTTCCCCCCTGCTCTTCTCCTTTTTTGTGTGGCAACCCAGCAGATCGAGAACAAGGTTGACAGAGCAGAGCAGCCTTAGTGTCGCATTCCTAGCCTCTTTATCTTCTCTTCTTCGTTCCTCATTAACCCAGATTCCCGAGTAATTGAAACCCGACATTGGTTCAACTTCCACAGCTATTACACCCTCTCTTTCCTTACCATTTGCTGATTCATCACCACTGTCATCAAGATAGCGGTCATGGAAGATGAAGGGACCAAGGGGGCACAAAGGGAGGCTACAAAAGTCGAATTGTAGAGCGTGGACAAGGGGGTAGCATAGAGTAGAGATGGAGTTAGCTTTCGGGATTAAGCTTTGGTTGTTTTCCGTTTGAATTCAAGATCTAGGCTTTAGTTCGTACTGATGCACTTCGGTTGTAGGCCACCTAATTTGACCATGGATTGCAAACTTGATAGCTGGATTGTTCAGGTCAGATTCTAATAGTTCAATTTCTGTTTTTTCTATTTTTAGAGTCATATCCCTTATTTCTCAATGCACTTATGATTGGTTCAGAGAAATCAGTTGCTTTGCTTTAACGTTCGTTGGCTATGCTACAAGTTGTTTCGAGGCCTTAATCTCAATATTGTTGCACTTAATGTTAGTACTTTTGATCTCCTTCTCGATGTCCTTAATTTCTATTTTTAGGAATAGTTGGTGAGTTTAGTTGTTATTATTATAAAGAGTGAACAATTGAGCTCGATTTAGATTTTGTCGTATTAGCGCACACGAATTAGTGACCTAATTTTGCAACCTGTCCCTGAAGACAATTCCCATAACTACTACGGTGATAAATCGTATACTTGCAGAAATTTAGTACACCTTTGGACCATGTTCCCCATATTTGTGGGTTGGGTTGTTGTACCGAAATTTTGAGTGTAAAATAAAGTCACAGGCGTACGAATTTCGTCGTAGTACTTGAGGGTCGTCTCCTCAGGGACGAGGAATGAGATTCAGGATACTAAATGCGAAAACAACTAATCTAGCATCATTCTAAACTAATTAGAACCATAAACTAAAATTAATAATTCTAAAGAGTTATAATTCTAAATAATCACTACCCCCATTCACATTGATTTAATAGGTCGTAATTCCTAAATAACTTCTAGGTGGACGAAATAGCAAAATAGTATACACTAGCCCCATTATTGTTAACTAAGCACAAATAACATAATCCTAGGCATGCTATAATATGGGAACTTATAATCAAAAATCAAGTTTAACATAATGTAAACCCAACTAACCCTCATAAAACTAAATATAACAAGGAGCACCAAAATCTAGCAAAACTCGAAGCAAGAAAAGAGCAGTACGCTGTTGCATAAACATTAAGAAATCTCATAAATTATCAAACAACAAATTTAACATTAATTAAGAAATAATGATATTAAACAAAAAGGGAGAGCATAGGGGAAGCGAAACAGAGAGAAGGAAGCATTTCGGTCATTCCACCTCTGCCCAGATTCGACCATTGCTATTAGTAGTAGCTAGCAACTCATTCAAACAACAACCCAGAACACACTCAACCCAAGAGCAATTGCTTGAGGAAAGGTCCGAAATGATACCAAGAATCCATCGAAATTTTGCAACTATATGCTATGAAAAGTAGAGTAAAACAAATAGGGCATTAAGAATTTGAAAGGAATCACGACAGGGAGAGGGAAACTAGCAGAATCTAATCAATTTGGAAAGAATTTACCCCAGACATTGTACGCATCAACTCATAATGTAATGAACTAACCATTCAAACACTTAGGGTGTGTTTGCTAGGGGGGGGGGGGGAAATAATTTTCCCAGAAAATCATTTTCCATGGAAAATATTTTCCCAAGAAAAATGATTTTCCACTTACATTTTCAGCTGTTTGGTAGAATGGAAAATTATTTTCTTTCCACTTCATTTTTTGCTATTTGATAGAATGAACTCCCTGTCCTCACTTCATTTCTTTTTAACATCAACCCCCTTCCCTGCTCACTAATCTGACCTGACCCAACCAATGAATTCTGTTTCTCTCTCCTCTTTAAAATCAAACCCAAAACATCAGTAGGAAATATACCCAGTAACAAACCCAGCAAAAGAGAGAGTCAACATTAATGAATCTAATTTTTTTCACTATTCCTAAGGATTACCCAGTTGACTTTGAGTTATTTTAAATCCAGATTAAAGAAAATGATGAACGGGGAGACGATGGGTGTCTCAGATTGCGAAGTTCTTCAAAAGGGCAACTGTAACAAGATCAGAGAACTCAAGAAATAATTGTAGAGATTGACGATGGAAATCATCAATGAACATGAAGAAAATGAGAAGAATGAGAGACAAAATGAGAATGAAAATAGAGTAATTCTAGGTACAATTAAAATAAAATAGAACGAGAGACAAAATTGGGCAACGAAAATTGGGCTTGCAAAATCGTTTTCCCTACTTTTTCCAGGGAAAACTATTTCCTTCAAATGGGGTAAAATGATTTCCCCCTTAAAGTGATTTTCCCCTCCTTGTTTTACCAAACGGCGTAAAATGGAAAAATCATTTTCCGAGAAAATGATTTTCCCCCTATCAAACACACCCTTAAAATTGCAAGCTAGAATCTGATCTGAAATTTGAAGAACAATCGAAAATGAAATCAAAAATTCAACCCTAACAATCTAGCTACAGATTGACATTAAATTTGGACAATAAAGCACAAAAAAACTTCAAATTCGAATCCTAAATTATTCGAAAATCTAAAATTGAAAACCGAAACAAACTAAAACTAAAAGCTTGAATTCCAACTCTCCATTGCTAAAAACTCAAATTAAACTTACTAAAACCCTAAAATCAACCTTAAAACATAGATTAATACCTTATGGCGCTGCAACCTTCCTTTATACTCAAACCCTCCTATCTCGGCACTTGATTTGAGCCAGATGTGTATGGGGCTTATCAATGTTGCACTGGCTGATTGTGGCAATCAGATGAGGATGGTGTTGTGTAGTCTGTGTGGTGTGGTGTTGTGCTGGGGATGCGTTGAGAGAGAGAGATGAGTTCGACAGACGGATGGCGATGATAAGAAGATGTCAGGCTGAAGAAGCAAAGAAAGGGGGGTCCGTCTAGGTTGAGTCTGAGAGGAGAGAGAAGGAGAAATAGGGGTGGTTAGGAGTCATGTGCAAGGCGCATGATGAGCGGGGCGAGGGGGTTGGGTAGATTTGTTTATGTATTGCTCCTTTTTTTCATTCTTTTGGGTTATAAAAGATAATGGGCTAAGAAATTTTGGTTGGGTTTGTGTCAATTTGGCCGAATTCTTCATTTTCGTCATTTCATTTTTTTTTCCTGAATTATTCAACACCTACAAAACAAAATCAAATCAAATAAAAATCCTAATAAAATAATTATTTCAAGCATAAATCGAGTATAAAGTATGATAAAAACATTGTGTTTTTAGCGAAAACAAATACCCCCGCACCAAGATTTTGCTCGTCCTTCGAGTAAGACAACCAAGCTACCTAAAAAGAAATAGAAAATAAGAAAAAGAAAATCATAACTCACTTTTGTTGGGATTACGATTGCATTTATCATATGCAATAAGCCCTTTAAACCCTTGGTTTCGCAAGTGGACGAATGGGGTCTAGTAAGGGTTTTCAAGTGAAATACCCACAGAAGTTTTTTAAAAAAATAAAGGAAAATCTTTTTGGCTTTTTCAACTTATAAACATATTTACAAATAATTGGGAAATCATGTACATAACTTAGGCGATTGCATCATCCTAGTAATCAAGTCGCAAAAGTATATCCAAATGGAATGTGCAATCTGAAGACATCCAAGTCACAAGATACATCCAGACTCTCATTATTCACCCCACACACAATATGCAATGATATGTACACCTTGGTGCATGGACAAATGTGTATCCATCCTCATAGATCGAGTTGTTAACATTGACACAATGCCCGTTTCCTTGCCTAATTGTGTAACACCCCCAGCCCCTAGGGCCGAAGACGTCACGTGTTCTTAACTTTCTACCTAAATTCTGGGACGAAACGAGCAGAGTTTCCCCTGAAAACTGACCGTTTCCCAGGCTTAAAGCCTTACATAATAACCCTGCAATACATAAGGTAGTCAACAACCAACAACAACTCAACGGCTACACGCCGGAGTTCCCAACTCCACGGGCCACACGCCCGGAGTACACAGAACTTTCGATTTTTCATAAACTTTACAAAGAAACAGATTGATTACATAATCTTACAACCACATACGACATTACACATTAAATTCACAACCATGGCAACACAGTCCACGCAAATCCACCCTGGGCGCTCCACGCAGCAGTCACCTACCTGTGAATCTGGGAAAAGGGGAAAAGTAATGGGAATGAGCAACCACCGCTCAGTGAGTAAACCCTCTCTCCCAAAACATACTTAAAATACATATTAACTTACCAAAAGCCTTTCGTAATTCATTTTAGTTGAAGAACTTACACATAATACATCCTACTCAAACCATAAACCAAGCGAAATAATAGACATACCAAAAAGCTTAGCTTTGGTGAAATCGTAAAGCAGGAACCCTTAACGTAAATCCATAAACATAGCAAAACCAAAGGGTTTTACACATAAGTTTTGCTTACCGAAAAAAACATACGTAGTATCTTATTCACGTAAATGAGGAGACTAGACTCTTAGAGGTACTTTGTTACTGCCATCCCGAGTCGGCCAAACTCGAGCGGCAACATACGCCTATCCGGACAGACATCATACCATGCTGAGACATAATTTTCATACATAGACTTCAGGCGGGAATCAAACCACCATCCCTGAATCTATCATAACATAACATACATAATACCAGGCGGGAACTAAGCCACCATCCCTGGGTCTCAGACTTAAGCTTAAAGTTTCTAGAGTAGCTCCTCCACATATACATAGACATAAACATAATCATTCGTAAACATACATACTCATACTTAGACATAAACATAATCATTCGTAAACATACATACTTATACTTAGACAT
>JACYFF010019584.1:65524912-65544691 GCA_017589665.1 Selenicereus undatus | reverse complement strand
TTACCCAATTTGATTCGAATCGAAACTAAACACATATAACTCACTTCGAATTAACCCAAATTGATTCGAATCGAAACTAAACGTATATAATTCACTTCAAATACATATCTCTAGCATAATTCATACTCTTTAGGCATAAATACTTATAACTAGCAAATCCATAAACTTATTCATATGATTATTATTCGAAATTCTTAAAATAAGTGGGATTAAAGGATTACCCACTTTGAATTCAAGCTATTTGCGTGCAATTTGGCTAGATTGAAGACGAATTCGAGCTCCACACACCCAAGAATCCCGTTTGCCTTCGCGTGGGGGTTCGGATTCCACCAAACCGAAACCCTAACTTGCAATTTCTGGAGAAATTAACCACAATTAGCAAGAATCTAGGTCAAGAATACACTTATAGATGAATGAGGGGTTCGAATTCACCTTGCATGCACCGAATTCACCGGGGGTTGGCTCTGTTTTGCGCTGAGATGGGCTCGGCCGCGCACGGGGGAGGACACCGGAGAAGCTGGCGTCGCCTGGGGTCCGGTGGCTAGAGGGCGGCGGCGGCCAGGCGTGAGGGGAGGAGAAGCGAAGCAACGAGGGGGGGGGGGAGAACAGGGGGGCGTGAAGCAGAAGCAGAAGCAGAAGGTAGAAGGAGGAGGAGGGATGTCGGGGGGGGGAAAGAGAAATAAGGGTACGCAAATTACTGTTTTGCCCTTCCCTTATCTCTTTCATTTATGCGACAGTCCGAACTTAACACTGCTAGTCTAATTCGTAAACCGATTCCTAAACCCAAATCGATAATATAATCATTCATCAACTATTCGTTCCCAAATTTATCTGGGTTCGATTTAATAACATCGAACTATTTCTAAGGCTGACAGGTATTCAAGTAAACTATTCCAACCCAACAGGTATAAAAATTCATTAAACGCATACGACAAAACTCCGGGTCTCACAAATTGCCTTATTTGCTTAATTTTTTTCATTCTTTTACTTTTTTTCGATAATCATAATGTACACACCTTAAACCTGCTTAACTTACAAATATTCAGCCCTTCCCTAAAAAGGGGTTTTATTCGATTGTGCAAAGCACTTATTTCATTGGCGAACAAAATGTGAAATCAAATAAAATAGCATATATTCAAGCCAATTAAAGACATGAAATAGAGATAATGGCTATGAAAATTGGTGGTCGGGTTTTTATTCACGTTTTAGACTTTTTCTTTTCTTTTTTTCATTTTTCAAGAGCATATAAGGCAACTTCGACAAACAAAAAGTTCACATGCCTACTTACAAGACCCTAATAATTGACGACGAAGTGTGCAAGGTAGGCACAAATCACGCATATGAGACAGGCTTATTATGAAAAATTGAATCTACGTCCTCAACTAGACGTGTCATCATGCCAACTCTATTGACATATAACTCAATGACCTAGCAATATGGGACACAATTACCTAAGAAAGAAGACAAAACCCAAAAAGAAAAAGGAAATTCCTGTTTTGAATTTTTTTTTTAAATTTTCAGAATTATGCACAAATGGGCACCTTACTCCCACACTAAAACCCCACAATGTCCTCATTGTGAGAAGTAAGGTGCCAAAAAGCAATCACATAAGCTATACAGCTGGGAAACCAACGCAAAGTCACAAGTATATACAAACTAGGACACTACCAAAATCAAAACCAAGACCAAAATCACAAAAAAAAAGCAAAAAGAAAAACAAACTAAAAATCAAATAAAACCATCAAAATCAAAATCAAATATGAAAGCAAAATCAAAACCAACTCAAAAACAAGACAAAACCAAAACCCAAACCAAAACAAAACAAAACTAGACCAAAACACATGTAATCACCAAATAAAAACAAAACAAGACCAAGGACCTGCTAAATACAAAACTAAACAAAAAGAAACCCAAAAGAAGAGACAAAAGAAAAACAAAATATAAAACCAATGGAACAAAAGGAAAGCATTAATTACATATTTACAAAAACATACCACCAATACACAAAACATAACTAAAACATCTTAAAAACAACAAAAATACCCAACATAAACAAGGACCCACCAAATAAAAGACAAAAGAAACGAAAATCTGAAACAAAACAAAACTCAAAAGAAAAGAAAAACAAAATACAAAACCAAAAACAAAACCATTAAACGCCAAAAAAAAAAACAAAAACAAACTGTTGAACAAAAACAAAACCAAAGATAATCAAAAACTCACAAAACCAAGAAAACAAAACAACGAAACTAAAACATATATAGGAATAATCCTAGATATCCACAACTATTCAAAATCCCATATATCCACAACTAATAAGTATTCACAACACCATAACACAATCAAGGGTGACCATAGCCAATTCGGCTCAACAAATTCCAAATTTCTGCTCAAGATCGATCATTCATACAATCACAATCTTAAATATCAACAACAATGTACAAAAGAAAGAAAGAAAAGAATGAGGAGAATAGGGATGAGATGGAACGATCATACCAGGTTGGGTACAAATTGTACCCAAACTAAATGCCTCACTTAGATGGTGTCAAGAAGGTCTGTGGAGCATCAGCGGCTCCATCACAACCCATCAGCAGCTACTCGTATCAAAACCGATCAATGATCGAAGCAGCTTACTAGACGATTGGGCATATTCCTCACAAAAATGGAAATAGTTCGAAAGAAGAGGTGTAGTGCAAATCAAGTGCATAAAAGCAATGCAACTCAAGGCTCTCTTGAGCTTATCAAAGCTCTCAACCCAATCAAAATAGAGATATGTATATGAAAAAATAAATGCACTAGTCAATGGTCTAATAATGATGTGACCATATGAATGCACAAGCCATCTAAAGTGATCTGAATATCATAAATAAAGCCCCACATCTCTATAGGGGGAGGGGAGAGGACCAAGGCAACACAATTAGGTGAAATTTGACAATCAAAACTCATAGGATGGCCTCAAGTCAAGTCCTTCGTCTCAAAGTGATCCTGGAGCCTCTCAATGTCACTATCGTCAAGAGTTTGATCTAAACAAGGACTGCCTAGCATAAAAGTCTTAGACTTTACAAAAGTAGACTTGGGAGCGTCTAGAGAAGGAAGAAAAATACGGAGGGGAGAAGAAAGAGGTGAGATGGGAGGGGTACGAGCTAAGTTAGGGGAAGTCTTCTAAGAAATGGGATCATTAAGCTCCATGTGAGGTGTAACCTCACTAAACTCCAAAACAGAAGGCTCATCAAGGGATTGCTCCTTAGAAAAGGTATCCTCTAATTTAACTAATATGTCACACATATCATTAGAACTAGCATTAGTCTCAAATTCATCTCCCTCCTCGAGCTCTTCTAATGTAGGTAACGGAAGAGAGGGGTTAGGGATAATACGGACATCCTGATAGGTGTCCGAAAAAGTGCTAGTCTCAAGGGGATTTACAAATGCAAAAGGTGATGAGGTATCACTTGAAACCTCAAGGTCTTCAGAATGTGTGTCATCATAAAAACCACGCCCTAAAGGAATCGATGCCTCACTTCTAACATCAAAGTCATCATAAGACCTAAGGTCAGTCTTTAGTAAACTTTACAAGTGAATCTCCCCATTAAAGACAGCCAGTACCTTTAGTCTATGTGGTCTACCAAGCAATGGATGACTATCAACATGATGGTAAAAGAAATCACAATAATCACATCAAATAGGAACACATGGAGTGTGAGATTGCTTATAAGATGTACCCTCAAACTGACTCTCATCTAGAGGTGTAGCACACATCATATAAGGGTCGGGAGAGGGGTGACTAAAAGTCTCTCCAGCATGGTCATATTCCTATGTATCGTGAGCCAAATACTCAAAGAAATCCCAAATTTCATCAGGAGCCTTAGTAAATAAACATCCTAAACCCCTAGGGTACAAAGTCTCAACATGACCCCAATATTCATCACTAAGACCCTCAGAGATCACTTGGCAAATTTCCCATCACTCAAAATAATAATCAGAACATTGAGCGCGAAATTCATGTAATCCATTGAAATATCGCCGAAATATTTCATGCTCAAGCTAAGGGAAATAAAAACTTGCCATTCATTTTTAGGACTTTTCAAGTTTTTCAATTTTTAGGAGTTTCTCAAGTTTTCAATTTGTTTTAAAACATTCTTGACTTTTCTATTTTGTTTGCATTTTTGGATGTTTTTAAGAAATGAACTAAACTAATCATGACTAATAACGAAATGAAAAAAGTAAGACAAAATATATTCAACTAATAAGAAAGGAGCTAAAAAAAGGAAATGCAACCTAATCTCATGCTGTCGTCCCTGGCGCCAAAAACTTGTACTAGAATTTTGACTGTAAAATAAATCCGCAAGAGTGCAACTTTCATCGTAGTACTTGAGGGTTGTCTACTCAGGGGCGAGAAATGAGATTAAGGCCACTAAATGCGAAAATAACTAATCTAGCATCATTCTAAACTAATTAGAACCATAAACTAAATAAGTTAATTCTAAAGGGTTCTAATTCTAAATAATCATTGTGTATTCACATTGATTTAATATGTCTTAATTCCTAAATCACTTCTAGTTGGATGAAATAGCAAAACCATATACACTAACTCCATTATTTTCAACTAAACAGAAATAACATAATCCTAGGGATGTTATAATATGGGAACTTCTAATCAAAAATGAAGTTCAATATAATGTAAACCCAACTAACCCTCATAAAACTAAAAATAAGAATGAGCACCAAAATCTAACAAAACTAGAAATAGGAAAGGGCACTACGTAGTTGTATAAACATCGAGAAATCTCATAATTCATCAACCAACCAACTTAACATTAATTAAGAAATAATGATATTAAACAAAAGGGAGAGCACAGGGGAGGGGAAATAGAGAGATGGAAGCATTCCGGTCATGCCACCTCTGCCTAGATTCGACCACTGCCATTAATCGCAGTTAGCAACGCACCAAAAATAACCAAGAACACACTCAACCCAGGAAGAATTATTTGAGCAAAGGTCTGAAATGATACTAGGAGTCCATTGAAATTTTTCAAATGTACGTCGTGAAAAGCAGAGTAATCCAAATAGGGCATCAACAACTTGAAAGTAATCACAACAAGGAGGGGGAAACTAGCATAATCAAATTAATTTGGAAAGAAATTAAACCCAAACGTCACACACTTCAACTCAGAATGTAATGAATTCAATGTTCAAACACTTAAAATTGTAAGCTAGAATCTGATTTAAAATTGAAAGAACAACCAAAAGTGAACTCGAAAGCTCAACCGTAGTAATCTAGCTACAAATTGACGTTAAATCTGAACAACAAAACCCAAAAAAAACCTCAAATTCAAACCATAAACTATTCGAAATTCTGGAATTGAAAACTGCAAAAACGAAAACTCAAAGCTTGAATTCTAACTCTCCATTATTAAAAGCTCAAGTTAAAACTTACTAAATCCCTAAAATTAACCTCAAAACCTGGATTAATACCTTCTGGCACCGCAACCTTCCTTTATACTCAAACCCTTTTATCTCGGCCCTTAATTTGCACCTAATGTGCATGGTGCTAATGAATGTTGCGTTGGTTGATATTGGCAATCGGATGAGGATGGTGCTGCGTGGTGTGTGTGGTCTGGTGTTGTGCCGGGGATGCATCAGGAGAGAGAGATGAGTTCGAGAGAGAGATGGCGATGATGGTGAAATGTCAGGCTGAAGAAGTGAAGAAAGGGGGGTCTGTCTGGGTCAAGTCTGAGAGGAGAGAGAAGGAGAAATAAGGGTGGTTAGGAGTCACGTGCAAGGCGCGTGATAAGCGGGGGGGTTGGATAGACTTGTTTAGGGTTTTTTTCTTTTTTTTCTTTCTCTTGGGTTAAAAGACAACGGGCTAAGGAATTTTGGTCGGGCTTGAGTCAATTTGGCCCAGTTCTTCATTTTCAACATTTCTTCATCCTTTTCCTGCATTTTTCACGAATTATTCAATACCTGCAAATCAAACTAAATGAAATAAAAATCCTAATAAAAGAATTCATATCGACTGGAAGATACGTTCTTGCTTGGCATGCGGTTAAGAATATAAGCTGTTGTGAGCAATGCATCCCTCTGAAAACAAATTGAGAGGTCGGCATGTGCCATCATTGACCTGACCATGTCAGCAATGTTCGATTTCTCCGCTTTGCAACAACCTTTTATTATGGAATGGCAGGAATCATAAATTGTCTTCGCATACACATTTCCTCATAAAACTCTTTTAACATGTGGTAGAGGTATTCACGACCACGATCAGCGTAAAGAGTGTTAACTTTATGTTCTAATTGGGTCTCTACCTCAGCTACAAACCGTTTAAACACATCCAGTGCCCATAGTGGTGCAGTAATAGGTACACATACCCATATCTTGAATCATCATTTATGAAACTCAGGAAATAGAAATCCCCATGACATGCTTTTACATTTATAGGTCCACAAATATCAGAGTGAATGAGCACTAAAGGGCTTGATGCCCTTGAAGCCTTAGCAGAAGGCTTTGCTGTTGCCTTGGTAGCTAGATATGACTAACATCTAGGTAACTTAACCTCAATGAGTTGGTCTAAAAGACCTTCTTTCGTTAGTCTACACATTCTATCTTAGCCAATATGGCCAAGTCTAGCGTGCCATTAAAATGATTCAAACTCAAAATTAAAATGTGAAAAAAAAAACAGAAGATGAATTATTATAACAATAATCGAAATCAAGCATATGAAAATTATGTCTCAAAGTAGCATGGCCAAATACATTGCCACCATACAAAACGTCCAAACCATCAAAACTAGAATTATAAGAAAATCCAGACTTCATTAAAGAAACTGAAAGCAAAAGGCAAACTAACACTCCAGGTGCATAAAGAGCATCGAAAAGAAGCAATATATTTCCTCCTCGTAATCAGAGTTGGTACGTCCTAACACCTAGAACATCCTCCTCACTATCGTTTCCTAACATCATAGATTGTGAACCCACTGGGTAGCAGTGAGAGTCCACAAACCCAGTTCGATCTCGAACTATATGTTTGCTTACTCCCATATCTACAATTCAATTAGGAAAAGAAGTAGCAACTAATGCATGAGAACAAACATATAATTCAAGAGAATATGCAGAGAAAGGTACCTTTAAAGGCTCTAGACAATCCTCAGCATAATGACCTTTCTTACAACAATTATAGAACTTCACATGCACTATATTTTCTCTCTATTGCCTTTAACCATTTTCTTCTTAGCAACTCTACCCTTAGGCTTACCCCTTTGAAGGGGTGAGAACCTTTCTTGAAGTGCCTACCTCGCATGTTCTTATTGCCTTTGCGCCTATTTCCCTTAACAATAAGAGTCACATTAGGAGTATCTAACATTTTTAAGTGTTCTTCGTCCATTTCGAGGTGGCTCTGAATTTCTACAAAGGTATTTAAATAATCACAATGAGCTCAGACACGCTTCACATTACCTCAGTGTTCAAGTTCATCGGGGATAGCCCAAATCACATTTAGTACTTCCCCCTCAGAGATTTCCTTACCAGCGGCCTCAAGGTCATGAACCATGGCACTTATGATTCGTAAATGTTCATCCATAGTATGCCTGGAGTCCATTTTATAATTCATCCACTTTAAAAGCAAGGTACGAAGCCTTATCTTGGATATCTATCCAAATTGGATTTTGAGTTTGTCCCACATGTCCTTAGTCGTGGGACATGCCTTCAACTCTCCAATCAGATCATTGTGCTTGTAGTACAACATAATAAAGCATTTCTAGCTATCCTTCTTGGACCAGTTATGGTAAGTCGATAGGCTTTCTTAATACTGCAAAGTGTTAGTATCAATGGGCTTGTAATCTTTCTTTTTGTCTGATGGCTGAAGCTGAGCTACCATCAAGTGTTCTAGTAAGTCTCTTTCATTCAGAAGATACCAAATCTTCCATTTCCACATGTCATAGTTAGTAACATCTAATTTCTAACTAGTGGACAATTCACCTATCATTGCATTGTTTTTTCCTATACCTACAAGTATACATTAAAAATGGATGTAGCGCACATTTGCTTTAGGAAATTAAATTATTAAAATTCCATCATTGATGTCATACGATCGAAAATTTCGCTAAGCTCATAATCATCTCTTATGAATATGAACTAGAACTTTAACTAATTTAATTACAACATTGCAATAAAAACATATTCATATAGACCTTAACGAGTGTTAAACAAATTAACATTAATCTCATAATATTTATTAAATTCATGCGAAACAAATTTACATAATTATATATAAAACAAATTTATATATGAAACAAATTCATGTAATCACAACCCATCTTCTATTTGAAATTCATTTAACATTAAAAGTTTATAATATTAGGTTATTTGATACATCAAACTAATTTATATAACAAATGAGCATGTAATAATCAGTGCTTTTACATTAAAGATATTAATGTTTTAATAACAAGTTCCTGCATTCTTAGTCAAAACTAATTTGAAAGTCATTCAGCTAAAGAATTATATACTATATATCATATGAACTTGCATATAGTCAAAAATATTAACATGCAATGAATAATAACCTTGACAAAATTTTTAAAGAAAATAAGCATTTGAACAATATATTAAACTAAAATCCTAAAATAACAAACTTTTGAATTAATCTTTAATAAACGCGAGAGCCCCTGTTCTTTATTGGGCTCTCTTCTCTCTCTGTCTCTCTCTCTTCAAAAACCCTTGAGACTTTCTCTCTAAGTCCTGATTCATCTCTATGTCTTTGAGATCTCCCTGTTTCTCACGAAGGCCGTCTTCTCCCCAGTCTCTTCACACGACCACCCCTTCTTGGCCCATTCCACTTCGATGTCACTATACACACCAAGCACAACGGCTGGTCCACTTGAAAAACTATCACCAAACCAACCTAATTTATGATCCTTCAACCCCCATCACCGTTAAAATGGACCCACAGCTCCATCTGTTTGCCAATCCAGCTAAACAACCACGTAAACAATTAGATTGGTCATCTATGGGTCAACTAGCATCATCCACTCGCTCAATGCGCCACTCATGGTGGAAGCGCATACGCTTCACATGGCCTATTTAGGTTTTTGCATGGTTTTTGTAGCGGAAGGCGTAAATTGGCGACGTCGAGGGATTTTTGGGGGAAGAAAACAATGTTGTCTTCGTTGGCAACGCGTGACGGACACACGCCACTCTTCCATGGAGAATCAAATAGGTTTTAGGTATGTTCCTTTCTTCTTCAACCTCCCTGTTTTTATAGGGCTTACAGTTGAGAGACGACATGGCCTACGTGAAAGGGGAGGGAGATCTGGCAATTAGGATCGGGTTCATCATAGATTCGAGAGTCCCTGAGTTAGGGTTGGGCCTAAATTTGAGTTAAAAAAAAGCCATAGTCAATGGTGGCCTCAGTTTAGGTATTAGTCCAGGTTTAAGACATTGCAATTTTTACCATTAGCGACCTTAACATGTTCGTGCAATATTACGTTTAATAAATACAATATCAATTCATTAGGCATATCATTTTTAGTAGACATTCATATCACCTAGAATGGTCTCACATAGAATATCCAAAAACAATTTATTCAAAATCGAGATCTAGACAACATGAATCTGATGGGGCTAGCATCAAACTGGCAAGACTCTGATACCACTGTAGGATTATATTAGGAATTACCTTGATGCGGAAGTTTTACATGGATCTGATGTACTAAATACTACCCAAGAATTAGGTGGTTACTAGAGTCACCAAGGAGTCCACAGCCTAAACCCAAATCTTAAAGATGGCTAGATTAGTGTGAGAGAGGGGCAATATAGTGTATTTAATCTAAAGAATGTTTGTTTCTCACCTGTGCATCTTCCTTGATCATAATCATAGAATTGAATTGGTTGATTAATACTGAATTAATCACCTTGTAACTGTCAAATCAATGGTGATTATTTTGTAATTATTAACTGACTGTTACTCTTTGGTCAACAACAATCTTGGCATGATCAGTTGGAGTTTTATGCTAAGCAAGCTAGATCATGATCCATTATAAGTACTTTGGCTACTTCCTATTCTAATTGAGACAACAACATAGTTTTATGCTCCAATATGGTACTATGGGAGCAAGTTTTATGATTCTCACAAGCAGGGAAAAACCACCACAGACTGTTGAATTAGGCAAAATTGTGTTTTCAGCATATCTTCTTTAGTTTTTCTACTGTTGCCTATTAGTTATGACCGTTAATGTTCTTTAATTGTGATTAAGTTGTTGAACATTGGTAGTAGCTTCTTGGTTGATTGAGGATTTCATGCATCAAAGATCAAACACTTTGGGAAGACTAAAATCTTGGGTGGTCAACTAAAGGCTTTTCTTTTCCCCTTTATCTGAATGCAACTTGAGTTGAGTTTAAGGTGACATTGTCTATTACATTTTCAGGTGATCAGAGACCTTTGAATTAAGTGTCCTTACTGTGTAAATGCTATTCCTTTTGTGCCTTGTTTGTGGAAGTTGACAAGGTTACTTATATGAGAGTGTTAAACCAGTAGTCTACCTATGAAATGTGTATTAGAGCACATTATAGTTACTTTTGAACAACTTAGATCTTTCCCATAGGGTACCTGCATTTCAGAAGCCAAAATCAGACTTATGGAATTAGCATCTGGTAGCATTCCTATACTATAGGAATGATGTAAGAAAGGCTAATTATAGTATTTTAAGTACTGCTAAACATAATGCATATTTCATATGGTGGGGTGTTTGATAGAGTGTTAAGAAATCAACAAGAAGGCCTTCTAGCACTACTAAAAAAGCAACGGATAATGTGCATTAAAAATATTTCGTATATGGCAACGGATATAGCGACAGAATATCCCATCCGTCGCCTAATTGTTGAAAGTTCCGATGAAAATTCCATCACAAAGCTGATTTTTTTAAACGCCTGGCGATGGAATTTCCGTCGCAAGGTACTATTTTCAAAAAAAATTGAACTTTTAGTCGGCAGTCCGTTAGCGTTTCTTTTAAAAAGAGCCAAATCTAGTTCTTCTTCAGTTGCTGTTTGAAGAAAGAGAAAGAAAGGCGAGAGCGAGACCGTCCCAGCCCCACCCCTAATCACCAACCGCCGGACCTTGATGCCGCCGCCGCCGCCAATTGCCGCCTGTCGCCACCGCCTACCTCCGCCGCCAGCCTCCCAAACCACCTCCTTTAGGTTGGTTGTTCTCCCACAACTTGTAGCTATAATTTTTAGAGATTTTTATATTTCATTGTTAGAACTTCATAATTAGTTAATGTTTGGGTTAAATTGTGAAATTTGTATGAAGTTATTGCTTCAATTTGCTTCAACATGTTGCTCAATAGAATTGAGGGTTTAGGTTCGGTAATTTTAGTAAAAATGTGATATGTTGGTGGAATGAAATGCTAGAGTTTGAATGTATTTTTAGTGTTGTGAAATTTCTAAGAATAGAAATTTATTTGTTGAAGTTTGGAAGTGAACGTATGAAATTATTAGGGTTTATATGTCAATTGTGAAATTAGGTGGAGTTAAAATGAATGATTTATGTAAATAGGTCTGATTTAAAGGAAGTAGTTGGCAATGTTGGATGATGTATTTTAATGAGATTGTTGGCGTAAAGGTGATGCTATAATATGGGTTGTATGCTAATGTGAAATTAGTGGAATATGAATATGTAAAAAGTTTAATGTGTGTACTTTGGTGTATACGTTTACATATTCAATTATGTAGCTTATACAAAGCATGCTTCTAATGATATATATGTAGGAAAATGGATGTACTTATATGTGTTTTTGTAGATTAGTTATGTTGTGTTTGAATATTAAAATATGTGTAATAGGTAATTGACAATTTTATATAATTAGAATTATATAAATTGAAATTAATACTAATCTAAAAAGTGTTATGAATATTGTTGTTTGAGCAGAAAATGAATGGCCCTGCGCATCGTTCGTGGATGTACAATAGATTATCGCCTGATCGTAATGGTTATAGTCAAGAATTTTTAAATGGAGTAGATGAATTTAATGCATTTACACGTACGCAACCATGGTTCCAAACTGGGGCAAAGTATAGATGTCCACGTGCGAAGTGTAAAAATGGAGAGTACTTAACACCCGATGAGGTAAAGATGCACCTGATGTATAAGGGTTTTGCGAAAGGATAATGGTATTAGATAAGCCATGAAGAAATAGAACCTGAACAGTATGATTTTGGATATTCTACTGTTGAAATGGCCAAAGCTGGCGGTTCAAGTCGTACTAATCATCACTATAATGAACACTATGTAGATAGTATGGATTACATGGTTGGTGATGTTATATTGGCAAATCAAAATGTGAGGCATGAAGAGCCAAGCACTTGTGAAGAACCACGTTAGGCATGAAGAGCCAAGCACTTGTGAAGAACCATGTTATAATACGGTTCAAGCTGCTCAACAACCCTTATATGTCAGCTGTTTGACACATAGTGAGCTCTTTGCTGCTATTCCACTATTGAGTATCAAGTCTGATTATACATGCCAAAAAATTATTTCAATAAAATTGTTCAGTTAATGAAGAAGATGTGTCCACCTAACAACCGTGTGCTGAACAAATATGGCCAGACGAAGAAGGTTGTTAAAGATCTAGGCAATGATGCCATACACATTGATTATTGCTGTAAAGGTTACATGCTATTCTTTAAAGAGGACTTGAACCTCGATGCATGCAATTTTTGTGGTGCATTCGAGATGGAAGAGGCAAAGGTCGCAATGAAGGAATGAAAGCTCATAGGTATATGCAAGGGTGCATTACTTGCCATTGAAACCTTGACTTCAGAGGGTCTATGCATCAAGAAGCACTGCAGAGCACATAAGATGGCATTATGAATATCGACATGAGGACGGTGTTTTATGTCATCCATCAGATGGGGTAGTGTCGAAATATTTCGATAACAAGCACCCTGATTTTGCTGTAGAGCCTTGAAATGTTAGGCTTCGGTTATGTGCTGATGGACCTAATCCTTAAACTTTGTATTCAAGATCTTATTCCATTTGGCGGTGGTGGTTACACCTTATAACCTTCCCCCTGAAATATGTATGAACACACCATTTATGTTCCTCAATTGTGTAATCCCCGACCCTAAGAATCCCAAGAATAAAATAAATGTATACTTACAACATCTTATTGATGAGTTGAAGGAGCTGTGGGATGTTGGAATTGAAATGTATGACATATCTACGGGGAAGACATTTGAAATGAAGGTCGCACTTATGTGGACCACTCATGATTTCCCGACATATGGATGTTCCTGGAAAAATAACGGACAATTTCAAATCAAGAATGGATGTCGTAGATAAATGTAATAGGGAAGAATAACATTTGCAACCAGGCCCAAGCGGTAAAACAGTTAAATTGAAGGTGAAGTTTGTTCTAAATATGGATAAAAGAAGAGAGTCGTGTGAATGGGTAAAGGGACTTAACATGCTTGATGGATACTGCTCTAATTTGAGGAATATTGCGGAGCTCAGTGAAGCAAAGTTCAACAATATGGAAATTCATGATTGCCATGTGTTTATGGAGACTCTGTTACTGATTTCATTTGGTGCTCTCCCGGATGATGTGTTAAAACCTCTCATTCAAATAAGCCAGTTTTTGAAGAACTTGTGCTCCACCACACTGCGAGAGGATGTGCTTGAGGAAATGCATCGAAAGATTGCCATTACTCTCTATAAGTTGGGAACTATATTTCCTATAGGATTCTTCAATTTAATGGAGCACTTACTTGTACACTTACCAGAAGAGGCACTACTTGGTGGTCCTGTGCAATACCGCGGGACGTATCCATTTGAGAGGTAAAATAGATTATATTTGATGAAGAAATGGATTTAACCAACTAAAGTTGAGTGAATAACTTACAAGTCATTGTTTAATTTTATTTTGTTAGGTACTTCGATCGTTTAAAGAAAAAGATTAAACAACAAGCGTATCCTGAAGGTTCAATTAGAGAAGCTTGCTTAGAAGTTGAAATGACGTTTTTTGGCCCCTATTACTTCAACCCTAATGTTCCCTCCATGCACAATAGATGTTGAAGAAATGAGGATAGCGATGAACATAATAACCATATCCCAACTCTATCTGTGTTTGAGCTACAAGGAACTGCTATTGGGAAGGAAAGATCAAGGTATCTCACTGATGTTGAATATACTGCTGCTCATCTTCATGTGCTATTAAATTGTGATGAAGTTAAACCTTAAATTGGGTGAGTACTACCTAGCAACAATGGGTACAAAATATCACAGAATTTTCTTATAACAAATCCAAATTGCACTTCCCAATGTTAGCCATGCTGATGCTGATACCATCATTGAAACTCATTTTGCAGATTGGTTTAGTCAAAATGTAAGTATTTGAACTTATTCACTTAAAATTATTTTGACACCCTTACGTGCATTGTATTAACTCAAACCACATCCTTTGTCACCTTAGGTGCATTATATTCAACTATTCGACAGTCACAAACATTTGTACTTGACACAATTGGCCATAAAGCCTAATAGACATTTGTCAACGTGGATGGCATATAGAGTTAATGGATTCAAATTCCACATATAAGCACGCAGTGTTGGGAAGAAAATGTACAATTGAGGTGTTAGCGTATGTGGGATTGAAGAAGGTGATATCGAAAACAATTACTATGGCGTACTTAAAGATATCATCAAACTCGAGTACACAGGTGAACCACTTAAAAGATGTGTACTATTCAGTTATGAGTGGTTTGATCCCACATTGGATCGTGGGGCACGATATCATAAACTAAGCAAATTTGTTAAGGCTCATCGCACAAGGAGGTACATAAAGTACGATCCATTCATCATTCCAAACATTGTAGCACAGGTGTGCTTGATGCCACATCCAGATCTATCAAACGATAAGGTCAAATGGTTCATTGTCACACCAACCAAACGAAGATTAGAGTGGACACACAATAGACTCTACCCATTGCTTACCAACAAATGGGAACGATAACACTAGTTGAAAGTGTGAATGATATTATCCATATGTCATTAGTGGATGAAAGCATACCCCCGGATGAAGTTAATGACAATATGAGATTTTCATTTATTCAAGTAAATGATGATGTAGATAAGGCAAGAGGATGAGGGTGATGAAAAGGGCGAGTGGGATGATGAGATTGAAATAGATGAAGAATGGGGAGATTTACATTTATATAATGATGATGACGATGAGGATGATGAGAATAGTGACGAGGTTGGGGGTGGGGAAGATAATGCGGACAATTAAATGCTTATGAATTCTTACATATTCCAGTGCTTACCATTATTGTGATGCGAATGTGTATGAATGTACTTTTAATGTATGTGTCAATTTTGAAGCATGATGTTCAAACTATTGTGTTGTGTGACTAAATTGTTGATTTGTACAAATGGTTATTTGTACTTGTATTTGTTGTCAACTATTTCAGGTATGGATTCTATACCCCGTCGAGAGAAGTCCTCTACTCAAGGCCAAGGAAGAGGGAGGAAGAGCTTCAGCACCCAGGCTAGTGCAATGAACATTGATTCGCCTTCCTCCCTAACACCTCACATGACAGGTGCTATAGGAACAATCCCCACTCAATTTGGGGTAGTTCCTACGGGGTGTTTCACTCCCCGTACCTAATACATCCCTCACCAGACTTTCATTTCCGAACAATATGCATATAACATTACAACCAACACCCCTGTTCCCAAACAAACCAACCCTACTCCCCCACCTGTTGACCCTAACTCTAACCAGTCCCAGTAAAACATTAAAAATAGAGATTATGAAGCACAATTTAGACATGGGAGTAGTCGACCAGTGACATATATTGTGCCAGATGGTAACGGGTAAGTGGTAAAATTGTTATGTGTTTGCTATTGAAAGTATTTTGCGTAATGTCTCGTCAAGTAGAAGTTTTCTATTGAAATAGGTTTCTCCCGAATGAAGTTGTTGTTGGAAGGATTTATCAAATCTTCCAAAGCAAATATGGTGCCCCTTGGCCTTCTTAGGGTAAAGTCCCAAGACAAGTTAGACATTTATGGTTCGCAGAGTTTAAGGTAACTACAATTATTACATATTAACACTTTATATGTACTTGATTCATTATTATCATATTGTTTGACGTACTTATTGTTTTCTTATGTACAGAAATGGTTTACTTGGGATCCTATCCATGAGGTTCACATAAGGAATAATTTTGAGAACAGAGGCAATGCACGTTTGAGGGACTTCCTTGGCAAGACAAGGAAGTACAACAAGCAGCCCGTATGGCTTGGTGATGAGCAATGGAGAGGACTCCAACAACATTGGGCGAACGGCTCGTATAAGAAATTATATGAAAAAGCCCAAAAAAAGGGGCTTTGGTGACCCAGCTAGTGTTGGGCCATCTCTTCATACTTGTGGCTTGATCTCTATGCATGAGCATAGGAGGCGTGTGACAATTAATTGTACATCATACAACTTCTTCTAGTTGTTTGGTGGATTGTGGTGGTTAATGTGCTTTTTTGAATTTGTTTGACACGTAGAAGGAGCAATTTGGGACAGATCCAATAATTGTTGAGTTATTCATCCTCACTCACAATATGCATGGCAAAGAGGATGGACCTTGGGTTGATAAGAAATCACAACAAACATACGTAAGTTATTCTCAGTTATCAAACTTAATTAGTGGGTCATGCACTTTTATTAAGTATAACATATTTGAATTTTTGCAAATATATTGATATCTTAGGAATCCTCTGAGAGAGAATTTGAAAACATCATCAACTCTCAAGGGACTGCAGATGCTAGTTCCCAAGATCCATCTCAATCTCTTCTAAATCCAAACAAGTTATGGGTGAAGGCCTATACGAACAAAAATGGTTGTATTTACATCATTAAGGATGTGGCCGTGAACATTGGGGAGTCCACCTACTTCAGTCCCTCTCAGCGAGCCGGTATAGTAGATTTAATTTAAATTTCAATCTAAGTCATTAATAGAAAATTTGTCACTAATGTATGCTTCATATATATACATGATTTTCCTCAGGTACAGGTTAGGTGGCATCCCAATAGGAGTTAAACAATTTAAGGGGCTTGGTGACCAACTTGGAGGGTGAGCTTACTATGCAAGTTGAAATGTATCGGCTCCTTGAGGATAGACACAAGCGATTAGAGGAGTCCAACCAAAGGATGAGGCAGCAAATGATGATTATGATGAGCATGAATCAGCAAATGATGGCCTTTTTCTAAATGCAACAAGATTCCTGTTCGAGCTCCCAACCATCCTTCACTAAGCCCCCACAGAATGATAAAGAGTATGATGACACCTCGATGATTGATTCATGATGACTTGTTTGCCTCTTCCATCTCTATTCCTTGCTTATATATATACATATATATATATATATATATATATATATATATATATATATATATATATACGTTTCCATCTGTGTTTTACTCTTTTGACCATGGTTTGTTAAGTACACGTATGTTTTCAAGCACATATTGTATGAATTTGGGATGAGACTTTTGAAAGTGTTCAGTTTACATATGATGATTGGCTTTGTTGTTGGTTGACATTTGTTGAAAGCGTTTCTAGTGAAGCATTGGCATCAAGGGGGTCGTCCTCAATGTAATTCCCTGTAGGGTTTGAATTCTAATTTTGGGCAATTGTGTACACAAAAACTTTATTTTTAAAAAAGGCAAACTTAGCAACGGTTGGGCGATGGAATCGCCATCGTGGGCCAGTTTTTTTTTAAAAAAACCAACCTGGCGGCGGAATGTATATTGCATCACCATCAACGATGGAAAATTCATCGCTGATTCCGTTGTTGATGGTGATGGAATGTACGTTCCATCGCCATATTGCGAGCCTTCCGTTCCTGCCATCCCAACCTATCCATCGCCCATTCTGTAGCCATGTGGCGACGGAATTACAAAATTCTGTTGTTGGCTGGATAGCGACAACCAAATATACGACAGTTGTATTCTGTCGTTAATTCCATTCGGGCTCAAATTTCCATCGTTGTAAGAACTTTTTCATCACTGATGCCGTTGCTGGACGACGTTTTTTTTGTACTTTAGGGAAAAGCTTTTGAGAGTGGCATCCTCCAACTTAAAATTTTCAATTGCCCTGCAAACACTCGTTTGTTTATTATTTTGTTATCTTGTATTTTCAAGTAAGTCTTATGGCAGTTTAGTACCCAGTAGAAGTTGCTGGAAGAAGTGTGTGACTAGGGAAAGGGAGCACCCATTATCTTTTTTACTAGAAAATATAGTGCCAGAAGAGGAATATATAAAAGATTTTTGGCAGTAGGGATGTAAAGTTTCGAATCAAGGGTGTCCACCTATAAACGTTCATCACTCTGTGTACCATAAAATAAAGTTTCAACGATACATGAAATATTATAATAATCTATTATTACAATTGTCCTATATGGTGTCTCCTTTTTTGGAACCAATACATGACATAGAAATTGAGTCAAATACATCTTTTTCTATAGAACAAGCCCAACAATCATTCAAAAACAAATCACATGTTCGATTCCAAAGTCTATTTTTTACCATTTTTATTATCGAAAAAGCGATTTCCGCCAATCCACTAACCAGACAATTTAGCACATATGAAATCAATCCCGAAGTCTATTTTTTACAATTTTCATAAGTTACATATGAAACCTGAAATCAACTAATTACATATTCATTTAGCACAAGTCACCTAGCAAATTCTTCCAATCATTCTAAATTCATTGACACACAACACTACAAGAACACAAGAATTTACCAACACAACGCTGCAACTTTGTAACAACATAAATTTATGTAACATATTAACATGATTAATTGATAAAAAATTAAAACAATCTTTAAACAATCCACCAACTAAACAATTTCATTAAACAAATAAACAATCTCAATCTACATAATACAAGATGAGAAGCAACTAAGCAAGATTGCAAGAAATCGGAAGTGATTCAAGTAAAACAAAATTTAATGTTAATTATTCAAGTTCGAATCGAAAGTTCGAAACCCTAACATGAGGTCTGACTCGATAATGGGCAGTGGGCAACATCGTTGTTGAGTTGCTAGCGGCGTATTTTGGTGGCTGGTGGGGCATCAGTGTGGGGCTGAAGGTTGAGGCGCTGGGCAATGGCGGATCTCAGGATCTAGCTGGGGGGGTTGAAGTCCAAGTCCAAAGCAGAAAGAAGGCATCACTGAACAAAATAAAGACAGTCAGTCATGGCTTTCGATTTTCTAGTGGTCGTTGGTGGAGGTGTCAACCGTGTAGGGGTAGAGTAGAGGAGGTGTCGAGTAGAGGTTGCAAGTGTGGCCGTGAAGGAGTCGAAGAGAGCATCAGAGTGAGCAGTGAGAAAATAAGAATTGTGAGACGTTCATCTTCTTGGAGTCGAAAGGCCACATTGGCCAGGCCACATGTGCTTCGGGTCGCCTTTGCTTCAAAGCAACCATTTTTATTTAAGTGTTGGACGGATGCTGGGTATGTTTGAGACAGTACAATTACGAACTCCAGATAGAACAATATTAAGTGGTTAAAGGTTCATTGTGGGACCAATTTTAGGGGTTCCCATTATTAATATATATGGCTTCAAAGTAGCTATTAAGACCATTTTTGGGATAGGTAAGTCCATGGAGGCCCCTGTCATAGCCATAGATTTTCCCTTAATTTTTCATTCGTGCTCGACAAAGTTAATAAATTATCGAGCATAAGTATAAGTATCTATACCTATATATATATATATATATATATATATATATATATATAT
>JACYFF010019584.1:65488892-65499912 GCA_017589665.1 Selenicereus undatus | reverse complement strand
ATATATATATGCATGTATGTATATATTCTGTCATGTCGTTATCACAAACAAACACTTAGGCTTATATACTACTTGGTCCTCATTACAAACTCAAGAAAATATCTCGGCAGAATATGTAGCAAACTCTTCATTGCATGGCAACTCAGTTAATGCTGATCTAACCAATTCCTGTTACTTCCTAAACTTCCCCTAAAGTTGGTGGTGAAAGATGTCAAGAACCCTCTACTTGCCGAGAAGAATGTGCAGTTGAGAATTAGTGAAAACCTTGATAAAAACGTCAGTGAGTTGAAACATTGTGGGAATATAAGTTGGCTTGATAATGCATATCATAATCTTCAATGGTATGAAATGACAATCTACTTCAATATGTTTTCCCCTCTTGTGGAAGACAAGGTTATGAGCAATGTGAAGTGTTGTCTTATTATCATGGTGCATAATTGCTAATTGTAAATCAGTATAACTGAGGTCTTTCAACAATGACAAGAGCCAAATTACCTCTCAAGTAGTTAATGCAATAGCTCTGTGCTCGACTTCAGGTGATGAACGAGCAAATACAGGTTACGTTTTTTGTTCCCCAAGATATACGGGACGAACTGAGAAGAACACAATAACCAATGGTAGATTTTCGACCAAGTTTGCACCCAGCCCAATCACTGTCACAATAGGCAGTAAGACGAGATGAGGAAGATGCAGCCAAAAGTATTCCTTAAGCTAGAGCCTTCATGAGATGCCAGAACACATGTAAGGTAGCCTGCATATGAGTTGTACCAGGTTGCTACATAAACTAACTCAACACTTGGATAGTGCAACATCGGTATGGTCTAGTAATGGTTAAATAGATAAGCTTGCCAATTAGTCTTCTACACTGGTTTGGTTACTAGAAGTAGATAGATTTAGATGACCTTCCATAGGCAGGTTAAAAGGCTTTACATTGGTCATCTTTATGTTTGTTAAAAGATCCAAGACATTTTCTTTGGGGGAGGAAAATGCCTTTGCTGGATCTAGCCACCTCAATCCGTTGAAAATACCCTAGGTCTCCAAGATCTTTCATATGAAAAACATTGCTAAGAAGCTGCTTCAAATGATTAATTTGAGCTAGGTTGCTCCCTGTAATCAACATATCATCCATATACACCAAAACAGCCAAAAAGCCATGATGATCCAGCTTGGTGAATAGACTATAGTCTGCTTTAGACTGTTTAGAGCCAAATGACAGTAATTGAAAGGTGACTTTAGCGAACCACTATCGAGGGGCCTATTTTAGGCAATATGAAGACTTCTTTAATCAGTAAACAAGATGCTTTTATGATTTAGCAGTACCTACGGAAGAAATAGGCTCCCCCTGACCTGTAAATCCCTTTGGCATGGCCATATAAACTTCTTCTAAATCACCACGAAGAAAAGCATTGATAAGTCCTTAAAGTGCACTCTATTTTCAACTTATTTTGTAGCATTTTTAGGGAGAATTAAGTGTTTTATATCGAGCTAGATAATGTGTCGTGTCGGGTCGGGTTCGTAATTGTGTCAAACTTAAACGGGTTGAAAACCCCCGAACCTAAATGCAACCCGTTTAATAAACGGGTTGAAAAAGTTCAACTCAAACCGCTTCACATTTAAACGGGTTGACCAGAACTTAACCCGTTTACCTGAACGGGTAAAACAAGTTAAGGTTGGCTTACCCATTTTACCCACCAACCTATTCAATTGCAATACAAATTTCAACCCAAAGATAATTTACCAAAAAAATTGCATATTTTTTAGCCTCTTATGGCATAACTGCTTTTAAAAGTACACCAAAATAGCGACTAACTTACAAGTTCCAGCATATTTGGAGTCTATTCTAGCAAAACAATTAGCAATAGCATAACTTTACAACGTAGAAAGTTCACATAAGAACCAACTACTTATGTTACACACCATGTCCAAGTCAAGTCTTAAACAATAGCAAATCAAGCTCAAATTGTCCGAAATTCTTAATAACATAACTAGCAAGCCAACAACCAACAAGTCCATAAAAGAGACCACAAAGCATAATTCTCCAAAGTCTAATTCCCACAAAAAATGTAAATGATAAACAATAAATAGTAAATACACGGTAAACAGGTTGACCTATTTAATTCGTTTAATTAAACGAGTCAAATAGGTATTGTTTCGTGTTGAAATTCTCAACCTGAACCTAACCCAATTAATTAGATAGATTTACCATGTCAACCCATTTAACTAGACAGGTTTATACTTTATACCTAAACCCACTTAACTTCGTATCGGGTTCGGGTCAGTAATCATGTTGGTCAACTTTTCTCAACTATAGTTTTATACTATATTATGTACTCCTTTTGCTGTTTTATGCTTGAGTATGGTGCTTTTCTGTGTTTTGTAGGTTTTTCGACCATTTTACCCCAAAATTGACCATAATTGAGTGTAGTTTGACTGCCCACGAACACCCATAAGTCCTTATGCCAAGGAAGAAAGAAACAACAGAAGAGTATTGAGACAGAGCTCATCACGGAATGTCCGTGATGAAGGTTATGGTCATTGGCGAGGCCATAAATACAAGCCTGTTCGTTTTCCTTCATCATGTGGCTAAGGTTGATCGAGTTCTTCTTTAAATAGGGTTATTTTCGCAGTAGAGAAGACACATGATACGGTCGCAATAGCATGGTGGCGTTGTAGCAATCAAGGTCGACCCATATACTAAGTTGATCTATTGGGCTATATCCCCTCAAGATATGCTAAACAAAATTTTAATTCAAGTGGTTTTGATTAACAACTGTAACTAAACATTTTTAAATCAAATACAGGAATCACGCCAAGGAATTTTCGCAGTTATGAAAGGAAATTTAATCAAAATGATAAACATGTACCTTTCTCTAATTGGTTAATTTCGAGGAATTGCAATCTATAGAGAAAATTAGTCTATTCTTTCAAAATCAACTAAATTTGCCTAAACTAAGCAAATGTCACTCCTTCAAGCTAATTTGACTTAATCCAAATTTAATATTTTTGATTACTTAATAGTCCTCCCAACTTGACAATCTCTCTTTTGAGACGATGCAACGATATATTCTAACAAGCAGTCCAACAACCAAATGTCACATTTCAGTTTTTCACTCAATTGTTTCAAGTGTCCAGGCAAATTTTGACCTAAAATCAACACATAACATATCAAACACTTGATAGAAAGAAATCAAACCAATCATAAAAATAAGCACAATTGAATAGATTAAAACATGGTCCAACTACACTTCCACAAACTACTAAATCCCTAGACAAAAGTAAACTACTCACACATGATCAAAGAATGAAGAACTAACTACTCTAAAGTGATAAATCTAAAGAGGAAAAGGAAGAGAAGAGAGAAGAAATGCTCAGCCAAAAATCGCGCCTGAACCATCGTGTAAACCCGGGATGGAATCCTTGCAAATCTTCAATTCAACTCTAGCTCTCTATCTCTAATCTAAACTAATCTACTTGAAGAGAGGAAATGAGTATAAGATGAGATGATGGGGCATGTTCTCTGCTATTGAGGGATGCCCTATTTATAGAAAAACTCGATTGATCTCAGCTACACGATGAGGAAAATGAATAGGCTCGCTGTTACATGCTCACCACAGTCCGTGGCATCCATAATGGACTGACCGTGGTGTTGGCTGGAACTCAATTCTTCTGCTCTTCAACGGGCATAGCAAGTTAAGGGCATCCGTGATGAGTCAAAATACATCTAAATGAGGGTCAAATGTTGGGTAAAGAGGCCTAACATCCTCTGTACCCAAGCATAAATTGAGACTAGGAGTATAAACCATAGCATAAAGCACATAATTCTCCTCAAAATGTGGAAAAATGACCCTAAAATGATATACATTTTAAGCACTTATCAAACTTCCCCCATGCTTAAATCGTAGCTTGTCCTCAACCAAACTTGAGAAAACCGACAAGGGGAGATGCATCTAGGACTAAAAACGTAACAACCTTCTTAAAGTAGGTAAGTCATGGCATATCACAAGCAAGAATATCAAACAACGGCAACCCCAAAATAGTGTGCAAAACATTTCAAAATCATGAGGAGTAGGTTTTCGAAGAAGTACGACACCACAAGCTCGATATCAAACTTGATCACCTCCAAATAACCACAAAGCATGTCATGTAAGCACATGGAATTGTATAGAGCCAAATGACTTGTAGAACCTCACTTTAGAGAAATGTGAAACACTCTAACTCATGTGTTTGAAATATAACATAGGTTCACTCAAAACGCATTCGAAAGATGCAACCTACCACAGGCTTGACAAGACTCTCAAATTCTCCACCACTAAAATGCAATGTGCACAAGACAATCAAGACGAATTTATATGGGTTGTAATGTGGGCTAGAAGGGTTAAGGAAAAGGAGTGGACAAATGCATTTGGCAATGTCGAGCTACTTAGCCAAGTGACTAGGGGGCAACCAACAAGCCACCAATTAACCAATAAGTTCACCAACACTCCAAACCCAACAACATAATGAACATATCCCAAGTGAATCATATAGGAAATGAGGTGACAAAGAAAGAAATCAAGCCATGTACGTATCCTATGTCAATCACTTATTCATGATCTTTTTTTTTTCTTTCTTCTGTTTTTTTGCAACATGATTTTATCTCCCTTTTTTTTTCTTTTTCTTCAACATAACTTTTTTCTCTTCTTTTTCTTTTTTGGGGAAATGAAATGAAAATTGCAATTACTGAAAGGCATAAGATCACGAACTATCAACTCACAACCTAATACATATATACATAACCCAAATAAGAGGGAACCAAAGCAAATGCTGAATGTTATCAATCCCTTAACAAACCAACATACCAAAGCCACAATAATAACAACAACACCTCCTACTGTGAGTCTTGCTTTCGCGAGGTCTGGAGAGATCCAAATGTAGGTAGCCTTACCTCAACCACCATTTTTGCCCGTGGAGAGGCTAAATCTAAGAGACCCACAAATACAAGATTTTGTGAAAACATTTTATAGAAGAAAAATTTTGTGAAAAAAATCAAGTGTCCGTACTATGTAAACATACCAAAGCCACCTTAAACTCAATTATCCCCAAAACCAATTGCTACGTAGATGAAGTGATGCTTCATAGACTTCGCATAAACGTAGGAAAATGTGTTTAACTAAGGGCTAATATGAGGGGATCACAACAAAGAAAGATATAAGCTCAAAGGGGCTCAGAAAGGGAAAAAACATGTAATACAAGGGTAGGCTATTTGGCAATGTGGCTAAAATATTCAAAGAAAGAAATGACTTTATCATATCATCAAATATGCACATGCTATTGTGATTTTGAACAAGAGTCTGGGAAAGTTCTAGAGATGCAACATGGAAGAGTCACACACATGAAAGAAATATGAGAATAAATATAATGAATTAGTCCAAATAAGGCTCAAAATCTCACGGGATATCTATCAAGGTCTCATTAAGCTCATAAAATGGCTCCATGTACAAACATTAGTGCTAAAGACTCCAAGGGATAACAAAGTTCTCAAGCAAGACAAGGGTCAAAATAAGAAATATTCACCAAACCTTCACAAGTTTTCGCACTAAAAGGAATTACACATCAAAAGTTACTCAAGCGCATGAAAGCTATTTTGTGTAACAAAAATGTCATTGGAGGTTATCTCGAACTAATCCACACCATCTCTACATGCAATCCTATGTGCAAACCTAAAATGCAACTAAATGCAGCAGTATAATGCAAACAAAAAGAAACCTAAAACTATATGATCTAACATGTATACAAGCTAATAGCCAAAATGGAAAACATCAAACTGCCCTTCCCCCTTGCTTATGTAAAGCATTATTACTCAAAGGAAAGAAAGTAAAAGAACGGAAAGGAAACAAAACATAACGATCTCACCAGATTAGGTGTAGAGTACACCTAAGCCATGCAGCCACGTAATACCGAGGCACATAGAGCATAAGCCATTCCATCACGTTGTGAAAATTCGACTCATGATAGTAGATGCCGTTAAAGCAAGCAGGAGCTTATCAAACTCTTGAGACCACAATTCAGGAAATAAAAGGTACAAGGAAATAACAAAAATCACAACAAAGACAATTAATTTCCTCTAGGCATACACAATGAGGGTCAATGAAGGGATCATACCCTCTTAAGTAACCTAGGGATAGATAATCATCAACATTCCCACCAAGCACATTAAGCTTATTATCCTCATAGCCCAAGTCAACATTAGAATCACAAATCGTAAGATTATCAACGAGCGCATCTAAAGAATACTTGGGGGAATTAGAGGGTTGTGAACATATAGGGGAAACATGGGAATGATCAAGGGAATTGGGGAGAACAATATCATGAAAACCAAGGCTAGGAGACTCCTCATGCACAAATACATCATGTGACTCCTCCAAAGGAGTCTCAACTAGATCATGCACCTTATCAAAAATATCTTCTAACTTAAAACATGCATCAACAACATCAAACTTAGCATCAAACCCAAAAGGATCACCCTCCCTGGGCCCTGTGCACTAAGCTAGAGGAAAGGATGAATCATATAAAGTCAAGACAACATCAGTATTGTACCTAGGTGATGCAAAGTTAGGTTGAGCATACCATGCTTAATAAGTACATGAATTAATATCGTGGTCAGAAGCATTACACAAATCATACCAAAAAGGGGTAGAATAAGATCCACAATCGAATGTGCAAGGACCAGAAATTGAATATTTAGAAATAATAGTAGCCTTCTCAAATTCAAATGAATCCCAAGTAATCCACTTAAGCAAACACCATGCATCATCAACATTTTTTACCATGAAAACCCCAATATTCTAAAAGAATACGGGTTTCACTATTGACACCCTTATCAACAATGTCCAAAATTTCCCATTTACTCACAAAACAACCACATTGAGCAACAAAAGCATTTAAACACTTAAAATACCTCCAAAATAATTCATGCTAGAATTAGGGGAAATGGAAGATTTCCATCATTTTTTTTTCAATTTTTTTTTGTTAATTTTCAAAAGTTTTTTAAAAGGTTTTTTTTTCAAAGAAAAATAAAATGCTTAGTCAAACCTATTAGAAAAAACCCAATATTCGATGCTAGTCCCTGGCAACGGTGTCGAAAACTTGATACGGCCTCGAGCGCACGGTGGCGTCGTAGTAATCAAGGTCGATCCCACAGAGACTAGGTTGATCTATAGGGCTATATTCACTCAAGTTATGCTAAGCAAAATTCCAATTCAAGTGGGTTTGATTAACAACTGCAAATAAACTTTTCTAAATCAAATATGGGAAAACCGCCTAGGAATTTTCGTAGTTACAATAGGCAATTAAATCAAAATGATAAACATCTGCCTTTCTCTAATTGGTTAACTTCAAGAAATTGCAATCTATAGAGAAATTCAGTCTATTCTTTCGAAATCAACTAAATTTGCCTAAACTAAGCAAATGTCGCTCCTTAAAGCTAATTTGACCTAATCCAAGTTTAATATTTTCCATTGCTTAATAGTCCTCCCAACTTGACAATCTCTCTTTCGCGATGATGCAACGATAGGTTCTAATAAGCAGTCCAACAACAAAATGCCACCTTTCAGTTTTTCACTCGATTGTTTCAAGTGTGCCAGCAAATTTTGGCCAAAAATCAACTCAAAACATATCAAACACTTGATAGAATGAAATCAAACTAATCATAAAAATAAGCACAATTGAAAAGATTAAAACACAATCCAACTACACTTCCACAAACTACTAAATCCCTAGATAAAAGTAAACTACTCACACATGATCAAAGATTAAGAACTAACTACTCACACAAGTGATAAATCTAAAGAGGAAAGGGAATATAAGAGAGAAGAAATGCTCAGCCAAAAATCACGCCTGAACCATCGTGCGAATCCGAGATGGAATCCTTGCAAATCTTCACTTCAACTCTAGCTCTCTGTCTCTAATCTAAACTAATTTACTTGAAGAGAGGAAAGGAGTATAAGACGAGATGATGGGGCGTGTTTTCTACTACTGAGGGACGCCCTATTTATAGAAAAACTCGATTGATATCAGCCACAAGATGAGGGAAAACGAACAGGCTCGCTATTACATGCTCACCACGATCCGTGGCGTCCACCATGGAGTGACCGTGGTGTTGGCTAGAACGTAATTCTTCTGCTCCTTTGCTCTTCCACGGGCATAGCAGCTTAGGGGCATCTATGGTGAGTCAAAATATATCTAAATGAGGGTCAAATTCTGGGCAAAAAGGCCTAAAATCCTGTAAAATACATCAAACAACCATACCCAAGCATAAATCGAGACTAGGAGTATAAACCATAGCATAAAGCACATAATTCTCCTAAAAATGTTGGAAAATGACCCTAAAATGATATACACTTTAAGCATTTATCAACACACACAGCAAAAAGGAGAACTTGTTCTCTCCAGTTTTTGCATTCTTGTCGATTTTTCTGAGTTTAGTTTAGATTTCTAGTAGTTTTGAGTGTGAGTGTTGAAGAAGTGCTTGCTATTTTAGAGCCTTCCAAAATTAGGAAACCCTTGAAGGGTCCCCAATTATGCTATGTTTCCCTCTCTCAAACCCTGTTTAGTTTTGTTAATTTAAACATGTGTGAGTAGTTTTCTCAATCTAGGGATTGTTAATCAAGTATTGATGTTGGAATCTCTCATCTTTATTTAGTTGTTCTTCTTCTTGTTCTTGATTGGGATTGATTGAATTCTATCTTGTGTGTGAAATTGTTGTGAATGAATTTTGTCTAAATTCATTTGCTAAATCTAAATAGTTAAGTGAAGGATAGAAAGATGAAACTTGCTGTTTGATCGACAAGATAGGGCTTGACTTAGCAACACTTATAAGAGATGATCTTGTTACGAGGACCTCTTTAGCGATCAAAAAACTACAACTTAGAGTAAATAAGGGCATTTGAAAGAATGATTGGTTAGTTTAGGAAATTCGGTTTATTTCAAAAGAAGATTGAATTCTAAATGCAATTGCACCTATTTCAATCTCCCATTATAGATCAAGTAAATGATATTTCATTGATCCATATCTTTACAAGGTGAAACAAATCCCTAGATGTTTTAAATTTATTGAATTTTCCAATTAGGCTACAGTGTCAAACTCCCCATTGAAATTGCTTGCTTAACACTTTCATAGGACAAAACTCAATAAATTACAATTGATCTCCATGAGAATGATATCATTACTAAGCGACAACATCCGTTTGCTTGTGGGCATACGTCAAGCATTGTGAGATCCATTTGGCATGTGTACCAATCCTTCTTGCCAGCAATAGCTAAAACAGTTCAAACTATAGTCATTTTAGATACAGGAGCAAAGGTTTCTTCATCATCAATGCCCTTGGTCTGTCCACAGCCTTGAATAACCAATTGAGCTTTCTTCCTTTCAACAATCCCATTAGAATTATATTTAGTTGTAAACAACCATTTACAGCCAATTGCTCTTTTTCTAGGGGGAAGAGATGTAATTTCCCAAGTGTCGTTTGTTTCTAAGGCTGCTAATTCAATATTCATAGCTTTACACCATTCATGGTTAGCTACTACTTGATTAAATGTTTAAGGGTCTTGTTCTTGATCAAGAATAGATACGAAAGCCTGTTAATGAGGGTTGAGTTGACTATACTCCATATAATTGGGCATGGCATATTGTAACTTAGAGGAATTAATATCAGTGTAAGTAGCTGCAGTAACATAATCTACATGTCATTTGGGTGAGAGATTGACATAGATGATCTCCTCAGTAAAGGTGAAGAAACATTTGGTATGCTATGTGATGGAGATGAAGGAGGATCAGAAAAAGAGACAGGTGATTGCGCAGTACAAAGCAGCAATAGCACATCATCCATCCATGAACTAGGACGCATAGGAATTGGGGTAGGCTAAATGTAAGAAGACAAATAAGTCTGATGTAAAGGAAAGATAAGTAATTTGTATCCCTTTTGTGTAGCAGGGTATTTAAGAAAAAAAAGGGTACAACCATAGGCCTAAATTTATCTGTATCCAACTGAGGATTGCTTGCAAAAGCTAAGTAACCAAACATTCTCAAGTCAGAGGAATCTAGTGGATGATTATGAATCATCTGAAAAGGAGTCATGTTCTTTAACACAAGGGTAGGCAATCTGTTGATAAGGTATGCTATTGTTAGCAAACCATCTCGCAAATACCTCAAAGGCACGTTGGCTTGAAACCTCAATGCTCTAGACATCTCTAGAATATGTCTGTACTTTCTTTCAACTCTCCTATTCTATTATGGCCTACCAGTGTATAAGGTTTGATGTATAATACCAGCTGTTAAACTCTAAGACATTATCAGACCTAATGATTTTAACCTTGGCTTGAAACTGAGTTGCAATCAACTTCATGAACTATTGAAGTGTATCCAAAGCCTATGACTTTTGTTTCAGTAAATACAGCCACGTAGGACTAATCTACAATAGTGAAGAAATGTCTATAATATTTTTGTGTAGGTATAAGGTCCCCATATATCCAAGTGAATCAACTCCAATAGAACAATACTTTTACTCATGTTCATTGAATATGGTTGTAACCACCCAACCCCTAGGGTTATAATTATTAATGATTTCCTAATTTCTACTTAAATTATGGGGTGAAACATGATCTATGTGAATCATTTGAACAAGTGTTTATAAAGGCACAAGCCTCAACCCTGAGTGTGTGACTCGTGGGGAAACTTCTAGTTTCGTTGAATATTATTGTAATGTCACAAGTACCCCTTAAGTTCACAATGGAATTTTATAAACATTACAATTATAGGCGGAACTCTTTTAGTTTTGTTCCAGAATTCTCTAACCCACTTCAAATTACATCGAATCTAAAAAGAAAAAAAAAGGTCTCTAGTCACGAGAGCCTTAGGGGTCTCCCTTGGGGGATCCAAGCGGTGTGACATCCCCTGGGGCTAGAGCGGTGTTACATACATACATACATATATATATATAAATTGAAATGTTTATAAAATTCCATTGATATATAAACACACACA
>JACYFF010019584.1:65465393-65488492 GCA_017589665.1 Selenicereus undatus | reverse complement strand
TAATTCCCATAATTATTATTTTTGGACCGTCTTGTAGCCAAGTGTATAAAAACCCAAGCTTCTACGTCCTCTCTTCTCCTCTTTATTAAATTAATACGATCCCTGAAAAATATATAAAACAAAACAAATTAAACGAAATAATATATATAATATACTCAAAATAATTATAAAAATATTGCATGAATTATGGCTTAACAAATTCCCCCACACTTAGACTTTGGATGTCCTTGTGAAAAGAAAATTTAGACTCCATCTAAAAACTTACCCTCTTCCTTTCTTACAAAGTCATGCGTAACTATGATGTTCATACTAGGCTTTGGCTTGCTTTAGAAAAACAGTTTTACTGAATTAATCAGTTTTCTTTTCAATAAGTGAATACCTGCTAAACATCCAACTATCCTTAGAGAGTTTATTCGTCAACCTCACAACATGTCTATAATGATATAACAAGGTCAATAATTATCCATCTCTTTTTTATTATGCATACACCAATCAAGAGGTCGAAAAGGAATTTAAGATAGAAAAGATTTAGGCATGGTCTGGCTATAGGGACAATTGAACTATGTAAAATAACTTCATTGAATTGATCCTAAACTTGCCTTGTATTTATTTTCCTCTTCTTCTTCTGTTCAAACTCCACTTACGCACATATTCGAGGCCCATATAGGGTCTTAGAATTTAAACACTCCCTGTCTCTCACTCACCCGAATAGCGGTGCTGGAGCAAATAATTCATTCTCATTTCTTTATTTTATTAACTCATTAGTATGGGAAGCAACCTTTCCAGTGGCAGTATTGCCTCAAAGGGTAACACCCAGTAGCGCATGCCTCAAAAGAGTACTTGTCATTCCCCACTTTGACTCTCTTTTTTCTTTTCTTTCATTTTCATAGATGAAAAATAGACAAGTAAAATCACAATTTTAATGAGTTATTCAACTAATTCAATAGTCTAGGAGATGGGTCAGGTCATTTTATTGCATCTGAATCGGATATATTACATGACCAAATAAGATGGATAATCAAGAGAGTTACTCATTAAAAATGTGTGTGAGGATCAACTCAAACTTCTCTAAAGGATAACTATCATGCTTAGAAGTCTTCACTTATAAAAGAACAAACTAAAAATAGCTAATAAAAGAAAAATTTTCTACACAAGCAAGCCTAACATAAGCTCATATCATGCAGTATTTATAAATTTTTTTTTTTGATTTTCTACCCTTTTTTTGAATAAAAACTGCAAGAATTAAATGCAGGATGCACCCCCCCCACACTTAATTCATGCATTGTCCGTAATGCATGCAAAGAGAAAGAAATAACAAAAATAAACGCAAAATTAAATGGGTACTTCCCTAAAAACATTGGGTTGCCTCCCAACCAGCGCCTTTGTTTATAGTCGTTAGGCCCGACTTCATGAAACTCCTGGATCCTCTAGTTGGATCTCTTCCAGTAACTCATCATTAATCTGGTAGGAAACTTTTTGAAACTCAGCATGATCAAGACTCTTAGTAAGCACAGTCAAAAATTCATCCTTATTGGGTAAGTCATAAATATCTTGGGGCAACTCAACAATAACATCAAAGTGCATACACGTAATTCACATCAACAGGGAATCTCATGGCATCAAAAATATTAAATTTAATCACTTCACCATCAAATTCCATGGTTAATGTTCCTGCATGCACATCAATTTTAGTCCTAGCTGTTTTCAAAAATGGCTTGCTAAGCAAGATGGGAATATCATGACATGCATCACCCATGTTTATCACATAAAAATCAGCAGGAAACACTAGTTCATTGACTTGAACTAAAACATCTTCTAACACTCTATTAGGGTAAGTGTTGCTCCTATCAGCTACTTGAATCACTATGCCTGTTTTTTTTTTAATTCACATAGGTTCAGTTTGTCATAAACAGATCTAGGCATAACATTAATAGAGGCACCTAAATCAAGCATAGCTTTATCAAAGCAAAGATTTCCTATTTTGCAAGGAACAGAAAACACACCAAGGTCTTGACACTTAGGGGGAAGTTTCCTTTGAAAAATAGCAGACACATTTTCCCCCACACTTACCTTTTCATTCCCTACTAATTTTCTTTTACTAGTACATAATTCTTTCAAGAATTTAGCATAACGAAACACCTGTTTAATGGCATCAAGGAGAGGTATATTAATTTCTACCTTCCTTAATGTCTCTAAGATCTCTTGTTCCGCCTCATTCACCTTAGAAGTAGGGTTTCTAAATCTACTAGGAAAGGGTGGAATTGGCTTATAAGGTTCTCTTTTCTTCTCTCTTATTTCCTTAGTAGTTTGATTAGAATCTGTGTCCAACTCTGGTTCATCCCCTTTGCCCTCTAACTCATGCTCAACCACTCTACTCTTCCTATGCTCTTGTAACTCTTTCCCACTCCTAAGTGTTATGGCACTAACATTTTCCTTAGGGTTAGGGTAAGGCTGAGATGGAAACCTATTTTGCATTTGAGCCTGCAAGTTGCTAACTATGATATCAGTTGTAGTTTGTTTCTCTTGAACTTGCTTAAGAGTTGTTTCCATACTCTAGAACTTATCATCTATCTTCTTAAGAACTTGTTCTAGTAGGAAGTTGGTCCTATCTTGATTAGAAGGTTGATGAGACGTTTGGTCGAAACCTGGTGGATTGGTTTGAGGGTCATACCTAAGGTTAGGGTGGTCTCTCCATCCTTCATTATAAGTGTTCGAATAAGGATCATACCTCCTTTGATTTTGGTTAGAGTAAAGAGCATTAACATTACCCTCTTGTAGAGTAGGACATGCATCAGTAGGGTGCCCCTCTAGACAACAAATATCACATACTACTGCCTTTTGAATACCCCTAGTAACAATCTTATTTAACATAGCAGTAATATGAGATAACTGATTCTCTAGAGATAAACTAGAACCTATCTCATTTACCCTTTTAACTTGTGAATCTCTAGCGCCAAATTGTTTAGTGTTTTGGGCCATTAAATTAAATAGATTTCTAGCATCAGCTGGGGTTTTATTAACCAGAGCCCCCCCCCCCTCACTAGCAGCATCAACCATATTACGATCCATAGGAAGCAAACCCTCATAAAAATATTGAATCAATAATTGTTCAGTTATTTGATGTTGGGGACAACTAGCACAGAGTTTATTAAATCTTTCCCAGTACTCACAAAAAGTTTCCCCATTCATTTGTTTGATTCCACATATCTTTCCTAATAGATCCAATACAGGATGTAGGAAAAAACTTTTCTAAAAATGATTTATGCAATGCAGTCCATGTAGAGAATGATCCAGCAGGCATGTAATACAACCAATCTTTAGCATTACCAAGCAAAGAAAAGGGAAAGGCCCTTAGTATAATTTGATCCTCAGGAATTCCTTCAGGCACCATAGTAGAGCAGGTAATAAGGAATTCACTAATGTGTCTATAGGAGTCATCTCCAGCCAATTCATGAAACTTAGGTAATAAATTAATAAATCCTAAGTTTAATTTCAAAGGTTTATCTAAAATAGCATAAGTGATGGACATTGGTTGGTTTTCTAAGTTAGCGGCAGCTAGTTCCCGAAGGGTAAACATTCTTACCTCTTTTAGCTTGAGACTTATTGGCAATCTGCAAAAATTAAAATAAAAACAAAACAATAAAAGTAGTAAAATTAAATAGAAGTAAACTAGCAATTTAATTTTCTTTCCCCAGCAACGGCGCCAAAATTTGTAAAGCTTGTCGAGAGCTACAAATTAAACCACTACTTCGATTATTAAATAATTTTTATAGCATAGGGAAGTAGGGATCGATCAACGAGGAAAGATTGTTTTAAACTGCTAGCTTAATCCTAAGTGATTTTACTAATCCAATTTATTAAATCAAAACTTAATAATTCTAAAATAATTAAAATATAATGAATAAAAATCTAGAAGAATACCCAATGATGGTCCTAAATATTATGAACCACATTCAGTAAATTAAACAGTAAAACGATTTCCTAAATAATCCAAAAAAATAAAATCAGAATAGTAATTCAATCTTCAACTAAAAATCAAAACAGAAATTATTAAACAGAAAATTAATACTAAAAATCACAAGAAGTAACCTAAACTAATAATCTTAAACTGGACAAGTTTATAACTCCAGAATAATGTCTGATTAATTTCAGGAAAATTAAATCAGAAACTTACTGCAGAATAATCAAGCAGAAAATTTAATCTGAAATTAAAAATAAAATAATCTGCATAAATATAAATACAAAATTAATTAGGAAATTACACTAATTCTAAGACACAATTTTCTGGACTTAACAACACCTAAAAATCGTAAATTAAAACTGAAAATCGAAATTTTCAGAATTAATTACCTAAAAACCTGCACATACCAATTTCACAAAATAAATCTGAAAAATTATCAAATAATTTCCAAAAATTACGAAACTGAATATGGGCAGACTAGGACACTATATAAACCCTATAAATTAATTAAAATTGAAAAATAACAAAAATAACTATTTTTAGTCTAAGTTCGAACAAGCCGGTAATTAAATACTAAAACTGAATATAAATCAATCTAAAATTATAACCACTCTAAAAATCAAAATCTAACCTATCTAAAATTACCTAGACACTCCTAAAAGACTATACTTTTGGGGGGGCTTGATTGAAATTATATTGAAACTAATAAAACTAGAAGAAAAATCAACTAATCAAATTTATTCTAAGCAACAAATAATAATCAAAAGTTATCAAATTTATGAAAGATACTTAGTATAATCTCAATCCACCATGCAAATTAATATTTATCATTAACACACAAGTTAATTTCATTCATGAGTTAAACTGTAGAAGATATCCACCAGCGGTTCTTCCCCGTTTTTCCTTAGATTTTAGTTTACTTAGATCCAGTCCTAATATAAACCCTACTAATTTGATAATCTTTACACCAGCGCAAAAATTTAGCCAAACTAGAGCATTATGAATTAGAAAAACATCATTTAACAATTTGTAACCAATTTACTAGCAAATCGATTTAACAAAGATCTAAAGCGATTACCTAATTAAAAGAGATGGGTTTGAGCCATGCATGATTAATTAGGGTGATACCTAGGCCTAAAAGATTATAACTTTTACGTATTACAATCTTCTAAACTATCAATCGAAATTGTATTTAATCAACTAGCATGCGTTCTAATCGATTTAACACAAATTTCATAAACGATTAACACTAATCGCTAAAGAATCATGAATAGAAATCAACTAGGCATTAAAACATAAAACTTGTTTTAAAATAATTAATTTAGCATGGCTTCGAGAAGATTATACTAAGCACAAGAAAATTACTCACTGATGTAAAAAACACAATTACCATAAAAGCTCAAATATTTCATGTTTAATATTAAACCTACCACAATGTAAATAAAATAAAAATAATAACAATAACAATAATAATAATAATAATAATAATAATAATAATAATAATAATAAAAAACACTACTTTGATAGGGGATTGTGCATGAAGATGTTGCCGATGATGATGATGCTGCTGACGGTGAAGATGACGGTGACGATGGCGTTGGATGCTGATGATGTTGATCACGGTGATGATGGTGATGAAGCTGATGAGCGGTGATGATGGAAGATTATGGTGACGATGGAACGGTGAAGATGATCGTGAGGAGAAGAAGGAGAGGACAACTGATGATGGTGATGAGATGTTGATGAGGACGGTGATGATGGTGAGGAGATGGTGGGGTGATGAGGTTGAAGATGGGTTAAGCGTGGGTTGATGGTTCTGTGGCGTGAGGAAGAGAGGGGGGATGATGATGCTTGAGGTCGAAGAAGGAGGGCAGCGTGTTGAAGAGATGGGGAAGCCGTGAGATTGTGTTGTGATGATGAAGGAGGGAGTGTGAGGAGGTGCATTAAAAGGGTGGGGGTCTAGGGGTTTTTTGTTTGTTTAGGTTTTCTTCTCCTCTCTTCCTTAGATTTCTTCTTCCCCAAGACTTGTATCTTCTCACCAACTTTTGAAACCCTAGCCCAATATAATAATTATGAAAATAATAATTCCCATAATTATTATTTTTAGACCGTCTTGTAGCCAAGTGTATAAAAACCCGAGCTTCTACGTCCTCTCTTCTCCTCTTTATTAAATTCATACTATCCCTGAAAAATATATAAAACAAAATGAATTAAACGAAATAATATATATAATATACTCAAAATAATTATAAAAATAATGCATGAATTATGGCTTAACAGTGTTCCATATAGAAGTAGATTGATGTGATTAATGATGTAATATGACGTATTCCTAGTTTGTAAATGTTGTAAACTAAGCTTTCTAGCTTATATAATTCATATTGTTTATGAGTCGCTCTGTATGGCCGTGTGAGTCAACTATCTGAATAGTTTGATGTCTTCTTGGTTAAAGTTAGTTGTACTTTGGGATGTGAACCCCAGTACTCTGGATGTGTGATCCTTTGAGTTATATGTTTGATTCCTTCTTTATTAATTAATTTTATGGTTGGTATACTCTGGGCGACCGACCCGTAGAGCTGTTGACTCCGGTGTGTAGCCGTTGAGCTTGTTTTGGAAGTTTTAAATGTTTCTTTTTAATGCAGGGATTTGTTGAAAGGCTTTTAGCCTGAAAACGCTCAGTTGTTAGGGGGAACTCTATCCGTTTCGCCCCAGAAATTGAGTAAGAAGTAAGAAAACGTAACGCTCTTGACCCTAGGGGCTGGGGGTGTTGCATTGATGGTATCAGAGCAAAGGTCCTACGACCATGGGCCGCGACGTAAGTCTTGAATTTCATATAGTCATCGAGGAACACTTTGTGACTATGTGATATATGGCTCCTGTATGTGCAAATATGAGTTTTATGTGAATATTAGCGCGCCTAGCTAGTTAGGTGCGGCTTGAGTGAGCTCCTTGATCGAGTGAATGAACGAATTGCCAAGAGTATAAGCCGAATAGCTTCTATTCTCATGAATGAGATAATTGTCAGCACAAGCAAAGTTGTTTCGCTTATAGTCCTTGGTGATTTTAATCGAAAGTCTATGTTGGTTTTCAAAACAAGCTAAATATGGTTGTCCATGCCAACTCATTTGCCCCTCTTCAATGCGATTTGCCCTCGACGCCTAAATATAGTGAGTAGACGCTTGAAGAGCATTGGCGAAAAGGAGACTGGATACCATGTGCCCTTTTTGTTCAGTTTAAATTGCTTGTAATCAAGATTTGGATGTTAGTGTGGTTTGTGTAGATCGTGTCTAGGTGTGCGTGTTTTAGGCATGACTGAGCATAGTTTAGGAATTTTGGGGACGAAATTCTTTTAAGGGGGGAACAGTGTAAGGCCCGCGTACCTTATTTTCTGTTAAGTTGTTCGTGACGCATTTTTGTGTTATAAAAACCTATTTATTTAACGATACGAGTTCAATTATTAGTGATGTGCCTATGTCAGCGATAATTTTATTAAAAGGATGTTTTTGTCACCATTATTATTCTTATTAATGTTAATATTAGTTTTGAAAATCCCTCGATGATTTTTAGTAAGCATTAATATAGATTATTAGCGAGTACTAAATCGATCAGGAACCCGAATGCGATTAGGTCGTCGACCTTAGAAGTAGTTCAATGTTATTAAATCGAACCTAGATAGATTTGGGAACGAATAGTTGATGAAGGAATATATGATCGATTTGGGTTTCGAATTCGAGTTATGAATCAGACTAGCCGTATCGAATATGAATCAGCTTGGGACAAAAAAAGAAAGAGAGAGAAAGGGGGTATTTTAGTAATTTACGTGTGTGACCTCCTTTCTCCTTCCCCTCCACGCGTGAACCCCCCCCCGACCCGACATCTCTCTATCTCCTAAGCTCTTCTTCTTCCTCCTCTCGCTCTCCACCAAACACGCCCGACAAGAGCTCAAAATTGAGCTGATTTTCTGATGTATATGACAAGGGAGGAGGATACCCAAGCTAATACACATCAAAAGAACGACCCAAAAGCAGGAACTATTACACGACCATGGTGGCACGGTCGTGCTAGTGTGCACGGTGTGGCCGTGCCACTTTGCTGCCCACGGAACCTAGCAAAGCTCAACTAGGCACGATTTGAGGGCTTGTGAAGTTTGCTTTGATTCTACTCTCTTTGGTGAAGCATATGCCGTGGAAATGACATAAAATAGAAGCTTTTGAAGTGGAAATATGGAGGGATATGAAGATTATACTAAGTGAAAGTGATTAACTTAAGAATTCAAGTTAATAACATCACTTAGAAATCAAAGGGATGAATCTAAGATAGATAGAACTAAGCTTTGAGATTGGATACAGAATCACCCCCCATCTTTGAGCTTAGGGCCCTTAACCTTGATTAAGATACAGAATCACCACTTAATCAAGCTTAAGACTCACTAGGACACCACTTAGTTTGGCCTAAACTAAGATAAGCAAGCAAGGTTTGAAGAGAGAAAGCTATGGAGCTCTCAAACTGAATTCATACTTCAAAATGGCATTGTGTTCTTTCTTAGGCCGAAATGGCCTTACATACTAGTAAGAGGGGCACCTCACTTTCCTTCCTAGGGAGGAAAGGTATTAGGGCTAAGCTATTTGCATAATTAACTAGCTAATACAACCGGCTATAACTAAACAAAAGTACATCATGCTTAACTAATACTAATACATCAAACCATGAATCTAATCCTTGTCTAACTTGATTATACAACAATTAGGCTCATGTTTAGACTTAATACAAGCTGAAATTGAAGTTAGCTTGTATGTGACTAGCCGAAATTTGGGATGCACTTTACGGCTAGCCAATGAAAATCAAGCACACAAGGTGACGCCATCTTCTCTCCTATTGGTTGCTCTTCTCTAGGTATTCACCAATCCAAGGAAACTTGTAGTGTGTGCCAAGCTTGGGAAGTGTGCCATTCAAGTTGCTTGGTAGAGTGGTCGGCCATTTTGATGAAGAAAAAAACCAGTTTTCTTGAACCGGGTTCAAGCCGTGTGAGCCAGTTTTTTGTGCATTTTGTTCACATAGCAAAAACATTCATGGCTTGGATTTTAAAGGTGGGGGGGGTAACTTTAGGATGTGTAGAATCCCCCCCCCCCTTCATGAAAATCAAAGTTGCAAAATGGTTTTGAGGGTTAATCAAGCTAATGTTTCCGACCGTGCAAAACCGTGGCAAAATGGAGTAGCTTGGGAAAATGACCTTGATCTTCAATCCTCTTGAGGGTATGACTTGAAACTCATGCATGGATCTTCAAAACACATCAAAAGGATTCCAAAAATGCAAAAATATTAGGTCTAAGCTACAATGTAGCTTAGGAAATCGAATGCACAAAACCGGGCACTTTGAAGCTAGTGAACCCGCTTGTGCTAGCTTCATTCTCTCGCAATAATTGAACCATTTTCTTCACTTGGGACCTTGTTCTTGGACGTTTGGGACTTATATCATCATGGACAAGATCTTTAGTGGCTAGGATTCCATCATCCTCCCCTTGTTGAAAAGATTTGACCCTCAAATCTTGTGGGGAAGCATCTGAATAATATGGACTCAAATCAGCCACATTGAAAGTGGCAGACACTTCATATTCACCTGGTAAATAAACCTTATAAGCATTGTCATTAACTCGTTCCAAGACTTCAAATGGACCATCAGCTCGGGGCATGAGCTTATTCTTCCTCTTAGAAGGAAATCTCTCCTTCCTTAAGTGAATCTATACTAAGTCTCCAGGTTGAAATACAATCTTTCTCCTATGCTTGTTGGCATGGGCTTCATATGCTGCATTGGTCTTTTCAATCTTCACCTTTACCAACTCATGGAGTTTCTAAATCTCCTTTACCCTTGCTGCTGCATCAATATGAGGCTTATGGTCTTGTGGTCATGGAGTGAGATCAATAGGACTCAATGGCTCAATCCCATATACCACCTTGAAGGATGAAAGACCTGTAGCCTTACTAGGAGCTTTGTTATAAGCAAATTCAGCATGTGACAAGAGTAAATCCCAAGCCTTAGCATGAGGTTTAATCAAAGCCCTTAAAATAGTGCCAAGGGTTCGATTAGTTACCTCAGTCTGGCCATCAATCTGGGGGTGACAAGTGGTACTGTACAACAACTTAGTACCTAGTTTCTTCCAAAGAGTAATCCAAAAATGACTTATAAACTTAGTATCCCTATCAAAAACAATGGATTTAGGAATACCATGCAGTCTAGTCACTTCCTTGAAATAGAGCTCGGCAATATGTGTGGTATCATTGGTTTTGCTGCAGGGAGTGAAATGTGCCATTTTTCAAAACCTGTCTACCACCACAAATATCGAATCTTTGCCTCTTGGAGTTCTTGGTAGACCCAAAATAAAGTCCATACTCACATCCACCCATGGTAGAGTTGGTACGGGCAATGGAGTATATAAGCCTTGAGGTAGTGAATGACTCTTTGTAGCTTGACATGTTCCACACCTCTTCAAAATATCCTGCACATCTCGTTCCATACCTAGCCAAAAATAATGTTCCCTTAGCATAATAACAGTTTTGTTCTCACCATAATGTCCAGCTAAGGATCCTCCGTGGACTTCTCGAATCAGCAATTCTCTTGTACTGCGCTTAGGAATACATAGCCGTGTACCCTTGAACAGAAAACCTTCTTGAACATGGAAATCTCCTTTGGGGTGTTTTGAACAAGTAGCATATAATGCCCCAAAGTATTCATCTTCAGCATATAATACCTGTAGATGCCCAAAACCAAGTACGCAAGCATCTAACTGGAATAATAAGAGGTATCTCTTGGATAGAGCATCTGCACCTTGATTGAGTTTACCTGACTTGTGCTTGATAGTAAAGTGATATGACTGCATGAACTCAACCCACTTGGCATGCCTGGAGTTTAACTTATGCTGGCCTTGTATATACTTTAATGCTTCATGGTCAGAATGTAAGATAAACTCACTTGGAATAAGATAATGATTCCAATGCTCTAAACACCTCACAATAGCATAGAACTCTTTATTATAAGTGGAGTATTTTCTTCTTAAGTCACATAATTTCTCACTAAAGAAGGCTAGGGGTTTACCTTCTTGTGTAAGAACTCCACCAATGCCTACACCAGAGGCATCACATTCAACTTCAAAAACTTTACTAAAGCAAGGCAAAGATAATGTCGGTGCTTGAGTAAGTTTAGTCTTGATATCTTCAAAGGAAGATTGAGCTTTAGGATTCCACATAAAGGATGTAGCTTTGATAACTTCAGTCATAGGAGCCATAATAGTGCTGAAATTCCGAATAAACCTCCTGTAGAAAGAAGCTAAACCATGGAAAGCTCTAACATCATGAATACTCTTAGGTATAGGCCAAGAACGAATGGCTTCTACCTTACCTTCATCTACTTTTATACCATCTTCAGTCACAATATAACCAGGAAATGTAACTTCTGGAGTGAGGAAAGAACACTTCTTAAGGTTACCAAATAGCTTTTCACATTCTAAGACAAGCATTACTTGAGTTAAATGATCTTGATGCTCATGCTCATTCTTAGAATACACCAAAATATCATCAAAGTAGACTACCACAAACTTGCAAATATAAGGTCTAAACACTTGGTTCATCAACCTCATAAAAGTACTAGGTGCATTAGAAAGACCAAAAGGCATTACCAACCATTCATAGAGACCACCTTTGGTTTTGAAAGCAATCTTCCATTCATCGCCTTCTCTGATTCTGATTTGGTAGTAACCACTTCGAAGATCAATCATTGAAAACACCTTAGAGCCATGTAACTCATCGAGCATATCTTCAAGTCTTGGTATGGGGTACCTGTACTTGATAGTAATCTTGTTAATGGCCCTTCTATCAACACACATTCGCATTCCACCATCTTTTTTAAGCACCAAAAGAGCCGGAACGGCACATGGACTCAAAGACTCACGAATCAAACTGTGACGGCCAGAACCTAATATTCTTTCTAATTACGTTAAAGTATTTCAATTACAAGGCCTCGCTTTTCAATTCAATAAAATTTTGAATTTAGTAACTATATATATATCAATTCAGTAACTATCGCTTTTCAATTCAGTTGCATATATATATATATATATATATATATATATATATATATATATATATATATGTTTAACAAAACCCCAAAAAAAGACAAAAAAAAGAAGAAGTTTTAAGGGGCCGAAGCCCCTTCTGATTTCGAAAAAAAAAAAAAGAAAACAAAAAAAAAGAAAAGGAGGAGGAGGCTCGGGAAGCAGCAAGGGGGGGGTTTCCTCGTCCCCTGTCCCGGTAACCACCAGCGTAGAGAGAGAGAGGGCGGGCTGTGGTGGCCGCCGGCGACCGGCTGACGTCGCCTGGCCGTCCCCCGCCCCAGCCGGCCATCGGTCGAGCAAGCCACAGAGAGAGAGAGGGTTAGCGAGAGGGGAACAGAACCGATCGAACCAGGCCACGGCGGTGCCACCCGGGGTCGCCGGCGAAGACTCGGCAGCTCCTCCACGGCTCATCGGCGGCGGTCGTTCAGCAGGGGCCGGCGACTAGTACTTGGGAAGCAATGGGTGAATCGAACCTACACCGAATCAACCCGAATCAAACCCTAAAACAGGTCCTTTAGCTTGGATTCGAGGTGGGTTTTCTCATCCTCCTACTTATGGTTGAATTCAATAGTTATTGATTATAGTACGTTCAAGTTGAATTCAATAGTTATTGATTATAATTCGTTCAGGTTGAATTCGAATCAATTATCAGTAACTTGATTATTAATTTCGTTAAAACTTACTGATTAGCGATTATAGTTCATTCAGGTGGAATTCGAGTCAGTTATCAGTAATATGAGGAAGTTGTAGTGTTAATTGAATGATACCATGTATATATATGTGTTAGTTGTACAAAATTAAAGTTTATCGTTCGACAATTAAATAAGGGTCATTTGAGGTGTTCATTTATTGTTTCGAAGTTGCATTTCAAGCCTAAACAAACCATTTAAGCCTAATCTGATTCTTATTACTTCGAAGTCAGTAATCGAACCTACCTAAGCCATGTAAGCATATTACGGTTCTAGGCATTCATTTATCATATTATCATACTCGAAGCGAAACATATATACGTTGAGCCTAAGCATTTATAATTCACGTCGAAATTAATAAACGGTTATGAATTAATTAAACGTACATTCGTCGCTTATATCATTTGTCAATTATATGAATCAAAGCTAAACATGCATAATTGATTGATTATATGTCATTTGTCAATTATATGAAAATTTATGAGTATGTCAAGTTTATCGATTATATACAGTTATCGATTATATGAGATTTGTACATCAGTTTATTGAATATATATACATGGGTAAATTATTGATTATCGATTATATACAATTATCGATTATATGAAAGTTATACATAAAGTTTATCGAATACATACATGGGTAAATTATCGATGCTCAGAAATTTATTGATTATATAAGGGCTTCGGTTTATAAAGATCATTGAAGGTATAATGTTCATCGCCGGTTTATAATGTTAAGTTCATTGAATATCTAATGTTCATCGACTATACATGCTCACCATTTCCATAAAGTTTATTGATTATCTAACGTTCATTGATTATGCATATTTATCGATTATATAACGCTCATCATATATATAATGTTCATTGAGAATGCTCACTGAAAGTTCATTGCTCATATAACGCTCATCGTATATATATATTGCTATATATAACGTTCATTGAATATGTCTGCTCACTTACAGTTCATTGATTATATAACGCTCGCCGATTATGCAACATTATAATATCGATTATATGCATGATTATATTAGCGATTACCAATAGATCTTGATCCATAAGGTGAATTCCTGGATTATATAATAGACATAGAAACCATGATCCATAAGGTCACTTCATGGATTATATGATAGACATTTTAGGTAGAAATAGTTCCACCTTAAATTGGAGAAGAAGTTAGGCCATCTCGGTACATACATTGCCTATGTTCGTCAAAAACTCTATGTTCTTCACAAACTCACAGTATTCTTAGCAATGAAAAATCAAAACAAGATTCATTTAATGAACCAAGTTCTCAATGTTTTGTCACATAAACAAGTGGCCCCGCCAATTATCATCAGGGCGTATGCCCATCAGTTATCAAGGCTTATGCCGACCAGTACACCCGCGCGCGGCGTCAGGGCTTATGCCCATCAGTTATCAAGGCTTATGCCGACCAATACACCCGCGCGTGGCGTCAACTCAGGCTTCTCGATCGGCCTGGGGGGTGTGAGCACCTAAAGTACGATCGTATCAACATGTACATCGACCAAGGGGTTCACTTTCAGATATGAATCAACAAATCAATGTTACTTATACATTCTCTCTCTCCTGTTTGCAAAACAAAATATTTTGAATGTGGGCGCCCAACCATCTAACCTCCAAGTCTGTTTTACTGCATAGGGATGTACGTCTAAGTTTCGGCCCATACTTCGAGACTTGTTAGGTAGAAAATAGGCAATTGTAACCAACTGTTAATGTACGTACCTAAAATAGCGTCCTGTCTAGTCGATAGACATTAGTTTATCGATTGACATTACATAGTTTATTGGTCGACATTTTTAAGTCTATTGCCTCTATATGTTTATCGATCGTGTACACCGTATCCATTATATAGTTTATCGACTGCATAGTTCATCGTATCGTATCCATGGATTATGAAGAATCTATTCATAGCGTATGGTGATTACATGACGTTTGTCAATTGTATATTATAGTCAAGGTCCATAAATGCTTTATTACATGATCGCTAAGTGCTCCTAATTGTTTATCAGTCGCCTATTTGTATCTTTAGCTTAACCAACCCAGTACCTTCCTAGAAGTTTGCATGTAACTTCAACTTATATGTTTCAAGACTCATTATTTGGCAGAGAATTCAAAAATCAATATTTCATTTCTCTGCCAGTAGGCAGAGGACGCAAAAATCAATATTTCTGCTAGAAGGCAGAGACAAAGCTCAGTTTTTCATTTCTCTACCAGTAGGCAGGGAATTCAAAGCTCAGTATTTCATTTCTCTGCTAGAAGGCAGAGACAAAGCTCAGTATTTCATTTCTCTGCCCCGTAAGGAGAGGATTCAAAGTTCATTGTTTCATAATTTGCCAGTAGGCATAAGTTGAAGTTACATGTTTCATAGCTCAGTTAATATGCAGTAGAGTCACGAGAAACATGGTCAATTGAATAAACAAGCATGTAAAGTTCAAATGTCAATATATTCATTTTATTGCTCTTACTACTTGATATTGAGGAAGGTTATTGAATAATTGAATTGAAAACCTGGAAAGGTGATTAATTGTTTATATCTTGTTTAGAATATGATGTTATAGATCCAAATTTATGAGGAGATAATGGTATTCATAGATCATTTCCACTACTTACATTAACATACGATATTGTTTTATTAAGTTTACGAGTTCATACGAGTGGCTTTTGGTGCAAATGCTATTTCTCTTGCCTTGTGATTGGAACACACTATGCGACAGGTGAATTCTTCAAAGAAAAGGAATTACGAACGACGGTTGTAAGTTATTATTGCATCGTATTTATTGTTTTAGGAGATGGGGTTATCTACTAAGCGATAATTGCTCACTCCCTTCTATTTTGTTCCCTTCCCAGGTTTTTTTTTAAATAGCAGGAAAGGGTCGGCCCAAGTAAGCCGAGATGGAGTCATCGCAGGCCTAGGAATTAACGATGTGCTTGTATGTGAGCTGCAAAACGTATTATGATGTAATGGTTTGTTATTCTAGTGCTTGCATGCTTCGGTTGCATACCATTTAGAGTCGCTCTGTATGGCCGTATGAGCCACCATCTATGTTGCCAAGGCTGTATTTGTCACTGTTTATTTGCTTATTGGTTAAGCATTGAACTGCATTGGTTATAGTGCTCCGGGCGGGTGGCCCGTAGAGCTGTGTACTCCGGCGGGTGGCCGTTGAGTTAGTTTTTATTGTTTTTCAGTGCAGGGAATTAATTGTAGGGCTGTAAGCCTGGGAAAATGGTCAAGTTTTACGGGAAACTCTGTCCGTTTTGTCCTAGAATTTAAGAACAAAATGGTAACACTCCTGGCTTTAGGGTTGGGGGCGTTACACAAACCCTTTTTCTGCAATTCTGCAGCCTATCTTTGAATCTCATTAGTATCCTTTGGGTTCATCCTATATGCAGGCTTGTTAGGTAGGATAGAACCAGGAATAAGATCAATGTGATGTTGAATATCTCTCTTTGGAGGTAAACCCGTGGGGATCTCCTCAGGGAATAAATGACAGAAGTTTTCAATGAGTGCTTTTGCAATAGGGTGAGTGGGCAATAGATTTTTAGGTTCTTCTTGGATGCTTAAAATGCACTCTTTAAAGGCTTTAAACTCATGTTGTAAAGCCTTTAGAACTGACTCATTCATGGCTAGTAAACACTCACCGTGTTTGGGCTTATTTTATGGGGGTTTTTCATGGAGTTTGGATGGGGCTAAAGGGGCTAATATGATTTTCTCGCCATCCTTGGCAAATGAATATGTGTTTAGATAACCATTATGCATAACTCTACGGTCATACAACTATGGTCTTCCCAACAGAATATGACATGCATCCATAGGAATAACATCACACCATAACTCATCTTTATAATTTTTTCCAATGGAAAATGATACCAAACAACGAGAGTTCACCTGAATTCCCTGGCTTTGATTTAACCACTGGATGTTGTAAGGATGTGGATGAGTCATTGTTTGCAGCCCTAGTTTCTCAATCATACTTAGAGAAACAACATTAGCACAACTACCACTATCAATGATCAAAGAGCATATTTTACCTTGAGAGGTACACCTTGTATGGAATATATTCTCTCTTTGCTCATCTTTAACTCCCTTTTGGTTGCTAAGAACTCTCCTTAAGACCAAGAGTTCTCCTTCATCAGCTTCTTCAATAACATATTCGTGAGCTTCTTCAGATTCTGGCTCACTTTCAGTTTCGTGCTCCTCATTTCAAGATTCTCCTTGACAGCCGTCCATTCAGCTAAAGTAATTACCTTTCTGTTTGGACATTCAGAAGCAATATGACCAAGACCTTGACATTTAAAGCATCTTCTATTAGCCATGGGGTTTGGGTTTGGACAAAATGAGGGTGCTGGGGCCTTTTAAGGTGCTACGGTTCTTTGTGGATTCAAGGGAAAGGGATTTTGTGGTTTTGGTGGTGGATGAGAACTCCCCTTGTTAAAGGTTTGGTTCCGGTTTGGAGGCCGTGGGATTGATGGCTTGAATGTTGGTCTAGCTTTCTTTTATTGTTCAACTTTATGAGCTAGTACACAAACATCATCAAAAGATGCATAGGCTTGTAATTCTACCACATTAGAATACCTAGGATCAAGACCACCCGAGTATCGAACTATGGTTTGTTCTTCAGGCTCTTGAATATCACATTTAATCGTCAATTCCTCAAACTCACGAGTATATTCTTCAACATTCATGCTTCGTTGAGTGAGATTATGAAATTGAGAATAACAATCTTAGACATAAGTAGGTGGTAAGAATCTAGCTTTCAACTTGGTTTTCATTTTCTCCCAAGTTCGAATTCTAGACTTTCTTTCTCTAAGCCTCTTAGCATTCAAGTTTGTCCACCATAAAGATGCATACTTTCTAAGCCTTAAAGCAACCAATTTAACTTTCTTATCATCAGGTCTGTCTTTATATTCAAAGCCTCTTTTAACTGTATGCAACCAATCAATAAACTCTTTAGGATCAAGCTCACCTTCGAATTCAGGAACTTCAACTCTGAAATCATTGTTGTTACCTTGCATCCGTGGCTCTCCTCTAACCATTCTAGGCATTTCTTCCTCACTTGATGAATCAACATCATGGTTATAGACTTGTTCACATGCCCTTGGTTCAGATTGAAGAGTGTCTTCATTGAGTTTTTGCTTTTGCTTCAAAAAGGACCCCAATTGCTTTCATAGATACTCATTTTGTGCTTGAGCTTCTTGGTTCCTCTGTGAATCCTCTCGAATTTTGCTAGCTAAAAACTCATTTTGCTTCATCAAGGCTTCGAACCTTTCTTCCAATGACATGCTAGATGAAGTCATGGTAGAATAGGTTGCTAGAAGAAAGGGTAAACTGAATTTGTGAGAAAGGGAGAGTGGAATCATTTATGGAAGTGGAAGGGTACACAAGGCCTAGGAGAAACTTGGGCTCTGATACCAAATATGATGTATATGTCAAGGGAGGAGGATACCCAAGCTAATACACATCAAAAGAACGACCCAAAAGTAAGAACTATTACACGGCCAAGGTCGCACGATCGTGCTAGTGTGCACGGTGTGGCCGTGCCACTTTGCTGCCCACAGAACCTAGCAAAGCTCAACTAGGCAGCGTTTGAGGGCTTGTGAAGTTTTCTTTGATTCTACTCTCTTTGGTGAAGCATATGCTGTGGAAATGACATAAAATAGAAGCTTTTGAAGTGGAAATATGGAGGGATATGAAGATTATACTAAGTGAAAGTGATTAACTTAAGAATTCAAGTTAATAACATCACTTAGAAATCAAAGGGATGAATCTAGGATAGATAGAACTAAGCTTTGAGATTGGATATAGAATCACCACCAATATTTGAGCTTAGGGCCCTTAACCTTGATTAAGATACAGAATCACCACTTAATCAAGCTTAAGACTCACTAGGACACCACTTAGTTTGGCCTAAACTAAGATAAGCAAGCAAGGTTTGAAGAGAGAAAGCTACGGAGCTCTCAAACTGAATACGTACTTCAAAATGGCATTGTGTTCTTCCTTAGGCCGAAATGGCCTTACATACTAGTAAGAGGGACACCTCACTTTCCTTCCTAGGGAGGAAAGGTATTAGGGCTAAGCTATTTGCATAATTAACTAGCTAATACAACCGGTTATAACTAAACAAAAGTACATCATGCTTAACTAATACTAATACATCAAACCATGAATCTAATCCTTGTCTAACTTGATTATACAACAGTTAGGCTCATGTTTAGACTTAATACAAGCTGAAATTGAAGTTGGCTTGCATGTGACCAGCTGAAATTTGGGATGCACTTTACGGCTAGCCAATGAAAATCAAGCACACAAGGTGACACCATCTTCTCTCCCATTGGTTGCTCTTCTCTAGGTATTCACCAATCCAAGGTAGCTTGTAGTGTGTGCCAAGCTTGGGAAGTGTGCCATTCAAGTTACTTGGTAGAGTGGCCGGCCATTTTGATGAATAAAAAAACCGATTTTCTTGAACCGGGTTCAAGTCGTGTGAGCCGGTTTTTTGTGCATTTTGTTCATATAGCAAAAAAGTTCATGGCTTTGATTTTAAAGGGGGGGTAGCTTTAGGATGTGTAGAACCCCCCCCCTAAAGAAAATCAAGGTTACAAAATGGTTTTGAGGGTTGATCAAGCTAATGTTTCCGATCGTGCAAAACCGGGGCAAAATGGAGTAGCTTGGGAAAATGACCTTGATCTTCAATCCTCTTGAGGGTATGACTTGAAACTCATGCATGGACCTGCAAAACACATCAAAAGGATTCCAAAAATGCAAAACTGTTAGGTCTAAGCTACAATGTAGCTTAGGAAATCGAATACACAAAACCGGGAACTTTGAAGCTAGTGCACCCGTTTGTGCTAGCTTCATTCTCTTGCAATAATTGAACCATTTTCTTCACTTGGGACCTTGTTCTTGGACATGTGGGACTTGTATCATCATGGACAAGATCTTTAGTGGATAGGATTCCATCATTTTCGCCCCACACAACCTACTAATCATCCCATTCGACCTCCCCCATAAACTAGCGATCGTTTGGTACTGAAATTGGGCAGAACCGGGAAGAACCCACCACGTTTTCGGTGGGTTGGGGTGCCGAATTGAAGCTCGAACGCATGCCCTAGTTATGGCCATGAACTTCACCTCTTAATTGCTTCAATTTCCTACAAATTTCGGTTGCTTTCAAAGCCCACTTCAACCTCAAATCAATAAGTGAGTTTGGGTCGGTTTTAGGGTTCGAATTTTGGGAATTTGGGCGTGATTTGGTCCTGTTCAAGCGTAGGTAAGCAAGAGGCGAAGGATTGGAGTTGTTTAAGCCTCTAAAGTTGAGCCACAGCCGTGAATCGACCCTCTAGCTTGGGTTCAACGAATTACTACTATTTTCAACGAATTTAATCGAATTAGCTAGTGCAGGTTAATTTCAAGGATTGAAATCAGTTTGGGGAAAAATTAGAGTTGAGATCGAGAAATCATTAACATGGTATTGATTTTGGGATTAATTGTATGACAAACTCATGCTGAATCTTAGTAATCTGACAATTTGAAGAAGTGCTTAACAAATAGAACGTTATCATGGCACTGTCAATTTGTCAGGTTATTGTTTAAGTTGCGTTGAAGGTTAAGGATGTTTCTCAGGTAGATTAAGGCACTAATAAAGCATGTTTAAATTCTGTTTAAGATTATTGATGAGCATGCTATGCTTTTATATGATGCATTAGTGAATTTTTGGTTTGTTTATGATATTATTAAACCAAGTTAGTAGTTGGATGGCTTGAGGTGAAACTATTGAGTGATTTGAGGATTTTGTGGTCGTTGATGTGTAAGGAGGAAGTCCGGGTTGTGAATTGCCGCAATCATGTGGATTGAGAGGCCATGTGTGGCTTATTATGCTGAGTTGTGCTCTGAAGTATATGGATGTGCTATATGTAAAGCCCTTTTCCCACAATGTGCTATGTGATTCATTCTTGAAATTTTGGACGTCTTTAAAAAGAACAGGACATTTAGAAAGCTCGCTTGAGAATGCTTTTAAATGTATCAGTTGACTATTTGCGTGTTAGGATGTCTAATGTGTAAATAAAAAAGTCATAAACTGTCGAACTGCTCAGTTAGTGACTCAACTGAATAGTCGATAGGTTCAGGAATTTCAAAAGCGAACTAAAACGAGTTTGAAAATGTTTTAAGGAACTTGGTTTGTATCAAATTCATTTTTTGTGTTTAAAAGATTGAAACGATCTTAAAAAGGGCAACTGGAGTTGTGTATTGCGAATCCTATCTTTGAAGTGCATGCTAGTAACTACCCAAGTCTTGAATCATGAGTTAGTATACTCACCATGTTTTTAAGAGGCCTTTCTTGTTGTTTGCCTAAAGCTAAAGTCGTAAGAAAATTATGTTTTCATGTGTTAGGGTCACAAAACTTATATATGAATAAGTATAAGCATGTTTGTCTACTAAGTATGTATGTGTATGAATGTTATAAGTTCCTAAGACATATATATGAATAAGTATAAGTATGTATGTGTACGAATGGTTATGTTTATGTCTATGTATACGTGGAGGAGCTACTCTAGAAACTTTAAGCTTAAGTCTGAGACCCAGGGAGTGTGGCTTAGTTCACGCCTGGTATCACATATGTTACGTTATAATAGATTTAGGGACGGTGGTTTGATTCCCGCCTGAAGTCTAAGTATGAAAATTATGTCTTAGCGGGGTATGATGTCTGTCCGGATAGACGTATGTTGCCGCTCGAGTTTGGCCGACTTGGGATGGCAGTAACAAAGTACCTCTAAGAGTCTAGTCTCCTCAGTTACGTGAATAAGTTACTACGTATGCTTTTCGGTAAGTGAAACTTATGTGCAAAACCCCTTTTGTGATATGTTTCTGGGTTTAAGTAACTTTATTATGGTAGGTCAATGCATTACGGTTTCTACTAAAGTTAAGCTTTTTGGTATGACTATTCCTTCGATTGGTTTATGGTTCGAATATGATGTATTATGTGAAAGCTCTTCAACTAAAATGAATTACGAAAGGACTTCGTGAGTTACTATGTGTTTTAAGTATGTTTTGGGAGAAAGGATTTACTCACTGAACGGTGGTTGCTCATTCCCATTATTTTTCCAATTCAAAAAAGAAAACAAGTTCTTTTAAAGTAACACGAGCTTCAAGAGGCCAAGTAAAGTGTTCTTGAGAAAAGAAAGAAAGCTTTCAAATGTGCACCTCCTCTTCATCTTTTATGAAATGATTTCCAAGTAGAGTCAAATGAAGTTTCAAATGTAGCATTATTCGTGTCAATCTACATATTATATGAAAGTATGTTTCTTGATAAGTCTTTCTTACCATTTTAGATGTTTTGGGAACTTTTAGAAAGAAATATAAGCTTTAAAGGAGTTGGTGGGGATTATAAACCCTTCTTGGTATTTATCGAGAGTCACTATGTTTTCAAAAGTGAGTTTGGAAGCCTTTGTATTTAGTTCTGGTTGCATACTTGTTTGTGTGCCTGAATGCCTGCTAGTAGCGAGGTTTGGTCATTGAGGGCCTAGAATTGAGTTGAATGGTTGGAATGAAGTTTTAAGGAGGGTAATCTTTCCCTGGGATCTATGATTGCCTAATATGATAGTAAAGTATAAATGCGTGATATGTGGCTATTATTAATATCATACCCGACAACTGTTTTGGGTTTTAAGGTGTAGGGAAATTCTCACTGAGCGTGTGGTTGGTCACCCCATTACCCTTTTCCCTTCCCCCCCCCCCCCCAAAGGCTTTTGTTATGATAGGTGAAAGCCAAGCTATCTACGCGAGCTAGAGTTTACCCCTGCTTGAAAAAGAGTCATGTGTGCTATATAGAAGTAGATTGATGTGATTAACGATATAATATGACGTACTCCTAGTTTGTAAATGTTGTAAACTAAGCTTTCTAGCTCATATAATTCGTATTATTTATGAGTCGCTTTGTATGGCCGTGTGAGCCAACCATCTGAATAGTTAGATGTCTTCTTGATTAAAGGTAGCTATACTTTGGAATGTGAACCACAGTACACCGGATGTGTGATCCGTTGAGTTATACGTTTGATTCCATCTTTATTAATTAATTTTATGGTTGGTATACTCCGGGCGACCGACCCGTAGAGCTGTGGTCTTCGGTGTGTAGCCGTTGAGCTTATTTTGCATGTTTTAAATGTTTCTTTCTAAAGCAAAGATTCGTTGTAAGGCTTTTATCCTGGAAACACACAGTTTTTAGGGGAAACTCTGTCCGTTTCACCACAGAAATTAAGTAAGAACTAAGAAAACGTAATGCTCCTGAACCTAGGGGCCGGTGGTGTTACACACACATATATATAT
>JACYFF010019584.1:65412970-65455393 GCA_017589665.1 Selenicereus undatus | reverse complement strand
CGGAACCTAATTGGTAGCTTATTGTGAATTTGATTTTTTTTTTTTGTTTTGGTATTCTTAAATATGATTTTGTTGTGAGTTTTAGTTTTTTTAATTTAGTTAAATTTGAATTTTGTGGCATAAATTGGGAACTTGTATGACTTCTAAATTTTGATGGATTGTTAACCATCTCAGAAGCCAACTTGTGACTATTTGCTAAATAAAATTGGTTTTGATAGTCATAGGATTGGATGGGACAGAATGTCACCGACTAGAGTCGCACATCTGAAAAGCAATGGGAGGGTCTTGGGCTTATAAGCGGTGGCGCTGCACACCATATTAGACCGCCCTTTTGGGGAGAGAGTAATAACCTCATGACAATTGGTCCATGACAAAATAGATAGAGCTGCCCCACCTCCCACCATTTTTTTTATACATATCCACATCAAATACTAAATATTCTTTTTCATAGGGGGCCATGGTCACCCCTAGTGCCCCATAGTTCTGTCGTTATACATATTGTTGTTGCTTATTTTCAATGTTTAGATCAACTATAACATTATAAAGGTAAGCATTATATTTCATATGTAGATGGCTTATTCTAGCGAGTTCCCTCCCAAAACTATATTCGTATAGTTAAAATAGGTCATTGATTGCTAATAGTTATGGCTACTATTAGTTACAACCATGAAAACTTTCTTTTTCAAACTCACCCTCACTCGCAAGGTGAAACTTAATGATATAAAAGGGAAGCGGGTTTGCACGTAACACATTAAAACACTTCATAATCAACTCAAAAAAGTGAGTCACACATAGCCTCGCAATCTATGTGATTGCGGTCATTCAGAACCCTTTCTCACAAAACACCGACCAGAAAGAACCTCAGAACTCTCATTAGTTCAACCTCAAGCCATCCAACTACCATCTCGGTTTTCATTTCTATAACTTTAGCATGTTATCATGAAGGCTTACAAAGAAAGGTGCAATAGGGCTTATGTACTTGCCGAGCAAGCAGCACCATCCAGCTGTGCGCTAGAACAAGCATATATAACCACATATACATATACATCTATATTGCCTTAACTTAAAATAACGCTTAACAAACCAGATTAAACTAATGAAAGCATGAACCTTAATTGCATTCATAATTCACAACAAAAGGTAAACACGTCATGTTCATGTCATTTTCAAGCATAATTTAACTAAATGGACAAGCATCGATTCAAAGTGTACACATGTTGTAAATTCGAAGCTACTACTATTTAGGCATGAATTACCTAATTATGCAAACATCGACTTGAAGTACTCACATGTTAATTCGAAGCTACTATTTAGGTATGAATTAATAAATTATACAAACATTGATGCGAAGTGCTCACATGTTAATTCGAAGGTGCTTTTTAGGCATGAACTAACTAAACTTGACATGCATCAATTGGAAACAATTCTTAGGTTCTTTCGAAGCCAATTTCAGGCATAAATTAACTAAATTAATAGAAATCGAATTAAACATGCTTAGGTCATTTCAAGGCTACTTTCAAACATTAATTAACTAACTTAGCAGGCATCGATTCAAGACATGCTTAGGTTGATTCATGAGCTACTTTTAAACATGATTTAGCTAACTTAGCAAGTATCGATTCAAGCATGAATTGACTAATTGAACATGCACAATCTGGGCCTGAATTCAATCGAACTAAACATACATAATCACTTCACAATTTCAGTCAGCCTAATCAACCTTAAACTAACATGTATCTCATCTCAAAGGTTAAAACGTTTCGAAATTACTAATACTTAGAAAGCGAGAAACACCCACCTCGAATCGAAGCTAAGGACCCGTTCTAAGGGCTTCTGGGCTTGATTTGGATGCTTCAAAACCCAAATTTCAACTCTTTTGCTGATGTCATGCCTAACCCCCGCAATCAGACGCCCAATCGGCATCCTATCACCACGAATTCGAGCTCCTCAACCCTTCTCTCTCTTCTTTTTCGCTAGCAACGAACGGATGACCACCGTCCTTCCCGGCTCACCCTTGTCGGTATCTCGCTACTGTGGCAGCCGGTGGTCACCCTTTGCCTCCTTTGCATTCGTTTTCTCCTCTCGTTCGACCTCTCCCTCTTTCTGCTTAGTTCTACCACTTCTAAAAAAGTTCAAAATTACAACGGAATTTATCGACAGACAAATTTAACGATGGAACTAGCGACGAAATGGCAACGGAAAAACTGTGTTCCAAAAAAGTCAGATTATGCGACACATTTGGCGATGGGTACATGTTTTCGTTGCCATAATTTACCCCTGGCGACAGAAATCCATCACCACAATAAAGAACAATTTTTTATTATGGCGACGGAATTTTCGTCGCCTAACCCAAAAAAATTTAAATTTTGAAAAAAATAGGGCTGGAGATGGAAATTCTGTCACCATTTCGTCGCCAGCCCGTTTAAGTGAAACTAGATTTGGTTCTGGTTTCACTCGATGCGAAGCACATTTGAGAGAGAGAGAGAGTGGCGAGCGAGTGGGAGCTCCATCCGACCACCGCCACGGTCACCCAGCCGCCATCGGCCCCTTCCCCCGCTATCGCCGCCCTCCCCCTGTCGTCGGTCGCCACCGGCCGCCTTCCCCCGCCCCTCTTGCCGGTTGTTTTCAACTAATGTGAGGTAAGTTTTTCAACTACATTTGTTGTAATTTCTACAAATTTTTGTATTGCATTGTTAGAATTTTATAGTTAGTTCATATTTATGTTGAAATATGGGATTTGTGTGAGGTTATTACTCTAATTTGTTTCAAGATTTGGGTAAATGCGAATTAGGGTTTAGGTTTGGTAGTTTGAAGTTAAAATTTGACATGGTGGGAGGATAAAATGGTTTAATTGATAATGTTGTTGAAATGTGGTATTTGTGTGAGGTTATTGTTCTAATTCGTTACAAGAATTTGGTAAATGCGATTTAGAGTTTAGGTTTGGTAGTTTGAAGTTAAAATTTTATATGTTGGTGGAATGAAATGCTTTAATTGATAATGTTGTTGAAATATGGTATTTGTGTAAGGTTATTGCTCTAATTTGGCTGGAGATTTTGCTCAATGCAATTTAGGGTTTAGGTTTGGTAATGTGAAGTTGAAAGTTGATATGTTGGTGGAATGAGATACTTTAGTTTATAATTTTGTTCAAATGTGATGTTCGTATAAAGTTGTAGCTCTTATTTGTCTGAAGATTTTGCCCAATGCAATGTAGACTTAGATTTAGTAATTTAAGTTGAAATTTGATATGTTGGAGGAATAAAGTGGCCAACTGTGGATGAATTATTAGTTTTGTGAAATTCATAAGAATATAGGTATATTTGTAGAAATTTATGAGTTTTTTTTGTGCTTGTAGAAATTTATAAGTAAACATATGTAATATATAATTGAGTAATTTATGCAATAATTATAATTAAGAATTAAAATTAATTCTTATGCAATAACTTATGCGGTTATTGTTATTTGAGCAGAATATGAATGCTCCTCCACATCGTAGGTGGATGTATAATAGATTACTGCCTGATCGTAGTAGTTATATGCAAGAATTTCTAGATTGAGTAAACCAATTTGATGAATTTGCATGTAGACAGATAGAGTTTCTGAATGGGAGAAAGTATAGATGTCGTTGTGCTAAATGCATAAATAGGGTGTACTTGACACTTGATGAGGTCAAGATGCACCTTATGTATAAGGGTTTTGTGAAAGGGTATTGGTTTTGAATAAGTCATGGGGAAATAGAACCTCAGCAATATGATTTTAGGTATTCAAATAGTGAAATTCATGAAATTGGAGGTTCAAGTCACATTAATAATGACTACTATGAATCGCACGTAGATCGAATGGCGGACATGGTTGATTATGCTATAATGGCAAATCAAAATGTAAGGGAAGAGGAGTCAAGCACTTGCCGAGAACTATTTTATAATATGGTTCAAACTGCTCAACAACCCTTATATGATGGTTGTTCCACCCACAGTGAGCTCTCTGCTGCAGTGAGACTGTTGAGTATCAAATCTAATTATAACATGCCACAGAACTAGGTGAACAAAGGTTACAAGAAACTGCGGGAAACAGCTCAGAAGAACCGACTGGGTACTCTAGAAAGTGGTGGCCCATCTCTCCACACCTGTGACTCGATCCCTATGCATGAGAATAGGAGGCGTCTGGTAAATGAATTTGCTATGTATTTCTTCAACTTTAATACTGTGGTTTGGCTTGTGGTTGACATAATTCCGTGTGGCATGTACATAGAGGGAAAAACTTGGGACGGAACCCACAATTTTTGAATTATTCAGTCGCACTCACAAACTCTATGGCTAAGAAGATACCTGTTAGGTTGACAAGAAATCAGAACAAACATATGTAAGTAATTAGCTATTCTCAATCTTTATTGGTAGTTCAACCTGAACTTGTATACTTTACTTTCATTAACTGTAATACATATGATTTCTTGTTCATGTTGTGGTATTGTAGGAATCCTTTGAACGTGAATTTCAAAATGTAATCAACTCTCAAGGGACCTGGGATGGGACTTCTCAATATCTAAACTAGCCACTTCCAAACCCAAATGAGTTGTGGGTGAAGACGTACAAGAATAAATAGGGACGTATTTATGGCATTGGCGATGAGGCTGTCAATATTAGGTAATACGGTTACTTCAGTCCCACTCAAAGAGCCGGTACAGTTTTCATAGTAAAGTTTCAATGAACATGGTTATATGATAAGTCTACCTAATTGTAATACTAATGCACACTTCACTTAAATGCCTATCAGCAGGTACTGGTTATACGTCATCGCAACAAGAGCTGAATGACTAAAGGGTCGTAGTAACCAACTTGGGGGGTAAGCTAACTTCACAAGCTGAAAGTTGCCAGTTGCCTATGGAGAAATGTAAGCAACTAGAGGAATCCAGCAAATTGCTCACCCAAAGCAACCAACAACTGAGCCAACAAATGATGAGCATCGATCAGCGCCTGCAAGCTTTCTTCCAAACGAGATAAGCTTCTGGCTCGAGATCTCAGCCACCCTTTACTCATCAATCAAAACATAATGAGGATGAAGATGAGGATGAGGAAGAGGAAGAAGAAGAGGAAGATGATGATCCTCACCTTAGTGATTGAGTTGGTTGCAGTATTCACCATGGTGGCTCTCCTGCTTGGTTCTTCATGGAGTACACCTCTTGCTACTTGCTTCCCCTCCCTTGGTGCTTATCTCATTCCCCTCTCCTTGGTGCTTATGTCATTCCGCTGCCTTTGGCGCTTGCTTCTCCCTCTTTTGCAAACATAACGTTACTTTTAATTACTAGCAACTTATGGTTTGTTGGGATTTGTAGTTTGTGATACGTAGAGACTTTGTTTGGGAGCTGTGCTTTGTGAATTCAAAATCCATGGTTTGAAGTGTTGCTTTGGATGTGATATTCAACCTTTGTGTGCCTTGGAATTGTTGAGAACGCTTCGAGTGAAGCCATACTCGAAGCCATTGGATGTTGATTGAAATGTATGTACTAAGGGGTACGATCAAAAACAAGCATTGTTATTTAAAAAAAATTAGAAACTTAGTGACAGAGTGACGACGACATTGAAGCATTTGTTTTTTTATGGGGCAGAAGCCAGCGACGGACAGGGGATCCGTCGCCAGTAGCGATGGAAAATCAGTCTCTATGTTCGTCGCTGGTGGCGATGGATTTTTCGATCCGTCACCGCCTGCCCCGCTATTTTTTTCCACGCAAAAAAAAAGGTATGTCGCAAGGTCCGTCCCTGATTCTGTTGTTCGTGGCAACGAAATTTCATAATTCCGTCGTCAGGTACTCAGCGAGGAGCGAAAATCCGACAACCGTTTTTTGTCGCCAATTCCGTCGCTGATATCAAAGTTTCGTCACTGATAAGTCTTACTCTATCACTGATTCCATCTTTATTTGGTATTTTTTGGTAGTGTATGGGTTGCTTGTGGGAGAGTGTTTCCTCTGGGCAACGGCTGACCAGTCGCCAGCATGAGGCCTCACCGCCGTCCTTCCTCTCTCTCTCTCTCTCTCTCTCTCTCTCTCTCTCGTTCATGTATGTAAGGGTCACTGGGGAGGGCATCGCGAAAAGCCTGAAGAAGTCCCCCCCCTTTTTCGTGGTCTTTTTCCCCATGAATGAAAAGGGGGCCTCGACCCCTTTTTATTTCTTTCCCCTTCCTTTTTTTTGGGTTGTTTTGGTCAATTGCTCAATCAACTAAAATTGCTAGTCCAATCTTGTACCTCCTATTCTAAACCCAATCGTTAATACAATCGGTCGTCAATTATTCGTTCCCAAATACATTGATGTTCGATTTTAATAAACCTCGAAACTAATTCTAAGGTTAACAACTTAATCGCATTCAATTCCTACTCGACTTAGTACCGGATAATAACCCCTACTAACGCTTATTAAAAATCATCGTAATGTTTTCAAACTCATAATAATAATAATAATAATAATAGCAAAAAGAATATTCTTTTTAATAAAATTATTACTCACATAAGCACATCAATAATAATTTAACTTATATCGTTAATAAAATACGATTTTACTACGGAAAACGGCAATACGACCAGCTTAACGTAAATTACGGAATGCGAGCCTTACATTAAGAGATGATGATGACTTGAAACAAAAAATGCAGAACCCACATTTTTGCACCGAAAATAAGATATTTTTATAATACATTATCAAAATATCGTATTTTTATAATATCTGATTTGTGCTTTAAAAAATTATTATTTTTAGAATTTTATTTGATTTTTTTATAGGTGTTGAATAATTCAGGAAAAATGCTGAAAAAATGAAAAAAATGCTAAGAAAGGGATTTAGGCCCAATTGGCATAGCCCAATTCATATAACCCAAAAGTGCCAAAAATAAAAAATAATAATACTAAAATCCCTACCCATCCTCTCGCGCCTCTCACATGATCTTCCCCCTCCCCGTTAATTCACTCTCTCTCTCTCCTGTGGCTGAAACAAAATAGACCTAAGCCCCCCTCTCTTCGGTTCTTCTGTCTTCGACATCCTGACCACCATCTCCATCTCGCTCTCAACCACACAGCACCAGTAACATCTCCACCATCTTCATCCTCATCCAACATCGAATCCCGCACCACAATTAGCCAACACATCATCATCAGTACCAACCACAACAAGCATGAGTGAAGGGCCGATATTGAAGGGCTCGGATATAGATCAAGGCTGCTGCAACGCTACGTAATCTAGGTTTAGTTGGAGTTTTTTAGGTTTCAATTTTAGGGTTTTTAGTTAGTTTAATTCAAGTATTAGTAATGTAGGGTTTTGTTTTGATTCCCTAGTTTAGTTTTCGAATTTCAGTAATTTCAGTAGTCTGGTTTGATTTTCGAATGCCGAATTCATTTTTCAAGCTTGTAATTTCGTATATTTGGAGCTTAATTTGTTGATTTTGAGTAGGTTTCATGAATTTTGGCTTGTAATGGACTGTTCTGGGTTTTTCGTGACTGAATTCCAATTCCCCCCTCCCCTGTTTTCTTCTTCGGGTTGCTTTGTTTTACTTTCTCTGTTTCTATTGGTGCTTAAGGTTTGGGTTGTTGAATGTGTCATTTTTGTGCTACTGATGAAGATCGAACAATAAACTGGGTTGAGCTTACGAGCGGTGAAGCCCTGATTCTTTCCATCTCCTTTGTTCTGATTGTTTTTCTGTTCTTGCTTGTTTTTGTTCTATTTTGGATAGTGATGATGTTGAGTGCTATTGGGTTTTGGTTTAGGAGACGTGAGCTTGGATTCTATAAGGACTTAGGTGATCAAACCCAACTTTAGTTTGCCAGGTTGAATCCTCTTTTTCCTTCCCCTGTTATACTCTGTATTTCCAGATTATGATGCTCATTCTTATGAGGATTACTTGGAGTATACATTATATTAATTTTTGATTTGAAGTCCCTAGATTATGTTGGTCTTTTTTATTTTTGATTTTCATTATGTTGTATTATGGATTATGTTTGGACTTGATTATGTTGGTCTTGATGGCATTTATTACTAGATTACTTTCTTCAATGTGGTTGAGTTTGGTTTTGCTATTTTATCTAGTTTAAAGAATATTAGAGTTTGCGAATAATTAGGGATTATTTAGAATTTTATCTAGTTTCCGTTGTTTGTTATTTTAATTGGTTTAGAATGGTGCTAGATTAGTTTATTTTCATGCTTAGTGACCTTAATCTCATCTTCGTCCCTGAGGAGATGACCCTCGAGTACTATGGCAAAAGGCATACGCTTGCAGCTTTAAGTTTATGCTCAAAATCATCATACAAGTTTTTGGCACCGTTGCTGGGGACGACAACATGAGATTAGGTCACATTTTCTGTTTTTTTAGCTACTTTCTTATTAGTTACATATATTTTGTCTTACTCTGTTTATTTAATTATTAGTCATGATTAGTTTAGTTCATTTCTCCAAAAATCAAAAAGAAAAATAGAAAATTTAAAAATTGAAAAAAAAAGCTGGAAAAACATGAAAACCTCTAAAAATTGATAAATTTTAAAAACTTCAAAAAGAAAATGTCGAGTTTCTATTTCCCTCAATATGAGCATGAAATATTTTGGCGATATTTGAGTAGATTGAATGATTTTCATGCTCAATGTGTTGATCATTGTCTTGAGAAATGGAAAATTTGCCAAGTAATCTTTAAGGGTCTTAATAATGAATATCAGGGTCATGTTGAGACTATGTACCCCGAGGGTTTAGGATGTTTATTCACTAAGACTCCTAATGAGATATGGGATTTCTTTGAGTATTTGGCTCATGACACGTGGGAGTATGACAATGCTAGAGAGGCTTTTGGTCACCCTATTCCCGACCTTTATATGATGCATGTTGCACCTTTAGTTGAGAGTCAGATTGGGGGTATATCTTATTAGCACTCTCATACTCCATGTGCTCCTATTTCATGTTATTCCTCTAATCATGATGTTGATACTTGTCCATTGCTTGATAGACCACATAGATTAGAGGCATTGGCTGCCTTTAGTAGGGAGATTTACTTATAGAGTTTACTCAAGACTCACCTTAGTTTAGGCTTTCCAACACCCTAGGCTAGGTCTTGTGAGGACTTTGATGTTAGGAGTGAGGCATCAATTCCTTCAGGGCATGATTATTATGATGATATGCCTTCAGATGACATTGAGTTTTTGAGTGATCCTTCATCTCCTTTAGGAGTTACATCCTCCCTAGATTTTATCAGAGTTAGTGCCACCCTTGAAGATAGTCTAAATGTTAATAACATGTCTTCCTTTGACTCTCTTACAAGAGCTTGACGAAGGAGATGGATTTGAGACTGATGCTAGTCCTAATGATCTGTGTGGCTTATTAGTTGAGTTAGAGAATACCTTTTTCTAGGAGCATTGTCCTGAACAACCTTTTATTGTGGAAGTTAATAAGGTTACACCCCTTGATGAGCTTAGTGATCCCATTTATGATGAGTCTACCCTTGACTTAGCCCCCATCCCTCGTATTTCATCTCTTTCTTCTCACCTCCCCATTTTTCTTCCTTCTCTAGACCCTCCCTAGTCTGCTTTCTAAAGCCTGAGATTCCTGTGCTTGGCAGTCCTTGTTTAGATTAGACTCTTGATGACAATGAGATAGAGAGATTCAAGGTTCACTTTGAAGTGAAGGTCTTGACTTTAGGCTATCCTATGAGCTTTGATTGTCACATTTCATTTGATTGACCTTGCCTTTGTCCTCTTCTGTGCCCCTTTAGAGATGTTATACTTCATTTTGATCATTCAGACCATTCTCGGTGGCCTATGCATTCATATAATCATGTCATTATTAGACCATTGACTAATACATATGATGTTCCATATACAAATATCGCTTTTGATTGGGCTAAGAGCTTTGATAAGCTCAAGAGAGCCTTGACTTGCATTGCACTTATGTAATTTATTTGGGTTAAGCCTCTTATTTCTATATGCTTTCATTTTAGTTTTGGTACAATCAATACCCAACTTGGTATGATCATTCCCCCCCTTTCCTACTCTTCTCTTTCTTTTCTTTATTACTTTTTGTACATAGTTGTGGATATTTAGGACTAGGATTGTGTGGGTTATCGATTTTGAGGAGAAATTTGGGATTTGTTGAGTTGTGTTGGCTATTATCACCCTTGGTTGTGTTATGCTGTATTTTGTTTTTTTGAATACTTGTTAGTTGTGGATATCTAAGATTGTGAATATTTGTGGATATCTAGGATTTTTCGTTTTATGTTTTAGTTGTGTGTTTTGTTTCCTTGGCTTTGTGAGTTTTTGTTTTTCTTTGGGTTTTGTTTTTGTTTCATACATTTTGTTTCCTTTTTGGTGTTTTAGTGGTTTTATTTTTCTTTTATGTTTTGTTTTTCTTTTCTTTTGAGTCTTGTTTGTTTTAGGTTACATTTCTTTTGTCTTTTAATCTATAGTTCCTTGTTTTCTTGTGTATTTTTGTTTTTTTAGGATGTTTTAGTTGTGCTTTGTGTATTGGTGATATGTTTTTATAAATATGTGACTAGTGCTTTCTTTTTGTCTATTGGTTTCATAATTTGTTTTTCTTTTGAGTCTTGTCTCGTTTAAGGTTTCTTTTTGTTTAGTTTTGTATTTAGTAGGTCTTTAGTTTTGGTTTAGTTTTTATTTTAGTGATTATGTGTGATTTGGTCTTGTTTTAGTTTTGGTTTTGGTTTGGTTTTGGTTTGATTTGGTTTTGGTTTGGTTTGGTTTTAGAATTGGTTTTTGTTTCGCTTTCTTTTGTCATTTCAACTTTGGTGATTTAGTTTTTGGTTTTGTTTTTGATTTTCGTCATGTCCTAATTTGTATATACTTCTGACTTTATAAGTTTTTATGGTTGTGTAGCTTATGTGATTGCTTTTTGGTGCCTTAGTTTGCACAATGAGGACATGGTGGAGCTTTGGTGTGGGGGTGAGGTACCCATTTGTATATAACTTTTTCGAAAATTTTGAAAAATTCAAAAAGTTTTTTATTTTTCTTTAGGGTTTTGTGTGTTTCTTTCGACGATTGTGTTCCCATGTTACTAGGTCATTGAGTTATATATAAATAAAGTTTGCATGGTAAAATGTTTTGGTTAAGGAAGTAGATTCGATTTTTCATAATAACCTCATCTCATATGTATGATTTTTTACTACCTTGCTCACCTTATCATTAATTTGGCATGTGAACTTTTTGTTTGCCGAAGTTGCCTTCTATATTTTTGAAAATGTCAAAAAATTAAGGAAAAAGAAAAAAATGTCCAAAAAAGAAGTGAATAAAAACCCGAGCACCAATGTTCATAGCTACTATCTTTATTTTATATCTTTAATTCGCTTGAATATGCGCTATTTTACTTGATTAAACATTTGTTTGCGCAAAGAAATAAGCATTTTGCACAATTGAGTAAAATTCCTTTTTAGGGAAGCCCTAAATATTTGTAAGTCAAGTGTGTTTATGTGTGTGCGTTATTATTCTCAAAAAGAAAAAAAAGAGAAAATGGAGCAAACAAGGTAATAGGCGAGGAAACGAGAATTGTGTCGATGTTATCAACTTGATTCGTAAGAGTTGATACACATTTGCACATGCACCAAGGTGTACATATTATTGCATATTGTGTGTGGCTGAAAAATGAGAGTCAGGATGCTTGTTTTGACTTGGATATCTTATGATTTTACATTCTGTTTGTATATAATTTTGTAATTTGGCTACTAGTGTATTGCAATTGCCTAGATTATGTACATAATTTTTCCATTATTTGTGCATATGTTCATGTTTTGAAAAACCCAAAAAGGATCTTCCTTTGTTTTTGAAATGGTTTTTGTTGGTATTTCAATGGAAAACACTCACAAGACCTCACTCATCCACTTAGAAAACTGAGGGGTTTAAAGAGCTTGTTGGATATGTTAAATGCAATCATGATTCCTACGAAAGTGAGTTAGGATTTTCTTTTTCTTATTCTCAATTTCTTTTTAGGAAGTTTAGTTGTTTTACTTGAGGAACCAACAAAATCTTGCTATGGGGGTATTTGTTTGCACCGAAAATATGATATTTTTACAATACATTTACATCTTATTTGTTCTTAAAATGATTGCTATTTTTAGAATTCATTTAATTTGATTTTATTTTATAGGTGTTGAATAATTTAGGAACAATGATGAAAAAATGGAAAAAATGCTAAGGAAGGGACATAACCTAGTTATCTAGTTATCTCTTATAGCCTAACTCACATAACCTAAAAGAGGCAAAAACAAAAAATTAAAAATCCTAAAATCCCTACCCATCCTCACGCAACTCTTACATGATCTCCCCCTCCTCCTTAATTCACTCTCTCTCTCTCTCCCTTGGTTGAAACAAAACAGACCCAAACCCGCCTTTCTTTAGTTCTTCTGTCTTCATCCTCATCCAACATCGACAATCAGCCAGCATACCATCATCAGCCAGCATATCATCATCAGCATCGCCAACATCAGGCGCGATTGAAGGGGCTCGGGTATAAATCAAGGCAGCAGTGGCGCCAGGCAATCTAGGTTTAGTTTGAGTTTTTCGGTTTCAATTTTAGGGTTTTCAGTTAGTTTAATTCTGAGTATTAGTAATTTAGGTTTTTGTTTTGATTCCCCAATTTAGTTTACGAATTTCAGTAATTTCAGTCGTCTGGTTTGATTTCCGAATGTTAACTTGTAATTTCATATATTTGGAGTTTAATTTGTTGATTTAGAGTACGTTTGATGAATTTCAGCTTGTAATGGACTGTTCTTCGTTTTTCATGGGTGAATTTGAATTACCCCCTATTTTCTTCTTCGGGTTGCTCTGTTTTACTTTTTCTTTTCTACTGGCGCTTGAGGTATGGGTTGTTGAATGTGTCGTTTTTCTGCTGGTGATAAAGTTCGAACAGTGGACTGAGCTGAGCTTACGGACAGTGAAGCCCTGATTCTTCCCCTTTCCTCTGTTCTGCTTGGTTTTTTGGTCCTGCTTGTTTTTGTTCTAATTTAGACAGTGCTGACGTTGAGCGTTGCTGGGTTTGAGCTTAGGAGATGTGAGCTTGGATTTTATAAGAACTCAAGTGATCAACCCAACTTTGGTTTGCGAGGTTGAATCCTCATTTTTCCTTCCTCTATTGTGCTCTGTATTTCCAGATTATGATTCTCATTCTTATGAGGGTTGGTTGGAGTTTACATTATGTTAATTTTTGATTAGAAGTCCCTGGATTATGTTGGTCTTTTTTATTTTTGATTTTCATTATGTTGGATTATGGATTATTTTTGGACTTGATTATGTTGGTCTTGATTACATTTAGCAGTAGATTGGTTACTTCAATATGATCGAGTTTGGTTTTTCTATTTTATCTAGTTTAGAGAATATTAGAGTTTGCGAATAATTACGGATCATTTAGAATTTGATCTATTTATAATCTATAGTTTCAGTTGTTTATTGTTTGAATTAGTTTGGAATGTTGCTAGATTAGCTGATTTTCATACTTAGTGACCTTAATCTAATTCTCGTCCCTGAGGAGACAACCCTCAAATATTACAACAAAAGTTGTATGCTTGTGACTTTAAATTTATACTAAAAATCATCATACACAAGACTTTCTGGAATGTGTATGAATTTGTTTATTTAGCTTAGTTAGTTGGGCCTACTTACCTGTATTGGTCTAATCAAATTAAGATTAAACATTTCAGGCTAACACAAGATTCTATCATAGTTCAGATATGAAACTAACGGCATTAAAGTATTTTAGCATTCAAATGACATCACATGACATCCCCCAGCCTACCTAGCTACAGAAGCCCAAACATAGAATATAATTTTCCTCATATTATTAGTTATATCCTCATTACGCTTGCTAGGACAAAGATGAAGGATGTTGACTGTTTTATGATATTGACATTAGAAATCTAGTTAATAATGCATGTAATGTTTAGAATGTATTATCTCATAGACTTGAAAAACAAAAGTTTAAATGTTGTGAACATTGTCGATGCTCACGCTGTAGCAGCGAATTATTTTGTCCACAATTGGGATGGGCCTGTCATTTAAATTATGCATGGTGCACATCCGAAATGATCACATATCTGTTATTTCATTTGGACATATTTAGGCCACAGATCTGTTCTTTTCATGTGTACACAGTTTTAAGTTATGTGATTGTTTCTTTTCATGTATGGAGAGTCTAATCCTTGAAGCAAAATGTTTGGTATGACATGTGGTCCACCCACAAAGGGCAAATATATCAAACTCAACTCATCGTGTTGTTCTTTTCCCTTCCTTCAAAAATAAGCTTTGTTTATAATATTTGAGTAAATAGGTAATGAACAAGTCATGCACACTAATGGCTTGTTTGGTTCTATGTAATCGAAGTAGTAATGCAATCAAAATGGTAATGGTGATTCCATTACCATGTTTGGTTACCATTAAGGAATGTAATCAAGATTGCATTGTAATTACATTTATCCCAATCTATGTAATTACAATTACTTGACTTTTCCTAAACAATTTTGATTGCATACCTTTGAATCAAAATCTTTCCAACTATAAGCTGTTATATTTGAGAACTTTCTCTCTCTTATCTCCATTATCTCTCCTCTATTTCCCCTCTCTTATTACTTTGACACCATTTTTTTAAAGGTTTGAAGCTCCACTCACCTCTCTCTCTCTCCTCTCTATATTAGATAAAGTTTAACATAGACCATAATCGTATTATTGTAACTGTATTTTTGTACGTTCTAGACATCATCTCTCTCTCTCTCTCATGTCATCATCATCATCATCATCATTTTCTCTCTACTTGGTAAACTTGAACAATATTACATTATTGTAATTTATAAGAAATAGAGTGATGTAAGTCTCATGCGGAACATTGTAATCATGATGATAAAATATTTGATGATATTTATCAACGAAGCTACAAATAATTAAAATAGGCAAAAATAAAATGCGAATTGAATTGTAAGTACTTCCCGTCACGTGTAAAATTAAGTATTGTTTGTAGCTGAATTCATTCCATTATACTTGTAAGAACTTTGTAACCAAACATTGTAATGCAATTATTATCTCATTCCATTACACTAACAATTGCATTACATGGTTGATTCCATTGCATTACTTTCAACCAAACGCTACATAAGAGTTAGGGTAAAGCCCAGCACTTTCAAACAAGTGTTGAAAATGACGCTTGGGTTCTACCCTACTTCCCCCATGTGATCCATTTATATATTTTTTTTAATAAGGTAACATGCAAGAATTAACATTAAATCAAGTAAATTTCCCTCATTCACGAGGGCATACCCTGATTTACAAGATAACTATATGATTATAGCCCAATGCCTAAATACTTTGATTACTTTCTATCTACAATATGAATTTTGAAATTTTGTTCAATAACCTTCACTTTGTGCTTTGCATTAACAACTGTCTACCTAAACATCCTAGAATTTCTTTCATAGTAAACCTAATAAGTAGTACTAGCAGTAGAAGGAAAAATAACTGCCTATTGGGTTGTTGACATCTTATGAATCAACTATTCATTTGAAATGATTCTTGAGTATCAATTACAAACAAGGACGGATAATCTACTTGGAGCGTACTCGGGGAAGCTATATTTTGAAAATAATGATTAGTGTCGGTACGTTCCTGCTCCCCATAGAAAATACAGCTAGTGTCACCGCCTTTTATCCACTTCTGAAATCTCTCCCTCATTAGCATTCCCCCTTCGATTGTCAACTAAAGGCAAAAAGCATATTTTGGCAATTGTAATTTTTACAGCAAAATTTTCCACCAAGATTCTTAAGCTCTTGAGCTCTATTGTTCCACAAAGGCTTATGTGATGCTAAATGAGAGTATTTTCCATTTTGTAAGATAACCTAGTTATTTCGAGGCCTATAAGTCTATTAACTTTGAGGACTCTTTTGATTCATGATCTTTCTCATATGCGAACTTGCATATGATGTGCAAGGGTAATCCATGATTTAGATCCATTGAAATAGATACCACAGATCCATCTATAAGAATTAAGATTTAGAATTCAAATAGCAAAATAGCTCCCTCACAGTAGCTTGACTTGAAAGCCTATAGTTTCTATTACCTAGGCCACCAAATCGATTTGTCACAACTGGCATCTGTCCAAGCTATAGGAATAAACTTCCTTGTGTCTTCACCACCTCCCCATAAAAAGTCTCTACACCTCCTTTCAACCTCCTTAATCGTATGTTGGCCAAAATGGATATAACACTCCAATAAATATGCATAGACATGAGCATAAAATTCATAAGTTGTAATCTCTCAGCATAACTGAGGATTCTTGAATCCCATTCTTTGATCATTGCAGCAATTTCTAGAATCAAAATATTACAATCTCTTGCACTCAATTCACCATCCTTTAAAGGCGCACCGAATACTTCATTAGTAGATGCCCTTTTTCCATTCTTGTCAATTGCATAAGTTCACCCTCCATTTTCCTGAGCAACACATTATTTCTTCATATTAGCCTCTAAACTATGGGCCTTACCCAAGTGTTTTAGAATATCGATAACACATCATGAGGACTGAGCCACAATATCAAGAGATCATCAGTTTTAAAAGTCAAGTGGTTTGACTATAACCCCTTAATGCAAGGATGAATTTGAAATCTATTATGTGAAACTTATTATGTGAAACCATCTTCCTAAAAGCTACAGATGAGTATTTCATCCCTATAATAAATAGTAAAGGAGAAATCGGTTCCCTTGCCCCAAACCTCTCCTATTTCTAAAGAAACTGTACAAGCTCCCATGGTAAGTTAACAAGAATGCAGCTAAACAAATACACTCATAAATGTAGTTAAAAGACTTATCAAGAATGCCTACACTTTTCAACATCTAAACTAGGATATACCAATTAATTATGTCATATGTTGGATATAATGCAACAACTAGCTTTTTTTTTCATAGCTTCTCCTTGTTCAACATAGGAGGATTAGAAGCCACTTGTGGGAATTTATTACTCCCTTTTCCCTGGGCTTGTTAAACTCATTTGGGATTGGTTTTGTTAGTGTTGTGGGATGAAAGCTAACCACCATACACGCGTGTCTGCACCGCTTGCTACGCCATGGCCAAGGGTTCGTGTGTCATGGGTTTGTCACCTGTGCTAGCCAGTATTTACCATGGCCTTAACGGGCTTACTATGGCTGCGAAGCCTTCTCATTCACGGTCATTCTTCCCCTGGCACTATCTCCATGGTTGGCTTGCCCGTTATTTCAAGACTTACCATGCCTTGCAACCTCCCCCTCCGGGCCCTTTGATGGTGAGCTACTCTGGGTCAGATATGACGCGCAACAACCTTGGAGATGTTCGCGAGCTTATACATGAGGGCAGAATATCTGACATGGGTTGTCTAATGCTGGGGAAGAACCGATCAGAGACCCTTATCGACGATGGGACTTTGGATTCGGATAAGTCAGATTTTCTGATCTCTCTTCGAGACGGCTTCCTTCCCATCCGTCGGGATGCGACCTTCTATGTCGAACCCTATAGCCCGCACCGATTTAGTAGGCAATTTGGGTTTTGCCAGGGGATCCCTGGAGTACTTCTTGAAGATCCTCGCACCCGGGAGGTGTCGTACGAGAATGCCTTTTTATATTGGAGACGACTACTCTTTTTGGGGACTGCGTCTCAGGGCTCTCTTCCCTGTCGTTCCTTGGCCTTGAATCAACACATCTCTTCGACTTACAAGATTTGGTGGCCCAAGGTGACTATTAGTGACCTTCGTTCCAGCGCTTCCATTCTGCATAAGAGTACGAAAGCTAGTTCATCCTGGCAAGACAAAGATGCAGAGGTTGGCTCGTCGAAGAAGGTCAAGGGGAAGAAAGGAAAGGATCCGGTAACCGATTTAGATGCTGAGGGTTCGGAGTCTGGTGGTGACGCTCATGGGTCTCCGAGAGTTCACCTTTCTGAGAGAAAGCAAGGTTTGGCACCGGACAATGACAGCGAACCAGAGTCTGATGCGAACTTCAGACATGGGCGGCGTAAGAGGCGCGAGACTGCGACCCCTAAAGCTGCTAGAGTCAACCTTGGGGATGAATTTTTTGATGACGTCCAGAGCTGCTCAGGCGAGCCGGGCGATCTTGAGGACGTATGTACCATTCCCTCGCCCTTTACTGTCATTTATTTTTGTTTTCCTGCTTTGGTTTTGATCAGCATAGAATGATTCTATACTTATCTTGTTCTACCCCTCTTCTTTTTTTATTCAGATTGGGAAGTTTGACCTAGCACAGGAGACGACACCCATTGTCGATGAGCAGTTACTTGAGGATGTCAGTCTTGCTGCTAAATCTTCTACCCACAAGGCAACCCCGGGTACTGGCAAGGACATTGAGATCGTGAGGAAGCGAACATCCCCTCATGAGGTTGGGAGTTTAGCTTCCAGGGAAACAGAGACCTTGTGCGCATCAGCTACTCAGAGTCATCACTCAGTCAATGGCCCTAACTCGCTTGAGGTTGCTTCTAGGGGGTTACTCTCTGCTGACACTGATGTTGGCACTCCTGGGGGTTCGAAAGGGAAACTTTCTCGTGCAGCTGCTCCCTCCTTTACCTCCTTTTGTCCCGGACCCAGCTCTCAAAGTATTTTCACTGTCGCCATTCGAGTGATGGGGTCCAAGTATTTGACAAGTTTGAAGAACATAAAATTTGAAGAAGTAGAGGGAAAACTTCAAAGTGCCCCCATGATCTATAAAGGAATTGAGCGGCTTTGTGGAGACCCGACCCCTTTGAAAAAAAGGGTGGAGGATTATGGGAGCGCCGTGTCAGCCTTCTTATCATTAAAGAAGGCAACTTCCTCGTGCCGCCACCCAAATGATGTAGCGAAGGAGAAGGCACTGTACACTGAGCAGGTTGATCTCGCGCGCTCACGCCTTGCCACTGCGCGTGCCGATCTCAATGCGGTGACAGGGAAACTCAAGGGGGTGGCGCAAAGGATTGTTGATTTGGAGGACGTGCTTCGCCTGGCCTGGGAAGAGGAGCACCAGCTTAAGGGTGACGTCCAAGTCCAATCTTCCCTACTGGAGGCTACTGAGGAGGAAGCTAAAGTGAGATCCAAAGCTCTTGCCGACCTCGAGATGGTACCCACTCTTTCTTCAGATGATGCCAAGGAGTTGGAGAGGCATGAGTAGATCATGCTAGCACTACAGGTGTCGCTTGACCCCAGCGCTTGGATGGACACCGATTGATCCTAGCAGCTTTTTTTTTTTTTTTGGTTCAAATATTTGTAATAGACTTTGTGTCATCCTTTATATGAAATTTGACCGCCACCCTACTGTCTTTCTTTTATTATGTTTGACTGAACTTGATATTTAATTTACCAAGCTGCCTACGTACTTATGGAAACATTGCAATTCCCAATAAGATCAAGTCATCACATAGTTCAACAAAACAAACCAAAATAAATTTGTATATATTTGTTTTGCCGTACATAGTTTATACTCTTGCGGGCCAGGAGTATTACAAGTGAATTTAACTTGAAAGAACGAGCAGTTTAAGCTCTTACTTAGGAGCTTTACAACATTCTATTTTAAGGATAATAGCGCTTCAAGAACTTGTTGTTTATGGGTCCTACGCGCACTCCATTAGCACCAATTATCTTGTAGGCTCCATTTGTGTAAACTTCTCTGACCACATATAGACCATCCCACTTGGAGGTGAATTTGCTTCAAGATTTGTGGGAGACAACAATCGGTCTTCTTACTGCCAACACCTAGCCTCCGACTTGGAAAGATCGCGGTCGAACCTTTTTGTTGAACGCTCTTGATAGACGGGCTTGGTAGCATTCTAGCTTTTGTTGTGCCTGATTTCTTTTCTCATCAAGGGCCTCCAGCTCAGCCATGCAAAGCTTGTGATTTTCGTCTTCTGTCAAACCTTCTTGTATGGCGATGCTCAACGACGGAATATGGAGCTCCAATGGTAGTACGGCTTTAACTCCATACACCAGAGCAAAGGGGGTCGACTGTGGCGGCGTCTTGTATGTAGTTCGGTATGCCCAAAGAACCTCCCCTAGTCTTTCGTGCCAATCTCTTTTAGACTTTGCGACAACTTTTTTGAGTAAGTTGCAAAGTGTTTTATTAAAGGCTTCTGCCAGGCCGTTTGCAGGGGCATGGTACATGGAAGACTTATGCTGGGCGAACTTAAACTTCTCACATAGGCTGGTCAACGGGCTGTTGACGAAGGGCTTACCATTATCAGTGATGATGTATCTCGGCACACCATATCAATAAATAATGTGCGTCCTTATGAAGTCGACCACATTTTCTTTTTTAACTTCCCTTAGTGAAATTGCTTCCGCCCATTTAGAGAAGTAATTAGTGGCCGCCAAGATGTAGGAATGACTAGCCGGCGATTTAGGCCTGATTGGTCCGACGACATCAAGGCCCCATGCTTCAAATGGCCAGGATGCAACAATTGGGTGAAGAGGTTCTGGGGGTTAATGTATGAAGTTAGCATGGAAATGGCAAGCATCACATCTCTTTGTATAATCCATGCAATCTTGCAGCATAGTGGGCTAGTAGTAACCCATCCTTTTAATATGATCATGTAGCCTAGGCCCTGATTGGTGCGCTCCGCACACGCCTGAATGAGCTTCTGCCATCGTTTGCTTTGCCTCTTCCAGGTCCAAACATCGTAACCAAAGGCTAAGAAAAGAGCGTCGATAGAGTGTTCCATTGTAATAAAGGAAGCTCGAAGCTCTACTCTGTATTTTCGTCTTATGCCTTAAGTCACTAGGAAGTTTCTCGTGCTCTAAGTACTCAATTGTAGGTAGGCGCCAGTCTTCTTTGTCTATTTCAAGAACACAAATCATGTTGACATCACCATCTGAGTCTTCATCATCAGGCGGAACGACCCAGCAGCTACATACTGGAATTGTCATTCCTTTTTCTGCCCCCAGTGCCAAAGTGGCTGCGAGGTTTGCCAATGCGTCAGCCATCTTGTGGGCACTCCTTGGCACACGATCTAACTTGACCATCTCCAATTTATTTAGCAGGCGTAATGCCTGCCTGTGATACGGGACAAGGTCTTCTTTCTTAACCTCGTATTCGTCAAGTAGTTGATTGATGACCAACTGCGAGTCACCATATATGTTAAGGTCGGTGATCCCCATCTCAATGGCCATGTCAAGACCCAAGCCAAGCGCTTGATATTCCGCCACATTGTTAGAGCATAACTGAGTGAACACAAATGAATACGGGAGAATGTACTTTTCAGGGGAAACGAAGACCACTCCTGCAGCAGCGCCTTCACGCCTAGCCGCACCATCAAAATACATTTCCCAAGGAAGGAGGATATCGATGTAGAACACGTCTTCTCCCGGCAAATCATCATTTAGCTCCCAATCATCGAAAATGGGATGATCTGCTACGAAATCTGCCAACGCTTGTCCCTTAACCGCTTTTTGGGGTACATAGACAAGGTCGTACTGTTTTAAGATGACCGCCCATTTTGCCAGCCGCCCGTTTAAAATTGGCCTGGATAAGATGTACTTTATGGGATCAGCTTTGGAGATCACTTGTATTGTATAAGCCTGCATGTAATGCTTGAGCTTTTGGACGGCAAAGATGAGCGACAACCACATCTTTTCAATGGGGGAGTACTTAGATTCAGCACCAACCAACGTACGACTTAAGTAGTACAGGGCGACTTCTTTTCCTTCCTCATTTTCCTGTACACATAATGCTCCTAAAGATTGTTCTTGAGTTGCAATGTACAGTCGAAGAGGTTTGCCAGGGATGGGTGCTCCCAACACCGGAGGATGGGACAAATATTCCTTTATTTTCTTGAAAGTCGTTTGACATGAGTCGTCCCATTCGAACGGTGCTCCTTTTTTCATAAGGTGGCTGAAGGGATGGCAGCGTCTTGCAAGATTTGAGATGAATCTTCGGATGTATGGCAAGCGACCTTGAAGTCCGCGAAGCTCTTTGAGATTCTTCGGCTCGGGCATCTCTTGAATTGCCTTGATCTTCGATTTGTCGATCTCAATTCCCTGATGGTGAACGATGAACCCCAGGAATTTCCCGAAGGTGACACCGAACGCGCACTTGAGTGGGTTCATCTTCAATTGGCATCTTCGTAATCGGTCAAAGATTAGACGAAGATCTTGCAAGTGGTCCGCCCTCTTCTTGGACTTGACCGCCAAATCATCAACGTAGCACTCAACTTTTTTGTGAAGCATATCGTCGAAAATTGTTTGCATTGCCCTTTGGTAAGTTGCTCCTGCATTCTTAAGTCCAAAGGGCATCACCTTATAGCAAAAAATGTCTTTAGGTGTGCGAAAAGTTGTGGCCTCTTGATCCTCTGGTGCCATCAGAATCTGATTGTATCCTACGATACAATCCATGAACGACAGCGCTTCATGCCCTGTGGTTGAATCGATCATGAGTTCCGTGACAGGCAACGGGAAATCATCTTTAGGACAAGCATCATTGAGATCCCGAAAGTCCACACAAATAAGAAGTTGCCCATTTTTTCCTGACGGGCATGGTGTTTGCGATCCACGTTGGGTATTTGACCTCGCGAATGAATCCTGCCTCTATGAGTTTGTTGACCTCTTTTTCAATTTCCGGCACCAACTCCGGGCGAAAACATCGCTGAGGTTGCTTCTTAGGTGAAATACCCCTTTTGATAGACAGATGATGGACTGCTACCTTTGGATCCAACCCAGGCATTTCTTTATAGCTCCAGGAAAATACATCCTTGTACTCAGACAGGAGTTCCAAGTACTGTATTTCCTCCTCGGGTGTAAGTGATGAGCTTACGTAGATAGTACGAGGCTCTTCATTGGTCTCAAGACTTAACTCTTTTAACTCATCAACTGTAGCTTGCCCCCCATCTTCAAAGGTTTCAGGAATTTCAGCCAGCTCTATTTCTGAGTCTGAGTCATCACATTCATGTGCTGTGATATGATTAGAAGGAACAACTTCTTCTTCCTCCGCCTCGTTGCTAGAGTTAGAGTTGTTTTGTTGACCTGTGAAGATCACAATACACCTCTTTACTCTTAATGACCTGTCCGTTTTCACATCCAAGTTGGAGAAACGATTCATACGAGAAGAGATAGAGCTCTGAACTTCATTTATCACTCCCAAGCGGCTAAACACAGAACTTTTCTCCTGCTGAAGTCGGGAGCTTGAAAACTCTTTACCAGTTTTTATCCTGACAAACCATGAGCGCCTTGACTGGGAAACATCTTTGATTCTGTTAAATACAGAGATTTCGTAGCCTTTCCCTTTCCCCATTCGGGTGAACACTGATGGATGTTTTCTCGAAGCGGGCGATTGCAGCCTATCAAACACAGAGGGTTTTGGGTTAGCTGAAGCACTTTCCTATTCACTCTCATCCACCTCTTCAGCTGAGATGTGTTAGGTTGCCACTTTCTTGTCCTTTCATCGCCCCGAGATTCTGACTGGCTAAGGTGGCATGAAACCTAGTCCAACTTTTGAGACGCCTACTGAACCTCCCTGCTCTTGGATCTTTTTCTGAGTTTCATTAAGTCCATGAGGCTTGACCTTGACTACCTTCCCTAAGGTAGTTGGGTTTTGAAAGTCGTAACCAGCCTTTTCCATCAGCTTATAAGCGTTGGGATCAAATCCTTCTTTAGTCCGCACGCTTGGCATGTTATCGTTTTCCGTAGAAGAAACAACAAACCCCAGAATAGGAGGTCGACTCACCTTTGCTTGCCACATCTTAAGGGTTGGAACTGTCACACTCCCTTTTAGAGAAGTTATGCTAGCTGCATCAGCCTTAATAACTTTGGTCTCGTTGCTACTGCCCGTGCACTCGCCGAAGGGTGATTCGCCCTCCTTGCGGCGAGACCTAGGTATGTACCTTAAAATTGGCGGTATTGATCCCGTTGAAGCGGCAGCCTGTTTAGCGACTGGGTCGACACAAGAAGTGGTGCCACCTTGCTTGCTTGCTTCTTTCTGGAGCTGCTGCTTAGGAGCATTATCCTTTGTTGCTTGAGGGACTTTCTTTGCGACACCCTTGCCTGTGGAAGAAATGGTTGACGACATGGTTTCTTTAGGTGCAGTACCTTCTTCAAAGAACCTTGCATCTGCAAAATGAGATTTAGCCTAGGTGAATGGCTTGACATCCCCATTTATTTTCTTCTCCCCATCACGGTAATACTTGAGGCATTGGTGTAAAGTGGAAGCGACTATCCATGCTCATGAAGCCATGGTCGCCCAAGTAATAACCTGTAGGATGTTTTGGCATCAATTACATAGAAGATGGAAGATGTCGTCAAATCTCCGATCATTAGTTCAACGCGAACCATGCCAATTGCACGCTGACCTTCAAGGTTAAAGCCTTGAATCATCGTTCGGCTCTTAGACAGTTCTTCCACTGTGATGCCCAAGTCATTCATTGGTTACTTGGGCATGATGTTGACAGTTGACCCTCCATCCACGAGAATGCGCCTGACTTTTTATTCCCTGATATAATCAGTTACAAACAAAGGACGATTATGGGACTTAGATCCCAACAGCAAATCGTCGTCAGTGAACGTGACTGCAGTATTGCAAGAGGCACACTGAACAAGGTCTTCTGTTGATGCTCTCACATCCTTGATTTTATCAGCGTAAAGTTTTGGGTGTTGTAAGGCAGCAACAACATGCTGGCGCATCTCGTGAGGCAAACAAAAGATTTGCCCCCAGCCCATATGAGATGGCAAAGCTTTCAAGATAGTTAAGGTTTTATCAGCTACTTGAGGAGACTCCTCTTGTCTGTCGCTTCCTTCGTCTTCCTCTTCTTCGAGTTCGGAACATGAGGTCATGTTGACCGTAACTTTCTCAAAGAAGCTTGTTGGGAAAAACTCTTGGAGTGTAACAGGGACAAGCGGCTCCTGCTCAAGGAGGTCAATAGGCAAAGTTTCATGCCCTTTGACGCTCTTGGACTTTTCCTTTCCTTTTGAGTGGCGATGACTCTTTTTTCTTCCTTGTCTCTTCCTGCGGTGGAGAGGTGGCGACTGCGCTTGGCTTTGCTTCCTTGGCCTCCGACAAGTGATTAGAGTCCATCCCTCTTCATCCACATCAGCCTTATCAGAGACATCCACAAAAGGATCAGTCTCGGTCAAGGATTCTTTAGTTGCAATTGGAACCACCACAGGCTCTAAACTTCCAAATTGGATTGTAACTAATTTCTCTCTAAGGGAGAAAATCAATCCAGTGGTTACTCTACCACGAGGTTGAGTATACTTTGGCTTCCCGGGCGGTGAGGAATATTCCAGTTGAGTGGAGATATGATTTATCTGGGCAGTGTCGTCCAAATCCAATATTATCTTACCATCCCTGGCAAGTTGCATAATACGCTCCTTGAGCGTTATGCACTTCTCAAGAGGGTGGCTGATCACCCTATGATACCGACAATATTTTGGGTCGGTAACTCTTCCAGCTTCTTCAGGGCGTTTTGGATCTGGAAGCTCAATAACCCCATTTTGAAGGAGATCATCGAGCATTCCTGATAAGTTTGAACCAGGGAAGGGGTATTTTTTCTCCTGCAATTCCTTCAATGTAAGACGCTTCTTCCCAGCATTCTTGGGGAATTCAATTTTCTTGTCTTCATACTTAGGCTTTCCGGAGATTCGAACCGGTCCCCCAGTTGAAGCAGCCGTGGATTCCTTGTTTGAGGACTTGGAGGACTTAGGATTTTTCTTAAATTCACCCTTGTCCTTTCTAGAGACAGGTAAGGAAGAAGACTTGCTAAGGCGACTTGCAATTGTCATCTCCATATCATGAGCCTTCGTTGCCAATTCTTGAAAAGTCCTTGGCTTGCTCAGTTGTAAGACATACAGTAAATCCCACTCCATGCCCTGCGCACACATTTCAACAGCTGAAGCTTCTGTCAGACGACCTTTGCACTCTAGACTAAGGGATCTCTAGTGATCGATATAATCAAGCACTGGCTCGTCCTTCCATTGTTTGGTATTAGTTAGCTCTGTCATGCTAACAATGCGCTGATTGCTGTAGAACCTGTTGAGGAACTCTTGCTCCATTTGTTACCAGCTGTCAATGGACTCTGGCTCCAAGTTTGTGTACCAGTCAAAGGCAATCCCTTTTAGAGTATGGACGAACTGCTTCACCAGTCAGTCTCCCTCTGTGCCAGCATTGTTGCATGTCTCAATGAAGTGTGCGACATGCTGTTTGGGGTTGCCCTTGCCATCAAACTGGTTGAACTTGGGAGGCTGATAGCCATGGGGAATGCGCAGCGCGTCAATCCTCTTTGTGTAGGGCTTTGTGTACAAGTGAGTCTTGTGAGACCCTCCTCCTAGCTGAGCCTTGACTCCGTTCGCTATCAAGCTCTGAATTTACTCAACTGACATTGACCTTAAGGAGCAATCCTTCTTAGCTTTGCGGTCATTGTCAGATTCCTCGCTGTGATGTGACTCTTTATCAGAGTCTTCAGCGCCCGAACCCTTGTTGGAAGCTTCAGAGAACTTCTTTTCCAGCTTCTTTGTCAGTTCAGCGATCTGGTCGTTCTGGCGCTTAATTTGGGCGTCCTTCTCAGCACTCTCTTTAGAGAGCCTATCCAAGATAGCTTTCATACTTGCCAGCTGCTCTTCGAGGTTAGCAGCTCCTGTCATCATGATTGGCATGATGACAGTGTCTGAAGATTCAACTTCAATCTCTGACATGCGCACCTCCTTTGGCGAGGGTGCAGAGGACTCACTACTATAGTAGTCTTCAACCTTGTAGATTGGACCTTGAAGGCTAAGTTTTTGAATTTCATCCATCCCGGATGACGCCTTGTGTTGCATGTTTAAGTCTTGGAATTTGGATGGGGACGATGCAGTCTTCCTAGCAGCGGTCGACGGAGCAGCTTTTGCCATGCTCCTAGTCTTCATGGTATGAGCGCGCTGGCTAGAAGTGACGCTCGCTTCACAAGATTTAAGAGAGAAGGATCCCGTGTTCTTCTTCTTCGAAGCTTGCGCGGCGACATCCTTTACAGCCATGTCCCCGTTGAAGATGATGTTCTTGTGACTTGAAAGTCTTGATTTTTTAAGAGAAAGAGATGGGAGGTAGAGATGTCCCACCGAGCGTGTCAAATTTGTAATCACAAATTACAAAGATTGAATTTTTATAAATTCAATTGATTTAAATGGGTTACAATCTCTATGGATACAAAATCCCCTTATTCTTTCTCTCTTAAGGAAGGATTTTCCAACCCCTGAAACAAAGGGGTGGGGACCTATTTATAGGAAAACCCCTCCTCCCATGTTTTTGGGCTTTGACCTAGGTTTTGAGCCTTTCAATCAGGCCTTATCCTAGGCTACCTGACTTTCGTTACTTTGACTTTGACTTTGACTTTGACTTAGGAGTCTTCCGGGCTTGAACCGAGCATTGACTTGGAAGTCGCCTCGAGCTTTAACCGGACATTGACGTGAGAGTCGTTTTTGATGATTGACTTGTGAGTCGATGTTGACTTTGACCTTTTTGACTTTGACTTTGATTTTGACTTTGATCGCGCCATCACTTGAACGTATTCCGGGCTTTAGGTCGTGAGTTGATTTGGTAGTCGTCTTGAGTCTCGATTTGGGCTTTGACTCGAATTTTAACTAAACCCAGACTTGGTAGTCATATGGGCTTCATTTTGGGCCTGATCTACAAGTCTTTGGGCTTGATTAAATTAATTACAAGGGTTGGCCCAATTAATTAATTAAATTTAATTTTGGTACGACACGAACAAATTTTGAGTGCCTACAGGGTGTTCTTAATCTCCTCAAATTAATAGTAATTTCACAAAGTTTTGCAACCTCTTTAGTTGAGACATTGAGTAGTATTTATGTCAGCAGATTGCATGCAATTGTTTGTGGATTTAGGAGGTATTATGTTGCAGAAATTGAACAAAAAATACCTTGACCATATTCTGATTTTTTTTATTGTGCGATGTTACTATGGTTGCATGTCAATTCAGTGATTCCCAAATGGCTTGATTATGAGAATTGGGTGATAATATTGAATCGAATCTGTTTGTGGATTTAGATGGTGTTATGTTGCCGAATTGAGTTAGTTTATGCCTTGATTTTATTCTGGTTTTTAATCATGTAGCATAATTATTGTTGTGTGTGAGTTTGGTTATTCTCGAATTATTTGATTATGAGAATTGAGTGAGGATGATGTTGAATCAAAATCGAATCGAGCAATTGTTGAATTTGGGGTGAAACATTGAGTGAAATTAAGGACTTTTCTGGGAGGTCTTGTGAGGAGGGAGCCCAAACAAATATTGCGAGTTGCGCCCAAAATTGTAACTATAAGTCAATTCTATTGAATTACTAAAACGGAAAGTAGTCAAAAGGCGATTCTGCTAAATTACTGAAACTAAAAGTGGATTATAGGTTGATTCTGCTGAATTATTCAAACTGAAATTAGTTATAGACTGATTTTGCTAAAATTACTTGTAGTGAATGATTTTTAAACTGTAGTATGATTCAGCTGAATGTTTCAGCTAAATGGTTTGACAAATTAAATCATTGAAATGAGAGTTTGAATTGGGCAAGGTGCTTCTCTAAGAATATGAACTTGTTTTAAAAAAATTTTCTTATTTATGAAAGCTTGAGACAAATTTAGAAATGACTAAAATGTTTACTTGCTAAATCAAGTTACGATTTAATTATATTAATAATTTGTTTAAAGAGTAAGATTTTGAGTTGGTGAACTTGAAATGAATTTAAATGACTTGTCCGTTTTAAGGTAAAGATTTATAAACCGATAATACAGTTGTGGAATTTATTTCGGCTTAATAAGCATGAATATTGGTTTTGCGAAACAAATTATTGAAATGAAAAGGCTCATGACCTACTTGAGGGTAGGAAAAAGTCTTTATTGCTTGTCAGAGGAGTTTGAATAACTAAAATGATTTAGTTTAATTAAAAATGGCTAAGATACGTGTTTAATGAGTGGCCATGATTAGGGAACAAACCCGGTTTGTGGGAACCCTAATGCCTAAGGAGTAGACCCAGAAGTGGGAACCCTAGAAATCTCTGATGAGGATAAGGTCCAATGTTATATTATGTCCCAGGAACAATGTGAATTGTGAGTGTAGATCTCACATAGGGCGAGTGTAGATCTCCCCTAATTAGCACGTTTTGAAATCCTATGCCAGAAGAAATGACCTTATTTTCCCATTATGTAAGTAAATTATTTGAGTTTTTACTTTTATTATTTCAGGAATTCAAAAAAGAGTACAAATCCTTAAATAGGCCAAATTTGAATATAAATTACTCGTTTTAAGGTGAAATGGTTTAATTGTGTTTTAAACATATCAATGTGGATATCTTTCCCTTCTTTAACTATTGTTAAGTCGCTTTGTTTGGCTATAAGTATGAATGACATTCCTTAGAGGGATGTAGATGTTAAAGTATGGCCTTTAGTCTCACGGATTCATTATATTGGAGGACAACATTTTCTTTTGAAGCCTACTTGCCTGATATGATAATATTAGTATCAATGTGATGACCTACTACTTATCAATATTGCTTGCAACTGTTTTGTTTTATGGAGATGAAATACACTTATTGAGCGTGTGGTAACTCACTTCCTCCTTATTCTTCCATTCCAAGTTCAGATTAATCAGGTATAAAAGTTATATGGTGATGACCTGCCAGCAGTCATTTTGACAGTTTCACTTGATTGGTTGCTGTGAAGTGATAAATGTCTTACCATTTATGTAGTTAATTAAGTTTTCTTATCTATTGTGTAAGCATGTAGACAACTTTGAACCTCTTTATATATTGCTATAACACTCATTATTAACTAGTTTAAATTTCAGTAACCTGGGTGTGTGACCTGTGGTAGTGACTCATGTGGCCTAGCAATCTATTTTATCTTATTGTCAGACTACAGGTACCCTTAGCTTAATTAATGTTGCAAATATAGGCAGAACTCTGCAGCTTTGTCCTAGAAAGTCTAAACACATGCTAAAGTTTAAGTTTAACCTTAATAGCCTTAGGGATTTCCTCTAGAAGTCTTGGCAGTGTAACAACTCCTTGGGATGAGGGGTGTTACACCTAATTTACTAAGAGTAGTTGATGGGACCTTGTAGTGTTTAAGACATAAAACTTAACACTTGTTGGGAGGCAACCCAATATTTTTAGGAGAGTTTAAGTCTTTTGTTTTTGTTTTCTTCTTTGTGTGTTGGTGTTTTAGTGTGATACTTTCCTTGATTTTTGGCTATTGTGGTTTGTGGTGGTTTTGAAGGTACTTTTGGAGTTGGCTTGATGGCCTTATATGGAAATGATTTCCAAGTGCTATCAGGTTATGTTGCTCTTTTCTCCATTTCTCTCTGTGTGGTTGTCTTTTACATTGAGAACAATGTAAGGTTTAGGCAGGGGGTAGGCAAAATGAAAATGAAAATTTCAAGGAAAATTTAAACATAAAAATCTTTGAGTGAATTTGATTTTGGGAAGACCTTAAGTGATCTTATGTATATGCTACTCTTATTATTATGTGGATCTGATTCATGTGACCTATGCTTATTGGAAATTATTTCTACAGTTAACTAGTTGAAGGCCAAAGTTTTTACTATGCTAATGTCACTATGTAACTGATTTTTAGTTTAAGATATATCCCCATTTTTAATGTCATTATGAGTATTTAAAAAGTATTGAGTTTTCCATTGACTTTTCTATCAATAAATAAAATAAATTGGATTAATTAAGTCTTCATTACGGTACCAATGTTCATGTTTTATCTCTATTAATATCTTTAATTGTCTGAATATGCACTAAGTGTTTCTCTGAGTGTTATCTTTATTCATATCTTTATCCACTCAAGAAAACACATAGAATCAAGTAACTTATAAAAAAGTTCCAAAAAAATACAAAACACAGAAAAAAAAGGGACTAATAAATTTATTTGGCCTTCGGGACTTGATTTTAAAGATACTCTTGTGATTTTTGTTATGTGGGGTGAAATTTTGTACTTATAGTTTGCTACATGGTTTCATTGAGTGCTTAATTTGCTTAATTCTTGGCATATTGACTTTTTTGATATTGGAAATATTTGATAATGAGTTATAGGTTATTTGTGAATTAATCCATATGATTTTGAGTGGACAGATGCAGTTGGATAGTTGATTTCTTCCCTCATCTTGTTCTACTTGATGAGCTGAATGAATATAGGCATTATTATTGTTCTTTGCTTGAGGATTAGCAAAGTTTTGACGCGGGGGAGTTGACAATGCATATTTTATATGTAATTTTACCGTTCATTTTACAAGTTTTTAAGTCTTTGAAATATATTTTATGAGAGAATAATACATATCTTATATGATTTTAAAGTAAAAATAAAAAAATGAATTTGAGTATGAACTTGACCAAATCGACTTGGTTTTACCCCAAGCTCACATGTGTTCAATGCTCACAAGCCTAGCCAAATAAAACAATAAAAAAAAAAAGAGAAAATGAGTAAAAGAAGCAATTCAGCCAAAATGGGCCTGACCCCAGCTTTCTGTGGCCTAGACAGATGCCTCAGCCCATTTGCCTATCCCATCACCTTCACATCTAGGCCTACCCCAGCAACTCGGCTTGTTAGTGCTTCCCAATCAGCCCCCCCTAACTCTCACTCCCTCCTCCGTGTGGGGTTGTGAAGTCATGGCCGAGATAAGCCTGACCCTCTAGAACGCTCTCCTCTTCTCCCTCTCTATCTATCAATTCCTCTCCTTGAGGCTACTGCCCCAAGTCGCCTAGCATCAACCTAGTGCCCCATTCTCCATTTAATCCCTCTTATTCTCACTCCATTTGGGCCTAGCGCAATCTCTAAGCCCGGAGAACCCAGTGACTCGTGGCCCAAAAACCCCTCATCAGTCCAGCCTACTCCCATATTCCCCCTCCATAGGCTCAATGGCTCCTAAACCGAAATAGGCCTCATTCTTTGCTGAAATTAGCCCAACAACTCCATACAGCCAAAAATTTGTTCTTATGAGCAACCTCAAGCTAACCTAGTCAAAGCTAATTAATCTTGATTAATTTTTAACTGAAGATTAGCCTTTTCTCATGCAATAGAACAACAAAGAATTAATTAAAATTAACTTTTCATTAATTTTTGTGCACCAAAAGAGGTTGAATTTTCACTATAAAAAGGATCATGGGCTAGAGCGATCCATTCACTCACCCACTCATCCAAGCTTCCAAGCATTCTTCCATTCTCTCATCTTCCATCTTTTAATTTTTAGAGAGCTCAGTCTTTTACAAGAGAAAATCATTTCGTTTTGAGGAGTTTAGAAGGAAAACAAGCTTTGTTGGCTATTTTTGTCTTCTTTTCTCATCTCATTTTCGAGGCGAATTTGGCAGGTTGTGCTTGATTATATTATTTTGTATAATTGAGTACTAAAGTTAGGACATAGAGAGTGAAAATATGCCAATATTGAGAGTATGACTAGACCAACTTCAATGGTGTTTCCACTAGCTATGGTCAACTAAGTTGCTCTTCTAGGATTATGATAGATACTTGATAATATATTATTTTGCTAATTTCTTTTGGGGTTTTTTTTTGTCTCTTCAATTGCGTAATTTTGAGCTTATACTTGATCCTAACCTATTCATATAAATTATTACTATTGTTTATTCAAGTTGATTACAATAGTTTAATTTGCTATCTCAAATATATCTTAGACCCTACATGCTAATATGATGTTATGCAATTGGGCTTAAAATTATAATTGTTAAATTGAAAAATTTATGTTAGAAATTAGATGAGATATGTCTAAATATTCAAACCACTAGCCAAATAATATCATTTGATAATTATAATCATCTTTTTAATTTATAGCCTGATGCTTGTAGCTTAAGTTGAGCAAGAGACTAATTAAACCCCCACTTGATTTAGCAATTCAATATTTGTGTCATTGGTGAAATCTAAAATCCAAAGTCTAAGATCTTTCTCTTATTTGATTTCTCTCTACTTTCTTGACTCATTTACTTTTCTTTTGTTTCTTTGAATCATACTGATAATTGAACTCCTCACTTGAATTATTTTTTATAATTAGAAAAGTTAAATTTAACATTGTTATTGTTCCTCGTGAGATCGACACCCTATACTCACTATTCTACAATTGATCTTGTGCGCTTGTCACTAAAAGGGGTATTAAAACTAAACATAAAATCCACACCATATACAAGTCTACCCGAAGAATAAGAGTCAAGGGATAGCAAGATACTGGATCTCTTCTCAAGGATATTTAAGTTCGTCTGAAAGAAATCTTGCAATGGAACGGTAGTGGGTGGACTTAAGGGTTCTCTTGTTGCTGGTGCTAAATTATTATGGCAATCCTCTAAGGAGTCGATGCCTTCCCTAAGAAGCGGGTTTGGAAATGGATAGGTGGAAGTATTACTAAATCAATCCGCTCCAGAGCCCAATGAGGGGCTAGAAAATGACCTTAATGAATAAGGAGGGAAAGATATAGCTATGATACTGGAATGCCAAGGAACAAGAGAAGGCCCAACACCTTTGTGATCATCAGGGAAAAAAAACTCACCCTCTTAGAGTTTCTCACTATAAGAACCTTTAAGACTGGTGCGTGAATGGAAGCAAAAGGAAACGAAGCACGTATATATGCACAAGTATTGCCTGAAGATGTGTGCCCGAATCCAACGGTGCATGTCAGATGAAATGCCACATGTCAAAATCTGAATTGGTCCAAATAGGATAAATAAAAAAAGAACAAAAAAGAGAGAAAGGACGACTCATAAAGGTAGGGCTTAGCCAAACAGAGTAAGGGACCCCTTCCTCTATTTATCCCAGTCGAATTGAAGAAGGAGATCCCTCCCTCTATTTAGCGCAGCCAAATGGAAGGAGGTGACCATTCTCCTTTATTCAACCAAGCTAAATGAAGGGGATATCCATCTCCATCTATTCGGTCAAGTTGAATGAAGGAGAGAATCTCCTCCATCTATTAAGAATGGGAGGAGGAGACCTCCCCCCTCTATTCGACCAAGCTAAATGGAGGGGAGATCTCTCTCCTTCTATTCAGCTAGGTCGTGAAGGAGAGGACCTCCTCTCATTATTTAGCCTTGCCAAATGGGAGGAGAAGGCCTCCCTTCTCTACTTGGCCAAGCTAAATATAGGAGAGACCCTTCTCCTTCTATTTGGCCAAGTCGAATGGGAGAAAGAGGCCCCCTTCCTCTATTCGTCCAAATTGAATGGAAGGAGGAGATCCTTCCCTCTATGTAGCCGAGATATATGGAGGGGAGATCCCACTCCTTTTATTTGGCCAAGCTTAGTGGAGGAGAGGACATCCTCCTTTGATTTGGCCTATCCGAATGGGGAGGACATCCTCTCTCAATTTGGCTTGTCCAAATGGGGATAAAAGACTAGCTTGCTTAATTCAGTCCAACCAAAAGGAAGAGGAGGATCTCTGTCCCATACTTGGGCTAAGTCAAAATGAGGTTGGGAGGATTTCCTCTCCATTCTATGAATTAAATGGAAATATATTTTTACCGCTAAGTTCAACTAAAGCCTGAGAGACATGGCAAGTTGCTCACCCTCAAATAGAAAGGGCCAATGCAAGGAGATCTTTTCCAAACTCTTACTGATTGGGTTATAAAAAGAAATATGTTGCTAAGAAAAGTAACAAGCAAAGGTTAAAGAATGAAAGAGCCACAAATTATAATACATAAGGAGATCAAGCCGACAGCATAAAAAAATTTATTGATTCAAAAGCATTTGGTTACATAATGCAAAACTGATAATACAACGGCCTGGTTTCTCATCAAATAGAACAACGAGGCATGTTACAAAATGTAGAAAAAGGCTAAATGAACTAAGATACTCGAGTTCATCATTAATAACAAGCAACCACAAGCAGGATAGTGTCAAGGCCCAGAAGTTGAGCGAACTCTTTTCTTACTAGGAAAAGCCCTTTATTCTCTTTGGGAAAAAGTCTCTTCCAATCAGCCGAAGGGGGGCTTATCTCCACCCAATGTGCACATCCATCCTTTTCCTTTGAAAGGAGTCGTTTCTGTTTGAGAGCAATGCTTGATTTTTCCTTCAAGGGGCTATCCACTCTCTCTATGGGAAGGGCCCTCCTCTTTTCCTTTAGCAAGGATCTCTTCCGCTCTTTTGGAGGGAGGCCCAGGGAAAAAGGGAGGGGAAATGTCGATGAGTCTGAGTTCTTAGAACCCCCATGACTAACAAGGAAATCATCACCCGCCTCCTACTTGTGGCACTAAGAAGGTCGATTACCGATGGCATCCAACCAATTCTCGAAATTCTCCCAATGAAAGTCCTTCAATGCCTCAATCAATCTTGAGCTACATGGGGCAAAACAATCTCGAAGCGAATTGCCTACTAAAGGATAGGGGTATAGAAGACCAACTGCTTGATCTTGTGAACCTTGACAGCACACGCATAGCACTCTACTCTAGTCTTTGCAAAGCAAGGATAGTGCGATGGCCAATGAGGTGGAAAAGGCCTAAGTGGAGGAATCAGGGGCTCCCTACGAAGCTTCCTGAAATCGAATCGCAACAAGATGAACTTAGCATCCTCCTCACTCACGATAAAAGAAATTCCGTGCTTTGATATTGTGGATGTGCAAATGTGACAGGCCGTGAGTTGAGGCGGTGAATCTATTTATGCCTCTTTGAAGGGGTGAATCGAATAAATCCATATCTCGTCTGAACACCTTTGGGGGGTTCTACTAAGATATGAGGTGCTAAATGATTGGAATATTTAAGACCCTTCAAATGGCAGGTGACACGTGGCATACATCAAGTGAATAGAGGTCAAGGGATGATCACAAGGGAAGAGAAAGGTTGCAAGAGCAGAGTAATAGTAATTTTATCCCTACATTGGGAAATTACCATCCTATCCTTGGGTGCTAACTCCAAGGCTATAAATACCCCAAAGACTTACCCTTTTGAGGGGTCTTTTCACTCTTTATAATTTGACATCCTTATCTCACACTCCCAAAATATAGTAAATGTTCTCTACTCTTTTCTCTTTTTTCATTATCTTTCTTACTTTCAAAATAATTTGAGTGTTGGAGGGGCCTTCCTCCGGATAAAAAATTGGGGTTGACCTTCATATAGGTCGTTGAGGAGCGGACACGTCAGTTGACACAGCCAAGTTACATGTTAATCAAGAGTAAGTCTGGGTTTCTTTTGCATTCATTCAAATTTCATCCAAAATAGTAGCCAATAGACTTCTTTAGATGCTAAATTCTCTTTCTCGATCTCCATCCATTGTAGAGCTCCATGAGATTACCGTAAATGGGGCTTAAGCGATGCAACCTAACTTACATCCTCTAAAACATTATAAAAGAAATGTAAAACACTTGCTTAGCTAACTTTGTCTTATAAGGACAGTGTCTTCTCGTCCTTCTATTTTACATGAGTTAGTTAGAACACTTAGTAGAATCCCTATTTTAAAGCAGATCCAATGGCCCAACATGTCCTGGTGGAATGGGGAAGCCCTATCTAGGTCGTTAGGCCCCAAAGCTAAGCCTTACAACCACAACCAAGGACTTGGAAACAAAATTACTCTTCCCCTAGGATCAAACCAGGTGGAAAGTATCAAGCGCCCTACCAGTCACTTTATCTTTTGTTCTGTACAGTTAAGATTAGGGCCTGTTGTGCTCTCAATGTCTTGCTAGTAGGGATGGGTGTGGAGTAGGTAGGGGGTAGAGCTATACCACACACCCATATTCTTTTCAAAAATCATACTCATATTCATACCTGTCGGGTTTTCAAATTTTATCCCTACATCTATACGCATTAGGTACTTTGGGAATGTCGAATTTTATTCGGATATATGTAGATTTCGAAACAAACAATGTCCGTGGGGTGCAATTTTTTTCAAAAGAAATTCACATTAATATTTTTTCTTTTTTCTTCATTTGATTGTTGTATATATAAAATAATTATGCACCCACTAAGCTATGTGCAAGAACAACTCATGAACAACACAAGAATGTGAAATCTGGATTTTGGAAATTCATTTTGTGGTGTGGGTTTTGTTCTCTACTTAGGCCTAGTTCTTTTCATAGTTTAATGGACCCAACCCACTTCTTCCCCCTCTTTTTCACATCTTCCCACACTTTAAAACAAATACTACTCATTCCCACTCCTTCCCACTCTCACCCCACTTTCATCCACTCCTTCCCACTCCTATATATAACTATTATTTTTCATATTTTGAAAGCATTTATAATTTATGTAATTATGTGTATGAATAATCTGATAATAACTATGAAAAGTTTTATTTATTTTTCAGATGTTATGGAAATATTTGTTAGTCGTGCTGGAAATTGTAGATGACGAAAATTTTGTTATATATATTGAAGAAATAATTTTTTTTTGCTTTGTTAAGCAAATGTTAGTTTTTTATGACTGGTAGATATTTTGAGTTTGATTCTTTATATGGAAGAGATGCTTTTTTTTTTTGTGTTGGTTACGAAATATTTGATATGTCATCAAAGCGTGGATGATTGTTGCTGTATGTGTAACAGATTTATTTTTCGTTCATTGTAACTTGGGGTCAAATTTGCAGATTTTTTTTCAGCATAATAAAGGATTGTGTAAATATTTTTGGCATTGTTTGTAATTCATGATAGTAAGTGCAAATGTATTATACGTGTATTCTGAGCGGATATTTTTTCTGTGTGCGTTAGTAACAAAATATTGGAAGTTCTTCACACAAATTGCAGATGATTGTTTTTCGTGTGCTTAGGGCCAGTTCTTTTCTTTGGAAAATATGGACTGATAAATGGGTGAAGTTGGTTGAGACTGGTAGAAATGGGTTAAAGTAGGTTGAAGTATGTATTTTTTTGTTGAAGTAAGTTGAAGTGAGTTGAAGTGGGTTAAAGTATATTAATGTTGGTATTTTTTTGTTGAAGTGGGTTAAATTAGGTTGAAGTGAGTTGAAGTTGGTTGAATGTTTTTTGTATGATAGATAGAAGTTGGTTAAAATAGTGATAAATGGGTTGAAGTTGGTCGAAGTAGGTTGAATTGGGTTGAAGTGGGTTGAAGTTGGTTGAAGTGGATTGAAGGGAGTTGAAATAGGTTGAAGTGAGTATTTTTGTTTGTTGAAGTAGGTTAAAGTAGGTTGAAATGAGTTTGAGTTGAAATTGGTTGAAGTCGGTTGACTTTTTTTTTGTATGATTGATAGAAGTTGGTTAAAATAGTGGGAAACGGGTTGATGTTGGTTGAAGTGAGCTGAAGTGGGTTGAAGTTGGTTGAAGTGGGTATTTTTTGTTGAAGTTGGTTGAAAGGAGTTGAAGTAGATTGAAATGGATATTTTTTTTTGTTGAAGTGGGTTGAAGTAGGTTGAAGTGGGTTGAAATTGGTTGAATTTTTTATTTTTTTTTGGGTATGATGGGTAGAAGTTGGTTAAAATAGTGAAAAATAGGTTGAAGTGGATTGAAGTTGGTATTTTTTTTCTTGATGTTCGTGAAATGGGTTGGTGTGGGTTGAAGTGGATTGAGGTTGTTAAATTTGGATTTACCAACGAAAAGAACAAGGCCTAAACATATGCCTTTTTTTTTTCATCGTTCGTATTTCGTTAATATATGAGAAAAAAATATCCATAATTTGTTTTACAAATAATGAAAATTACAACTTTTTTTGGGTAACAACAGTCACGAAATAATATTTCGTACTTGAGTCAACACAGAAAAATATGTTTTTCAATCTAATTTTTTTTTCCATCGGTAATTACTATCGCAAATAAAAGATTACATTAAAAAAATAAAATACGTAACTTACATTAACTCTCCTACTTCATTCAACTCCTTCCCACTCCTTTCCCCCCTTTCCACACTTAAAAATAAATACAACTCCTACCCACTCTCACCCATTCATTCCCCACCTTTTCCACACTTAAAAATAAATATCACTCCTACCCACTCCCACCCACTCCCCCCCCCCTTTCCCACTCTCACTCATCCCACACCTACAATTTCCCAACGAAAAGAAGAAGGCCTTAATTCTAGGTTAGTGTTATTCCAAATAAGTTAGTGTTTGAAACAACAATTTTAGCTCAAATAGCTCTTTTTGAAAATGTTATTCCAAATAACCTTTTTCTAAGTAGTTGTTTGTAGAAATGACCAAATTATCATAGACTTTGGAGAAATTGCATATGTACATGAAATCCTATGTACCTATTGCAATAACCTCGGAGAAATATTATCATATGATCAACTTATATCGTATCATGCTAATTATGTTACTTAAATTTTACTTGTTTTTGATTATTCGTTCAAATGGGTTTTTATTTAATTTACTTTACCAATGCTTTTATGACCATAAAAAAAATACATCTTTTAAAAAATTATTTACATTGGATATTGTTGAAACCTACTAGCTACTATTAACTCTAATTACAGGTAAAATAAGCTTATCTAAGTTGTCAAATAATGTCCAAGTAAATTATATTTAATTAGTTTTTTTATTATATAAATAATTTTAAGTGAAAATATTAATTTAGATTGATTGAAGGTCGAGATTACAGGGTGATGATCAATGGTCTTTAATTGATTCCATTGTGATGGTTATTAATAAGCGGCATCCACTGCAGAAAAAACTCATGGCCCATTTGAAAATAATGTAAATTTCAATTCAAAAGAAAAGGAAAAATAATTTCTAATAAATAACACAAGAAGACCATAAGACATGGGTATTATGTAGATAGACAGTAATTGAAAAGAAATTCAGATAATTAAATGATGAATGCAAATAATGTAGAATGAGTAGGAAAATTATGGTTTTTTCATTGTTGCATAGGATAATTAACTCTTATGAATAAAGGTAACTTGTACATATGACATAAGCTTAATTATTGTTGAACAGAAAATTAGATGATTAATAAATAAAAATTTTGTCTCAATTAAATAGTAAATTAGAGAATCTATACACGGAATTACACCAAATATATTTTTTAAAAACAACTAATTTTATCAATTACTTTTTTGAGAAATAGTTGATCCAAATAGTTAATACAAACAACTGATTCAAACAGTTAATAACTAATAACTAATACAAATAGTTAATAGATAATATCTAATAGTTGTTTGCCAAATAAAACCAGTATATAATCTATAGGTGTGTAGGTACGGGTTTAGCTATAGTAACATTTTGGGGTTTGGGCTCTCTTTGAGGGCCCTTTACCGAAATTTATTACCTAGAATTTTCAGTGCACTAGCTCTACCCAATTTTTCCCCAATTTATAAATGGGACATCTTCGAAATGACTTTTTCATATTTGAGTGAAACTCGCATCCCGATTGGCTAGTCTGATTTCATTTACGCTTTGACCTTTCTTCTGGATGGTTTTACTTGGCTTTTGGTCTTTGTAAGCATGCGATTGAGCTTCTACCAATGACAAAAAAAAGAAAAAAGTAAGGTCGCTCATTTTGAACTTTGATTAGAAGAAATGCATAAAAAATGATCAATGAAAAGTTAGAGTAGGGGAAGCAAGGAAAAATAGTAAGTTCATAAATTTTTAAAAAAAAGAAGACGAAGTAAGACCAAATAAATACTCATGTCTGGATTTTTTTAATATATTCATACATCTCACCTTGGACATGAGATTTAATGAGAGTAGGAAACGCAATTAACGTATACAATATTCATTCCATATATTTATTGCAAGATTCATCAGATCAAGGAATACAAGGTGCTTATTAGTGATAATAGACTTGATTTTATTTTAAAAACTAGAACTAGTGCCATTGTGATGCAAAGGTTGAGCTAGATAATATGTCAATATTTAGAATTATAAAACGTAAGATGTTGCTTTCATTGTTGAGGTTCTTGTATTAGTTAAACAATTTTTTCTTTGTTAATTTTTTTTGGGTTTATGGATGTGTCACTTTTTCAATTTCTCAATAATCGATTAGGAAGAAAATGAAAGGTATTTCAGAGTGTATAAAAAATAAAAAAATAATTAACGCAACCTAAAAGTCAAAATGACCTATATAAAGTTAATATCCTAACTATTAAAGTTAAGACACTTGGCAAAAGTATATGAAGTCACAGTTAAACAATTTTTTATTTGTTAATTTTTTTAGGTTTATAAATGTGTCACTTTTTTAGTTTCTCAGTAATTGATTAGGGAGAAGATGAAAGGTATTTCATAGTGTATAAAAAAATAAAAAAGGAATTAATGCAAGCTAAAAGTCAAAATCAACTACATAAAGTTAATATCCTAACCATTAAAGTTAAGACACTTAGCAAAACCATATGAAGTCACTCAATTTTGGATATATTTATATAGATTACCTTACTCATCTTTTTGTTCCAAATTGAACTGTTAAGAAAATGGGAATAAAGAGTGGGAAGACCCTATTTGGTAAAAAACTTTTTGATTGATCATCAAGAAACTAGTTGTTTCATTAAATAGCCTTTTTGTGTTTAAAAAGTTAATTTGTTTTAAAAAAAAATAAATTTGGGACAAGCTTTTTGTAAAAGCTTTTTACTATTCAATATCAAAATTACCATATTGTCCCTTTGTTTTTGTCAATATTACATTCAATGGTATCCAAAATAAAAACCCTACTCTCTTCCTAATATGTTGTTCATTTGTTCATTTTGCTTATTCTACGTTCTTTCTGTACTCCACTTCCCTCTTTCAACCCAACAACTCAAAGAAAATGGTTGTCGTTGAGGATTTGCATCCAAAAAGCTAATGATTTTAATTTAAAAATTCTCTTTAATTTAATAAATAATGTAGGTTAATTAGTCTTTTGAAATGTACAATATTTTAAATATTATTATGTCAAATAAATTTCAATTATTACTAGAAAGGAAATTAAGTTAGCGTTAAACAAAGATATTATGATAATAAATATCAAATTTCAGTGAAGATATAAATATAATTATATATATTTTATAAGCCAAAATTTATAATTCATAATTCATATCGGGGAAAAAATGAACACGCAATAAAAACAATTGTATTGCTAAAAGAATAATAAAAATATGTTATGGCTATAAGTGGAATTTAACTTATTAGAAACAACTCATTTTAGCAAACACATTTTTCGGAAATAGCTAATGCAATTAGCTAAGACAAACAGCTGATAAAATCTGCAAAAATACAAGAAAAATAGTTGTAGTTTTTTTTTTGGCTGTTTAGGAAAAATAGTTAATAGTTGCTTTTATTTATCCCTCCTTATGTGCCTTCCAAAAGACCAATGACCTTAAACGTGTCTTTGATGAGTTCCTAAAATATAATGCCCCTAAACTTCTAGTCAAAAGTGTAAAATACCTCTATACTCAATAAGTGAAGTAAATACTCTTAAACTATAGAAGATAGCCCTAAAATATTGATGATGTGGCATTGCAAAAAACAACATGGCTTAACATTACACAAAATTGCTGACATGTTTTAGTAGTAGTAGTAATAAAATAATAATAATAATAATAATAATAATAATAATAATAATAACAATAATAATAATAATAATAATAATAATAATAATAATAATAATAATAATAATAATAATA
>JACYFF010019584.1:65373992-65412960 GCA_017589665.1 Selenicereus undatus | reverse complement strand
TAATAATAATAATAATAATAATAATAATAATAATAATAATAATAATAGATATTTTAAAATAAACATGGTAAGGCTAACTGAATTTTTCTCTAGTGGAGAATGACTGAAACTTGGCATATATGTTAACAACTATGAGCATAAGACTAGCGTTAACCCGAATAGTACAAGCCAAAATGCAACACATGATCTGTTAGCTTGTACAGATAATACAAACCAATTTTTCAACTTGAATTCGCATTGTGCTGACCCAAGTTAAAGTAAATATTTCAAAGTTTATTCACCTCATAGTTACTAAATTTTGTTGATTACATACTTCTTATTGGATAGATTGATATACACCTTATTGCGTACTAACTTGACTTACTTTGATTGGAATCCAACTACGGTGAAACACTTATAAACATGAGTTTAGCCTCGTAAAATCAATCTAATCCTAATACAAAACTCTACCAACTATAGTCTATAAGACAATATGCATAGAATGAGTTATTGTTCCATTATTGACATCAGGCAATATAATGACGGGATTTTTAACATAAGATTGACAATATTACTTCTAACGGTAAGTTGTGTACAAATTTTAAAGGAATAAGTTATCCAAGTTAATTTCATGTCAAATTGATTAATGGTATTTTAAATATATCAATATGTTTTGATTGGACTTACTTTGACTTCATTTTATAAAATAGAGTTGGTTTTATTTGAATCATATTGAGTCGGGTTTAAATCAAAAATACTAATATTATTATAAGAGTAATTTGAGTGATAGGCTTAGGTAATGAGGTGTACATTAATTTTTCTATATCATTGTCTTAGATAATCAGGTAAGGGTGAATTTTTCAATTTTTTGCATAAAACGTGTATCAATCTATGAATACCAATTTATGCAGCATGATTTGTAATTAAACCAAGCCATGCAATTTCTAATCAGATAAAGGGGAGAAGAAAAGATAAAAATCATGTCATTTTTTCACAAGCCACGTAAGAGAAAATAAAGCCTAACACAACAAGGATATTTTCTTTAATTTTATGGTTTAGGGGTATCTTCTACCATTAACAAAAAGTTGAAGGGCATTTAATTTTCAGCGCTCCGTCTTTGATGACCATCCTTCAGATGGTGTGCCACTTACATCAATTTCTTCTACTATCAGCACGTAAACGGTAGCTGACAATCAGAGAAATCAGGTACTTAATAGGAGAATAACAAATAAGTAATATATCATTCCGCTCTTACCACTCTGGCTGCCACAAGATCTGCACAATTCATGCATAATCACAAAAATAATTACAGTTCGTTCAATGGATTTCAGACCCTTGCCATCTAGTTTCAAATACAGAAAAAAGAGAAGAACAAAAGGCATCAGATCTTGAACATTGACGTAAAGGACTGCAAAATTGAATCTTCCCTTCAACAATAGCATCTGCAGCCCAATATTTGTAGACGTGGTGCAATTGTGCAAGCATACTTCTCTTCTCACCCATTCCTTTCTGTAGGAGAAGACGGTAAAATGCTCAAACTAGGCATGATCAAAACAAAGCGAGCTGTCACGAAGACTATCTTTCACAATCCAGAATCCTGACGATTTGCATGCCTACACAGATGCAACCTTCACAATTAATAGCATAGAAGCAGAATATTCATACCTTGTTTATCATTTTATGTGTGAATCAAGCCATTGAAAGATCTCATTAGATTGCAAGCTTGTCATCTCATGATATCCATAAGCAAGATTTAGCTCTTCTTGAATGTACTCCCTCACAGGAGGCATAAATGGTAAAGCAATGTTATTCTCCTTCAGAACTTCTCTCCAAGGTGTCACACGCCCATCATTCTTCATGTACCCATTTGGATCAATGTAACCTTTCTCATGGAAAACTTCGAACAGCTTCGAAGACATCTTCCGATCAAGGCCGGGAACTCTTTCAGCAAGCCAATTAGGCGTAAGTGGAATTTCCATACACTTGATCTCTTCAACTTCGACGCCCGCCTTTCTTAGAATTTTAATATGGCTATCAGCCTTTATTGCTCTTTCGAAATCCTTTGGCATGTGGACAAAAAGGGTAGGCGGGTAGCCAGATGGAATACTATCCATTTGATCATACAATCCTGAAGCAATCATGAGAACAATACCTCGAAAATTTACCTCTGTTGCAAGTATAGAGAGAAAATAACCACCTGAAGAGGCCCCTAAGCCAACTAGTGGGACTTGAACCAAGCCATTCTTTTCAAGCCACCATCTAATAATATCACTAACCCTTATCCTCTCCTGCCCATATGTCCAGCATGGTTTGGTGCTAGACACAACAATAACAGCATATTTATGAGCAAGAGCATATAGCACAATTTTGCTTTCTTCAGGCAACCCCACACATTTTGGACATGTAGGACATCTGACCCAAAAGTTACGAGGGCTGCCACCACACCCATGAGCGACAAAGAGCACTGCCTTTGGATCATCTGGTATTTCCCATATGATTTCTGTTCCATTTACAATCTCAACAGTTGGCTTAGGGAATTTTGCAAATCCAAGAGTTTCTGATGCATGAGTGTGTCCTCTTTCAGTGACAGGCCTCTCCACAGTGTGATGACTAGATAGTAAAGTTACAGCAACAACTAGACCCAGAGCGATGACCAGAACAGACAAACGGAAATTCTGAGCAGCTCGCCGTAGAAAGGGTGATTGATTCGTTTTTATTAGCATGGTTTACTGCTGTAATGGGACCACCTTTAGACCAGATCAATGGAGGCTAACCAAAGAATGTCAACTGTCAAAGATTCATCAATACAGACGATGAAACAAACAATGGCTTTTTTGGGGGGGGGGGGGGGCGGGGGGGGGGGGGGACGGGTTCGCATATTTCTAGGCATCATGTTTTCTATTGAATCAAAGCAATAAAATGAAAGTAAGTAAGCGATCACATTTATCGGCATTTGACATCAAAAGCGGACGAGAAATCCTCATCGCCAAGATACCATCTAACTGGACAGATCTTCACTACATCAATAGCTAATACAACAATCGAATCAAACATCACTTTTTGCATCCTCTGAATGTCAGATTATCTGAACAAAACAACAGAATAATATGAAAACAGCGAGGAATTTACCGGAAATTCCAATTAAGTCATGGAATATAAAAGGCAAATCTGAACCAATGACAGCACCCCCTTCCGTCAGCCCCCTTCCCCCTTCGAGAAATGAACAAATGAGATTATTTTTCACTACGAATATCAAAATATAATGCAATGAATTTTGTCAAGATTTCCCATCTAACGATCAATTTTATTTTTTTTTTAAAAAGTTCTCCACATAGATATTAAGCAAAATAGAATTGGGAAAAACGCAACCAAAACCTAGGGTTGTAGATTACTAGAAAGAAACAGCCAATGTCAAGAGTATTGAACAAGGTCAAGAGATTGTACCTGAAATGTGCCATAAGCAAAACGAATGGAATCACTAAATCTCTGCCATAAACGATCTCTTCCCCTCCGTTATCAGCTAATCGGCACAATTTGTTCGTCACCCGATTCGAAAATAAACAACAGAGGATTGTGAAATTGTCGAAAATACAACCCAATGTAGAAAGAGAATGTCCGACTACAAGCCAAAAGAGAGGGAGAAAACAGGGAATGGAAACGAAAATATGAAGATGATCTTCAAAGTAGTAATTTATTAATTACTAATGCCTGCAAGTTAGTTGAATTCAACTTTTCTGATTGCCTGCTTGCATTTAACTAGAGCTCTGCTCACCTTACACTCGACATCCAACATGCCTATGGTCGCCGCCGGATGGATCTCTGATCGGGATATTCTGTGTTTACGTTTTACAAGAAAACGAAGCAAGAAATAAGACGAAAATAAGCAATATTCCCTAAAAATATTTGTTCTCCTCTTTATTTATTTTTTTTAAAAAAAATTCAAAATAATGTACTTGTTGTTGTTGTTGTATTCTTCTTCTTCTTCTTATTATTCTTATTCTTATTTATTATGAAACTTCTCTATCTTCTAAAATCAATAGAAAAAAGTGTATTTGTAAGACCCGCCTTCGTTATTTTTATGTTAAGTTGCCCATATTACCTTTTTACGCTATAAAGTCGTATTTTTAGTAACTGTATGAGTTACTTGATTATCGATGTGCTTTTGAGAACTATAATTTTATAAAAAGGGATTTTTATCGCTATTATTGATTTCAAAGTTAATTCGTGCCGTTTATGTATTTAAATTATATTGATAGTTTAATCTAGTCGTTAAACGACTAATTTCATTTAAAAGAACGACTATTTGATTGATGTTATTATTGACGTTCCTTATTTATAAAATGTTTGAATCGACGCTAAACTGAGTTTTAAAATCATTTTCCATTTTACTTAATCGATTTCCAACGTTTAAACTGAAATGTTCGTCATGGGTCGTTTCAACCCGAGTTTAGCCTAACTACTAACGAGTACGGGATTGGGAATCAGTTGAATGATGTTATTAAGCCCAAAAAAAAAGGGAGGAAAAAGGAAACAAAAAGGGGGCGGGGGGGGAGGCTCTCGGGCCGGGGAACGGGAAACAAAACCTCGACCCCCTCTCTCGCTCTAACCCACGCTTTCCCTCTCACTCTCGCATCTCTCTACCACGCTCTCTCTCTCTCTCACCGGCGACGACCACCTGGCACTGCCGCCGGCCAGCACGCGTCGCCGGCGAGAGAAAGGGACGAACGGTCCCCCACCACGCGTCACCACCGCCCATTCCACCGTCAAATTCCCTCCACCTCGCACAGCCTCACACCCATGCATCTAGCCGCCCAGAACCGGCCGTCCACCTGCCGGAAATCGACAACACACCTCCCTTCCAGCCTTCCCTATAAATTTTGAGCCAAAATCGAGCCAAAACCGAGCCCAATTCGCCACAATCGTCGTCAAATCGAAGGCTAGGGTTTCGGGTTCTTGAAGGAACGACTTGGGTTCGAGTCCAAAGGGTTTGGGGGCGCGATTTACTGATAAATTGAGGGAATTACTAAGCAATTTCAGTAAGTGTTTCTCCCCCCTAAGAATTATTAATTTCGAAATGAATTTTCAATTGAATGATGTTGCATGTCAAGTTAGGACTTGTCAGATTTGTTGGAAATGCCAAGTAATGGGCTATATATGTTTAGGTTTGAACCATTTGATTGATTGTGGCCTGAAATTATAAGTCGATGCAAGTTTTATGCATGTAATTGGGTTTATGCGTGGATTGGACGTGAGTGGGAGTTATATGTAAACCGTTAATTTTGAGGTTATAAAGGTGTAATTAGTTAGAATATGACTAAAGCAAGCTATGGTTTTAAAAGAATCGAAAACGAAGTTGTTTTGATATATTTAGCGTTGATTCGAGTAATTAGTGATTCCTGAAAATGGACTACTTTTGAAGTTATAAAGGCATAGTTGGTTTAAATATGACTAAAGTGTGCTAAGGCCTGAAAAGAATCGAAAACGAAGTTGTTTCGATATGCTTAGCCCTGATTCGAATAATTAGCGATTTATGAATAAGATAACAAGGTTAACAAAATTAGTCGTATTCGAAATAACCTAAGAATGTTTTAAAAATGGATTAAACTAAAGTTTAAGATTGGAAACAACCTAAGAATGTTTTTAATCGATACATGGTTAGCTGAATAGTTATGCTTGAAAATGACATGTTTAGTTAATTTGTTATGTTCTGAAAACGGCATGTTGGTTATGGTAATGACATGTTTAGTTGACTTAATACGCCTTGAAAATGGCATGTTTAGTAGGCTAGTTAAGCGTTATTTCAAGTTAAGGCAGTATGGATGTATATGTATATGTGGCTGAAAGGTGCTGTTTGCACAGGTAAGAGCCTAATCCTCCTCCTTTTTAATAAGTCCTTGTGATAACATGTTATGGAAAATAAATTGATGAAATGAGCTAGTAGTTGGTTGGTTCGAGGATAACATCATAAGCGTTTGAGGTCTTGTGTGTATGGTGAAAGTGAGGAGGGAGACTGGGTTGTGAATTACCACAATCGTGTGGATTGCGAGGCCATGTGTGGCTTATTGTGAACTGATGTGATTGATATGAAGTGCTTAAATGTGATATATGTGATGTATGTGCTTAAATGCTTAAATTGCTTTATGTGCATAAGAGTGAGTTTTTTTAAAGAAAGATTTCATGTTTTGAAATGATTAGTAGCCATAACTATTAATGCATGATGAATTATTTTCAAAGAAAGTCAATTCATGTGTTAATAAACTTATAACTTCTATAAGCAGTGTTTAAGCCCAAAATGAAAGAATTACAAGCATTTCAAAAGGTCATAGTCGTTTACCTTAAAAAGCGAGTTTTAGCCAAGTAAGCTTTTGAAACAGAGAAATGAAATGTCCTTAAAGTCTAAGAATGTGCTGGGAAGTTGGCCAGAGGGCGGAAACTGGACGCAAAAGGGCGTGAGCTGTTTCCCCCTGAGATAAGATAAGTTAGGAACTGGACTCAAGATACAAGTTATCTTGGTGTGAGCTGTTCCTGGAAACTGGACGCAAAAGTGGCGTGAGCTGTTTCCCTTAAGATAAGTTAGGAACTGGACTCAAGATATGAATTATCTTGGTGTGAGCTGTTCCTGGGAACTGGACTCAAGATATGAAATATCTTGGTGTGAGCTGTTCCCCAGATAAGTTATGATGTGTGACGCGTAAGAAAACCTTGAGGGGGACTGGACTCAGGATATGATTATCCTGGTGTGAGCTGTTGCCCCACAGAGGACAATATCGAAGTTTGAGTTTATCTACTGAGACGCGTTTTGGCCAAAAGTTAAGTACGTACACCCCGGGGATAACGTAGAATAAGAGTGACGATCTCACTAAAGGGCGGTGTTGACCCCCCTAGCCAGCACAATAAGATGTTTTATGTTATAAGTAAGTTGGTAAAGAAGAGATTTGGCAAAATGCCATTCTAAGTAGTTTAGAAAAGAAAAGAAGTTTCTTTAAAGTAATATGAGCCTCAAGAGGCTAAAAGAAGAGCTTTTATGAGCCTTAAAAGGCTAAATGAAACATTTTCAAAGAAAGGAAAGAAAGTTTTCTTAGCATGCTATATACTTGAATGATATGTGAATGAAATGCTTACAAGGGTCGTTTTACGATGAATACGAAATGTGAACTTTTTCAAAGGATTGAGAACCTCAAGGTTTCGAAACGCTTTCAAATGTTCAAAGAAAGTTTCTTATGTGTGACATATGCATGCTCTATATGAATGAGTTATGTTTATGAGAAAGAACGTTATGTACTTAGCTTCATTGCTTGTCTAAGTGTTTAACTACCTGTAGTCAAGAAATTTGGTCATTTAAGGACCTAGAAATATGTTAAGTTGGTAAAGTGAAGCTTATGGTTAGTAATAGTTCTATAAGAACTTCGTGAATAATGCCTATTATGATATTATAGTATGAATACGTGATATGTGATTAATAAAGATATTATTGCCTGCAACGGTTTTGGTTTTAAGGGGGTTGGGGGACACTAACTGAGCGTGTGGTTGCTCATCCCACTACTCTTTCCCCTTTTCCCCCAGGTTTTCTTTGTGACAGGAAGAAGTTGAGTCAGCTGGAATCGATTATCGCTTGCAAAGTGTTATTTGTGCCTACTTATGTCTTCAACGAGTCATGTAAAGTATTTTTAGATTATAAACGTTTGTAAATAGTACTCTAAGTTCATGTAACGCATATTGGTGATGAGTCGCTCTGTATGGCTATATGAGCCAACCATCCAGTCAGTAGTTAGATGTCTTTTGATTGAAGTTGGTTATGTTTGAGATGTAAACCCCATACTCCGGTTGTGTGAACCGCTGAGTTGTATCTTTTACTGTTTCAGTATTAATGAACTATTATGTTTGGTGTATTCCGAGCGGGTGGCTCGTCGAGTTATGAACTCCGGCGTGTGGCCGTTGAGTTATGTTTTAAATGTTTACGCTTCCGTTGATTTATAGGGACTTATTGTAAGGCGTTTAGCCTGGGAACGTTCAGTTTTCAGGGGAAGTTCTGTCCGTTTCGTCCCAGAATTTAAGTAAGAAGTTAGGAAAACGTAACGCTTTCGGCCCTAGGGGCTGGGGGTGTTACAGTATTAGTAAGGCACTCTTAAGAAATTTTCATTCTATAAACATGATAAATTGTATGGGTCGGGGGAGTAGTAATTAAGGCCTAGTGAAGTTCGACTTATTTTTATGCACCCATAACTAATGCTCTTTTTTTTTAATAGAAATAAAGTTTAATTCTGTTCAGTTCAGAAAAAATAAATTCTAGAAAAACAATTCAATTAAGAAAAAATAAGTTCAACTTAGTTCAGTTTAACAAACGTTAGTTCAAATTTAATAGAAATAGGTTTAATTCGCTTTAGATAAGTTCATTACAAACAAGTTGAAAAGAGTAGGGCCCAAATAATATGTCCCATGGCAAACAATATCTATATTAGGGAAATTAACGTAATGACATAAGGGGCCTCATCAAAGTCTTTGGTAAACTAAACGTACTTTTTTCTTTGGACCGATTGGTCTTGAGGGGGAAAATTGGGAAAAAAAGTTTAAAATATTCAGCACATAAAACCTTAAACACTGTAGACCCGAACACTTTTTTTTAGTGCTGAAATGCATACAGATGTGGGGTGACTACTCGGCCAACAATTGGTGTGTTTGCTATCGCCTAAACCTAATCAATGGGTTGGGTCCTCGCCTAGGCTGACCTGACTCAACCCGAACAGAAAAATTGAGGGCTCAGACAAATATTTTTGTCCTTTGACCCGACCCTGGCCGACCCTTAATGTGAGAGTACCCACAAATGGTGAGGGCTGGGATCGCGCAAAGGTTCCGACCCTCTGACCCAACCCGCGACCCTCACCTAAGAAAAAAGAAACAATTGAACTTGATAAATCAAAATCATTTGGCATCTAGGCAGTCCTTATTTAGCGTTTTAGGGTTTCATTTGCTAAATTGCTTTGCCTCAATCTGTTCCTTTCGCCTTCTCCACTCCCTCTTCGCTCCAGATCTAATCCAAACATTCGGCCGGCGAATCCTCTTCGTTGCTGACACTGGCGACAACTCGAGTCTTTGCTCCAGTCTTGCTCTGCTGCTTTTACTCTAGTCTTGCTCAAGACCTCGAGTCACGTCTTCTTCGCTTAGTCCTACTGCCATGGTTCACTTGGTCATGCTAATGTGGTTCACATTTGCTTTGTTTGGTTCACTTGGACAATTACTTTTGGCCTTTGACCCAACCCGACCCTTAATGTGAAGGTACCCATATATGGTGAGGGCTGAGATTAGGCAGAGGTTCTGACCCTCTGAACTAACCTGCAGGCCTCATCTAAAGAAAAAGGATAAATTGAATTTGAAAAATCAAAATCATTTGGCATCTGGGCAGCCCTTAGTTAACATTTTAGGGTTTCATTCGCTAAATTGCTTCGCCTTAATTTGCTACTCTCGCCTTTCCCCCTTCCTCTCCACTTCAGGTTTGATCCAGATGTTCAGCTGGCGACTCCTCTTGGTTCCTGACACCGGCGACAACTCTAGTCGCGCTCCAGTCTTGCTTCGCTGCTTTTACTCCAATCTTGCTCAAGACCTCGAGTCACGTCTTTTTCGCTTGGTCCTACTGATGTGGTTCACTTGGTCTTGCTGATGTGGTTCACATCTGCTTCGTCTGGTTCGCATGGTAGCAATGACTCACGGCGACTCTTACTCCACTTTAGTCCTCACGACGAGTCACGACAAGGTATATTGCTCGACTATTGCTCACTTACTCTCTGTGTTGTTCATTTGGTTGTGCCCAATTGGCACCCTTTTCTGATGTTGATTTTCTTGATTAGCCTTTAATTCATGATTTGAACTTTGAAGATTAACACCACAATTCTCACTCTCAGAACACAACGTTCAATTCATGGTTGTTCATATTGTTGTTGGTTTGCTTGTTATGAGTTTCATATTTTGCTTTGATTTTGCTCTATTTTTATTAGTTATCTATGCTTTGCTTAAATGTTGTGATTTTTCTATGTTTCCTTTCCTTTTTAACTGGGTTTGCTTTCTTATAGAAATTCATGATTTGAGCTTTAATTTTTTCAATGTGGTGTTCAAAGATGGTGATGCTCTTTGTGGTTCTGGATTCAATGCTTCACCAAATGTCTTCAACCTTCACATTGGTTCAGTCTTCACATTGGTTCAAGTCTGGGTGTGTAATCCATGATGGTGCTACATTTGATTTGATTTTATGTCTTGTTTTAGATATGGAGTTTGAAAGTAATACGAGTAGAGCTCATATCGAGAATAGAGTTCTACCATTGAGCCAACCACCATAAAAAGTCCCAGTTGATGATGGTTACGTAGAATATGAACAACCTTCAAAGAAGCCAAAGGGGTAATCAAAGGGATGGGATGAGTATGAAGAATTAAAGGTCCTACACCAGCTGAAAATAAAGCTAGGTGCAAGCATTGTGAAATTGTGTTGGGTGCTAATAGTAGACATGGGATTTTTCTTCTTAAATACCATTTAGATAGATGTACTAAACGGATGCATCATGATATTAAGCAATACATGTTGTCTGCTGATACTAGTGTTGATGGTTTTACGGTTTTGACATGGTTTAAGTATGATGAAGCCTAAAGTAGGAAGCTTGTCTTAACGTACTTGGTTGAGGATTCACTCCCATTTGATACTGTTGAGAATCAAGGGTTTAGAAAGTTCGTGAAAGGATTCCATCCCCAATTTAGAGCTTTTAGTAGGCACAGTGTAAGGCGATAACACTTCAAAATGTATGTGAAAGAGAGAGAGCATGTCAAAGATTTCATTTTACATGCACCTAGAAGAGTGAAAATGGCAACTGATAATTGGAAAAATGATAGCACTAACGAGGAGTATATACGTGTAACTGCACACTTTGTTGATTCTAATTGGACATTGCAAAAGAGAATATTGAGATTTAGGACTTTGGTTCCTCCTTATGGTGTTGCATGCATTTCTGATGAAATTATATTATTCTTACAACAATGGAGCTTAGAACATAAGGTTCTTACCATTACAACTGATAATGCATCATACACTGTGCCTATTTGTGTCAAGAATATGATATTTTTGCAACACATTTATACCTAATTTATGTCCAAAATAATTATTTTATTTAGATTTTTATTTGATTTTATTTGATTTTTGAAGGTGATGAAAAATAAGAAAAATGAAGGAATTTGGTGAACTGGCAGCCCATTTCTCGTCCCAGCCCAAAACAAAAAGGAAACAAAGAAAAAGGGAAAAGCCCAAAAATAAAAACACCAGCCCTTTTCCCACGCACGCCTCATGTGCTCCTTACCCCTCGTTAATTCACTCTCTCTCTTCTCTTGGGCATGAGAAACCCGATACACCACCCCCATTTCTCCTTCTCTCTCTTCTTTCTCGGTCCATTAGACCGAAACCTTGATACCCTTCCCCTATCTCAGTTCCATCTTCTCATCTCTTTCTCTTCGACAGACCACCAGCACACACCACCTACATCCTTATCCACCATCCGTAACCGCATGCCAGCGCAACAACCTAATCCACTGTCCACGATTGCCCCAATCGAAGGGTCGAGATCGAAGAGGTTGCAAGTATAAATGGAGGTTGTGGCGATTGAGGCTAGGTAATTAGGGTTTAGTCTAAGTTTTCAGGTTTAATTTTAGGGTATTTTTCGTTTTAATTTCAGTTATTAGTACTTTAGGGTTTGTTTCCGTTTCATCTATTTGGATTTCGAATGTCTGATTCGTTTCTTGTAGCTTGCACTTTCGTATATTCAAAGCTTAATTTGTTGATTTGGGTAGCTTATCACAATCTTCAGTTGTAATTATAACGTTTTTAGGTTTAGGTTTGAGCAATTTTGATATATCCTCCTCCCCTGTTTTCATTCTGTTGAGGCTTTGGTAATGGTGAATCTACCATTTTGAAGGAATTTTGAAGCTCATTTCCGCTTGGTTCTAGATGGATTGCTGAAATTGAGCTTCCCCTCCCCCCTTTCTTCTTTGTTTTGCGATAGCTCAACTATGGTGAATAAAGCAATGAACTTGGTTTGCTGTTTTGATGGGGGATTGGGTCAAAGATTGTTCCTGAGTCGACATGTTTGCTAGGACTCCCATGGATTCATCTTGTCCTGGTGCTTCTTCTACCCTCCCTTATACAGCTTCGTGTATTTATAGTTTTAGGTTCAATGCTTGATTATGACTCTCTTTGTGCTCTCATTCTTATTTTCAGTTTTTTTGATCTTCATCCATATCTCTACTTTTATTAGGATTAGTGTAATACTTTCAATATATAGCATTATCTTTCTGGAAATTGGTGTCTGATTGCCTTGAAAATGTTAGGGTGTAGATCTCACTTGGTTTGTTGACTTTGAATACTTTGAGTTTGTAGGCACATGATTTGTCATTGTGGCTAGAAATGATTCCTTCTCACTTAGATGCATCTTATTTGTTAACTCTATTTAATTTGACTTTGAAGAATTGTAGTAGCCTATTTATAGTTTATTTTAGTAAATTTCATTTGTTACTTGTTTAAAGTTTCATTAATTTAGTTATATGATAATGTAGACTACTTTAGCGACCTTAATCTCATCCTTGTTCCTGTGGAGACGACCCTCAAGTAGTACGACGAAAGTCATACACTTGCGGCTCTTTATTTTATACTGAAAATCACATACAAGTTTTTAGCGTCGTTGTCAGGGACGACGACATGAGATTAGGTCGCATTTTCTTTTTCTTACCTACTTGCTTATTAGTTGCATAGATCTTGTTTTACTTTCTTTATTTTGTTATTAATTGTGACTTAGTTTAGTTTAATTCTTGAAAAATTTCAAAAAAATTAGAAAAGGTTAAAAATTGAAAAAAAAAACTTGAAAAATCCTTAAAAATTGAAAAACTTTAAAAACCTTAAAAACAAATGGTAAGTTTCTATTTTCCTTAGTTTGAGCATGAAATATTTTAGCAATACTTGAGTAGATTAAATGATTTTCGTGCTCAATATGTTGATGATTATTTTGAGAAATGGGAAATTTGTCTACTAATCCTTGAAGGTCTTAATGATGAATATTGGGGACATGTTAAGACTATTTAGCCTAGGGGTTTGTGATGTTTATTCACTAAGACTCTTAATGAAATTTGGAATTTCTTTGAGTATCTTTAAATGAAAGTCAGTTTAGGGGTATATCTTATGAGCACTCTCATGCTCCATGTGATCAAGTTTGATGTGATTATTGTGATTCCTTTGATCATGATGTTGAAACTTGTCCATTGCTAGGTAGACCACATAGACTAGAGGCACTGGCTGCCTTTAATAAGGAGATTTACCAGCAGAGTTTACTTAAAACTGACCTTAGTTTAGGCTCTCCTACACTTGAGGTTAGGTCTTGTGAGGACTTTGATGTTAGGAGTTAGGCATCGATTCCTTTAGGGTATGATTAATATGATGATACACCTTCTGATGACCTTGAGGAAACGAGTGATCCCTCATCTCCTTTAGCAGTTACATCCTCCCTAGAGTTTAGCATAGTTAGTAAGCACTCCGAGGGTAGTCTGATTGATCATGTCTTGTCTCTTCCTTTGGCTCCCTTAGGAGAACTAGAGGATGGATATGGTTTTGAGATTGATGCTAGTTCTAATGATCAATGTGGCACATTAGTTGAGTCAAAGGATACTTTTTCTACGGAGCATTCTTTTGATGGGTCTTCTGATGTAGAGATTAGTAAGGTTTCACCTCACATCGAGCTTATTGATCCCATTTCTGATGAGTCTACCCTTGACTTAGCTCCCACCCCTCACATTTCATTTGTAACACCCCGAGTTTAGCTTAAAAGAATCGAAGTGACTACTTATATTATCATAGGTGCGCCTTTCTTTTCGGGATGCCCACTCTTAAGAACTCAACAGGTAAACGTGCTTGTTGGGGGAACAATCTTAGGATGGGTGACCTCCTGGGAAGTTTTCCAGGCAGTGTGTGAGTGAGGACAAAGCACACTGGAATGACTTATGGTGATTTGTGGGGCTAGTCAATGATCCTTGAAGCCATTCCTAGCAATTGGTCGCGACCTAGGAGAGGGTTTGGGGCATTACCGATGGTATTAGTGCAGACCCGCGACCATGAGCCACACCAATGGATGGAGAGCCCATGTACAGTCACTTAACGGGGCAAAGATACTGGGTGTGGACCACTGGTCAAGAGGACTCATAAGTAGGTCGGTTAGTGAGGCGCAATAAGGACGTTTTGCATTTTAGGTGGGGGTGATTGTACAAATGTGGCTTAAAAGGATTGAAGTGACTACTTATATCACTAAAGGTGTACCTTTCTTTTCGGAAAGCCCACTTTTAAGAACTCCACAGTTAAGCGTGCTTACTGAGGAGTAATTTTAGAATGGGTGACTTCCTGGGAAGTTTTTCGGGCAGCATATGACCGAGGACAAAGCATCCCGGAACGACTTGTGATGATTTGTGGGATTAGTCAACGATCCTTGAAGCCATTCTTGGCAATTGCTCCGACCTACGAGAGGGGTCGGGGCATTACATTACATCATCCCTCTCTTCTCCTCCCTATTTTCTCCCTTCTTTAGACCCTCCCGAGTCAACTTTTGTAGAGTGTAATACTTCTATGTTTGACAGTTTTTGTTTAGATCAGACTCTTGATGTTAGTGATGTAGAGAGACTCGAGGATCACTTTAAGGTGAAGGACATGACTTTAAGCCCTCCTATGAGCTTTGATTGTCATATTTCATTTGATTGGCCTTACCTTGGTCTTCTCTCTTCCGTTGTTAGAGATGTTGGAGTTTATTTTGGTCATTCAGACCACTCTCGATGGTTTATAAATTCATCATATCTTTGTTAGACCATTGACTTGTACATTTGATTTTACATATACACATCTTTCTTCTCATTGGGTTGCGAGCTTTAATAAGCTCAAGAGAGCCTTGAGTTGCATTCCATGCATGCACTTTATTTGGGCTCCCCTTCCTATTTCTAACTACTTGCATTTTGGTGAGGAATGTGCCTAATCGTTTGATAAGCTGCTTCGATCATTGGTTGATTTTGATAAGAGTAGTAGCTTGTGAGCTGAGATGGAGTGGTTGACACTCCATGGACCTCCTCAACATCATATAATCGAGGCATTAGTTTGGGTACAATCTTTATCGAATCGGGTAGGATTGTTCCACCCCTCCCCTCTTCTTTTTCGTTTCTTTCTTTCTTTTTGTACGTGGTTATGGATATTTAGGACTGTTATTGTATGGGTGATTGATCTTCAGGAGAAATTTGGTAATTGTTGAGTTGAGTTAGCTGTGATCACCCTTGGTTGTGTATGGTGTATTTTGTTTTGTGAATACTTGTCAGTTGTGGATATCTAGGATTGTGAATAGTTGTGGATGTCTATGATTTTTTTGTATGTTTTAGTTGATTGTTTTGTTTGTTTGGTTTTGTGAGTTCTTGTTTCTCTTTGGTTTTGGTTTTGGTTTTGGTTTTGTTTCATATTTTGTGTTGTTTTAATTTTTTGGTGTTTTAATGGCTTTGTATTTTGTTTTTGTTTTCTTTTGAGTCTTGTTTTGCTTCAAGTTTCATTGTCTTTTGTCTTTATTTGGTGATTCCTTATGAAGTTGTGTATTTTTCCTTTTGGTGGTATATTTTTGTAAATAGGTGATTAGTGCTTCTTTTTTTATTCTATTGGTTTTATGTTTTGTTTTTCTTTGGCCTCTTGTTTTGTTTTGGGTTTCCTTTGGTTTAGTTTTGTATTTAGTAGCTCCTTGGTCTTGTTTGCTTTTATTTTGGTGATTAAGTTTGTTCTGGTCTTGTTTTGCTGTGGTTTGTTTTGGTTTTGGTTTTAGTTTGGTTTTGTTTTGCTTTAGAGTTCGTTTTGTTTTTGCTTTCTTGTTTAATTTTGATTTTGGTGGTTTTGATTTGATTTTGATTTTGATTTTGTTTGTCTTTCTTTTGTAGTTTTGGTTTTGTTTTTGATTTTGGTGGTATCCTAGTTTGTATGTACTTTTGGATTTGTGTTGGTTTCTCGGTTGTATGTGGGGTGAAAAATGAGAGTCGACATGCTTCATTTGACTTAATTATCTCTTGATTGTATATTCTATTTGTGTATAATTTGGTGATTTGGTTACTAGGGTGATGCAATTACCTACGTCATGCACATAATTTCCCCATTCTCCATTACTTGTACATATTTTCATGTCATGAAAGAAAACCAAAAAGATTTTCCTTTGTTTTTGAAATGATTCAAGTGGGTATTTCACTTGAAAATCCTAAGGAGATCTCATTCGTCCACTTGGGAAATTAAGGGGTTTAAAAGACTTGTTACATACGCTAAATGCAACTGTGATTGCTACGCAAGTGAGTTAGGATTTTTTTTTCTTATTTTCCGTTTCTTTTTAGGTAGTTTAGATTGTTTTACCCAAGGACGAACACACTCTTAGTGTGGGAGTGTGGGGGTATTTGTTTGTGCCAAAAATATGGTATTTTTACAATATCTTTATACCTGATTTATGCTCTGAATAATTATTTTATTTAGTTTTTATTTGATTTCAATTGATTTTTCTAGGTGATGAAAAATAAGAAAAATGAAGGAATTTATGGAACTGGCAGCCCATTTCTCATCCCATCCAAAAACGAAAAGGGAAGGACAAAAGGGAAGGGTCCCAAAAAGAAACTAGCCCTTTTCCCACGCAGGCCTCACGTGCTCCTTACCCCCCCTGAATTCATTGTCTGACTCCTCGCGGACATGAGAATTTATGGAACTGGCAGTCCATTTCTCATCCCATCCAAAAACGAAAAGGAAAGGAAAAAAGGGAAAAGTCCCAAAAAGAAACTAGCCCTTTTCCCACGCATGCCTTACGTGCTCCTTACCTCCCCTCAATTCATTGTCTGGCTCCTCTCAGACATGAGAAACCTGATACACCCCCACTTCTCATCCTCTCTCTTTTCTTTTGGTCCATCAAACCAGAACCCCGATACCCCCCACCATCTCAGTTCCATCTTTTCATCTCTCTCTCTTTGATAAACCACCAGTACACACCACCTTCATCCTCATCCATCATCCTCAACCACTCACCAGCGCAACAATCTAATCAACTATCCATGATTGCCTCGATCGAACGGTTGAGATCGAAGAGGTTGTAGGTATAAATGGAGGCTGCGGTGATTGAAGCTAGGTAATTAGGTTTTAGTTTAAGTTTTCATGTTTAATTTTAGGGTATTTTTCATTTTAATTTTACTTACTAGTAATATAGGGTTTGTTTTCGTTTCATCTATTTTGGATTTTGAATGTCAGATTCATTTCTTCTAGCTTGCAATTTTATATATTCAAAGCTTAATTTGTTGATTTAGGTAGTTTATCACAATGTCCAGTTGTAATTGTAACGTTTTTAGGTTTAGGTTTGAGCAATTTCAGTATATCCCTCTTCCCTGTTTTCATTTTGTTCAAGCTTTGGTAATGGTGAATCTACCATTTTTAACGAATTTTGAAGCTCATTTGCACTTGGTTCTAGGTTAATGGATGACTGAAATCGAGCTTCCCCTTCTCACCTTTGTCTCTGCTTTGCTATAGCTCAACTATGGTGAATAAAGCAATGAGCTTGGTTTGCTATTTTGATAGGGGATTAGGTTGAAGATTGTTCATGGGTCGAGGTATGTGCTAGGACACCCATGGACTCATCTTGTCCAGGTGCTTCTTCTGCCCTCCCTTACGCAACTTTGTGTATTTATAGTTTTAGTTTCAATGCCTGATTGTGTCTCTCTTTGTGCTGTCATTCTTATTTCCAGGTTTTTTGATCATCATCCTTATCTCTACTTTTATTAGGATTAGTTCAATACTTTTAATAGATAGCTTTATGTTTTTGGAAATTGGTGTATGTTGCCCTTGAAAATGTTAGCAAGTAGATCTCACTTAGTTTGTCGACTTTGAGTACTTTGAGTTTGTAGGCACATGATTTGTCATTGTGACTAGAAATGGCTCCTTCTCATTTAGATGCATCTTATTCGTTAACTCTATTTCATTTGACTTTGAAGAGTTTTTATAATTATGCACTCCGGGTGTGTGACCTGTTGAGTTATGAACTCCAGTGTGTGGCCGTTGAGCTATTAAAGTGTTTCTCTCCATTTCAGGTATCAATTGTAAGTCTTTAAGCCTGGGTTTTAGCCAGTTTTTAGGAGAAACTTTGTCCATTTCGCTCCAAAATTTGAGAGTTTCATTGAGATGAATTAATATACCTGACCTTCAGTACAGTGATGGTTGAAGTCGATGTGGGGGTGCCATTTGCAACTTCTCAAGGGATTTATACAATGTTAAGTCAGAGGTGAACCTCTAGATGAGGAAATGCCTGGTGGGGCAATATCTTTGAGTTGAAGTACTATGAGAAGAACACTACAATGAGTGTGTATGTATGGTAATAGCAATTGGTAGCTTATGGTGTGCTATTTGGCATTATGTGGGTGGTATAAGTAAGATGAAGCGGCCATGTATCAGAATCATTTGGTCTTGATACTAAGACTTTACATCAGCAATGCTCCCATTACTTCCCGTCATTGACTTATTCCTGCCCTAGTTACCTTGAATCGTTCATATGCATCATTTCTTTGCTACTAACACTCTCTTGATTTGTAATGGGGTGTTTATGGGAATTCTCATATGTGGTATGTGGGGACTTTTTCAAACACATCTGATCAACCTTTCTTATAGGTGATTCAAACCTTGATAATCTTAGTCGTTTAATTCTCTCTTTCCATAATGGAGCCTATAATGACTCCCGATGTGCATTACTATGTGATTTGCAGTTCTTCCTAAGCATATTTGACTCATTCTACTTGCAGCTCAGTCATCAGTATGTTCATATTTTTACTGTTACCTACTCGAACTCTTTGCTTCTATTTGGGCACCATCCATTTGTTGCTTGGAAAGCCATTGGTTGCTTCAGACCCAGTCATTGAGTGCCCTTTCAGCAATAAATGTATCCATATTGTTCGTGTTGTTATAGCACCGTAACGTCATGCTGGCATGCTACTCTATGGCCATGACTACATGTCGTTATTCAAGTTATTTTGGCAATCCTTTCTTTTCTAGTACAACCTAGTTTGGTAATGATAAACAACGATTTGTGTTATTTCCATTTGCCAGCAGTTTTGAAGTTTATATGTCTACCCAAGACTTCCATTTATTGCAAATTGTTGTATTGATGGATGACATCATGTTCAGTCATAAGATTGACTCCTTCATCTTGACGCATTGTCTTTTCAAACATCAGATGAATAAAATTTTCCTTCTGATAGTGTTGACCCTTATCTTCGTCATTTTACTCACATACGGATACCATATGACTTTTCAAAAGCCACTTTGGGAATCTGTCACATTTCTTCACCTTCATTACTGAATACTCTCTCTCAACTTCATAACATCGTTCATTTACTTTACTATCATGACCATCCTGAATAAACTGCATGTCTTGTATATGCAGGACATTTATATGTCTTACTTCTTTCATTACGAATCAACGTCTTTTCATTAATTTAGCTTGCATGTCTATCCTTCATAACCCATAAAGAAATATCTTTGCAAGAGTTCATGGTGTGGTTGCATCTCTCTGCACTTTAGATTGCCCCTTGTCTTTTAAATTTACTAAGACCAGTAAGCAGTTGAATGTGTTATGTATAGTATTACTGGAAACATATTCATTGGGCATTGAATCCAGTTTGATTGGCATACCTTGTTATCATTATAGAGATGAACTGATTGTGTACTTATAGAAGATGACTGGTAAAGATCTTAAGGTTAGTTTGAGAAATGTGGAAAGACTATGTGTGTATTTCCATGGACTGAGAGAAGAAAAATCTTATTTCTGCCCTAATTCCATTGTGCAAGCAAGTGAATTATCATGTCAGTAATGTATTGAAAATTAGTGATTTGTCAACCACACTCGGTATATCCATATCCATTTTTCCAGTTGGTGGAGTTAGAGATGTTTCATCTGAGGACTATCAGGATTGTTTCTCCCCAAGAAACATTGATTTTCAGATCAACCTAGTTCTAGGTGCTCAATCCATTTTAAAAGCCCCTATCATATGACCCCCAACAAAGTCCAAAGAATTAAGGACTCAGTGGATGAATTATAAGGGATTTGTTTGACCAAGTGTGTCCCCGTGGGGAACCTCAGATTCATACAAACATGAAAGACAGAACCTTATGGTTGTGTACTATGCACAGAGAGTTGCACAAGATCACTATCAAAATAAGTGCCCTATACCTTGAACAAATTATTTATGGAATTAACTGTTAGCAACAGATGTCTTTTCCAAGAATGATTTAAGGTTCGAACATCACACCTAAACCATGTAACCACAGTTTATCTTTTGCAAGAATACCCATTTATAGTAATTCTTGTTTGCTTATCTCATCTTCAAACCTTGATACTATCCACTATTGTTTCATCTCCCTTGTATTTCAACCCGATGTTTCTTATTAGCTTGATCATCCATGTCTTCGCAAACCCATTGTTAAGTATGCAATACATTTTAATTTGACCTTATATGATTGTCAACATTCCAGTGCTCTCGACCTTCACCATCTTTATTTCATGATCATGAGCTGTAGTTTATTTCATTGAGAGCTGATTCCCACATCTACCTTACATCTCATTTATTCATAATAATACGCTCGTATAACTTGTTCTGAATTCATAATGTAATTCAACTCTCATTGGTGTGGGTGATTGCAATTGTTATAATTCCCCTTACTCTCCTTACTTTGAACTTCCACTTCGACACATATACCTTGCATGCTCATCAGTAAATTCTAGTTTTGTTTGTTCAATCTTATTCCTGAACTTGAATTGGTTTTATATGAGCAAAGGCACGTTTCTCATGTCACTTGTTCAATCTATTCAATCCATTTATTGATCAATATATTTAATCTATTCACTCATTCATTCTATTGATCTATTCAATCTATTCAATCTCATGTCACTCGTTCAATCTATTGATCTATCCATTGTATTTTACCGGTTCAATCTATTGATCTATTTATGGCACTTGCAATTCTCACACCTATATTTTATATCCTCATAAGTGAACTTCAGTAATCCTTATTTAATCTTATTGTCGTACTTAACTTGGCTCCATATGAGCAAATGTATGTTTCCACTACAGCCTATTCAATCCATTTATCTATTCATTAGACCTTGCTTGTTTATCCAATCTATTTATCTATCCATTGCACATTGCTTGTCCCATCTATCTATTGCACTTATCTTGTTCCTTATGGCTATAAAGTCATCTAGTTGAAGCTCAGTTGCTTGTCATCTTGTTTCCAATTCATCAGTTAAACCCGAATATAACCATCCCATCTTTCTCCTTGGTGGATTATTTATTGGACCCTTTATGGTCCATATTTATAACCACAATTCTTGTGGCATTATATTTCAGAATTCATGATACACTTATGGTTATTTTTATTCTAACCACCCTATGATAATCTCTTCTTTATTTGCCTTTTGTAGTCTCATTGTTCATTTCTTTTGTATGCAATAGTTCGCTCGGCTGAGAAATTCATCGCTCTCATCCCTAACTATGGTCATTTTTCTTTTGCCCGTTGTCAACTGGGAGCTGATCCTTGAGTGGTTTAATGAGGGAAGATCATGTGACGTGTTAGAAAAATCAGCTGGTGATATTTTGAAAAGGGCATAATCTCAAGCACTGTTTAATTATATTGGAATGAGCCAGAAGACACATTGAGTATAAGGTCAGAGCTACTCCCAGCAGTAAGAGGGAAAAATGGAAAATTCAAGGACATGTCGAGGTGATACAAGGTCGACAAAACAGTTGTGCTGGCAAAACAAAGAAATAATCAATGTCTCAGATGCGTTATAAAGTAACATGATGGCGAATTAGAGAGTCTTATCAAGCTTATGATAGATTTGAGTCTATGGGATGAGAATTGAGGGAACCTTCCTATATTTTCAAACATATAAGTAACGAGTGCTACATGATTACAGTGAGGTTCTACCAGCATTACTAGCTCCATTTGTTTTATATGTCGATGTGATTGTATTTGATGATTTAGGAGGGTTGATTCAAACTTGACATTGTTGTCTATCAAACGATTTTGAAAACTTCATTTCCTAGCCTATTTGTTAAATGATTTTGGCACTTTTGGGGTAAGTTTGGATCGGCTTTGCCAATGAGCTACTACTAATGCCTTTCTTGAGGAGGTTGTGAATAATTTTTTATCTTAGTGTTGCTTAGGGACAAGCAACGATTTAAGCATGGGCGAGTTTCATAAGACCTTAAGGTGCACTCTATTTTGAGGTCATTTTGTACCATTTTAAGGAAGAATTATGTGCCTTATGCTATAATTTATACTCCTATTCTCGTTTTATGCTTGGGTATGTTCTTTGGTGACTTTTGCAGGATTTTAGACCATTTAACCCAGCAATTGGCCTTCATTTGAGTGCACATTGGCCACCATGGAGCTACCCCAAGTCCTATGCCCGTGGAACAAGAGAAGAGCAGAATGTTTCAGTTCCAGCAAGAACCATGGTCTACCCCGTGGTGGCTTCCATGGACCGTGGTGATCCTGTGACTGCTAATCTCTTCATCTTCCTTCGTTGTGCGACTGAATATGCTCGGTTTTTGTGCTTAAAAGGGATGTTTTTCGGCTAAAAAAAGGAGGATCGATGATCATCTCACCACTACTCTCCAATCCATCTCTCATTAGTTAGAATTTTTAGTTTATTTTTAGGAGCAAAAATGAGAGAATTGAAGGGAGAATTTCGCTCTTGGAGGCTTACAGATCATGGCACCATTAATCGGCTGCCATTATTGTAAAGCTTTCTCCCCCCTTTGAATTTATCTTTGAACTCTTGTGTTAGTTGAATTTGAGATATGATTGAGTAGTTTTATTTAATCCAGGGATTTGTTAGCTATAGTATTGTAGTTGGATCCTTAATTTCTACAATCCAGTGCTTACTCCATGATTGGAAGGATTTATTTCTATCTTGAGATTGAGATGTTGTGAGTAACATTTGGCCAATTTTGCTTGCTTATATTGCGTAGTTGAGTGAAGTATTGAAAAGTGAAACTCACTTTTAGATGACCTTCATAGAACTTAATCTAGCAAAACTCGAGAGAGAATTGTATGTTAAGAGGAGACTCAACATTCATAAATCTTCAACCTAGACTAAATCAAGGACACTTGAAAGGGTGTTAGTTGAATTCGTTAGGACAATTTAATTTATTTTGAAAGAAAGGATTAAATTTAACTCGATTGCAATTCCTTCAATCATCCAATTCATGAAAAGTGCACGCTTAACTCTATAATCTTAACTCTTTACTTGGAGAATCGAATCCCTAGATGCTTTACTTTGATTGAATTTCCAATTAGATAGTAGGTATATTTAAATTAAGTCATTCAAAAGATTAATTGCTTAGCATTTTCAATAGGACATTAACTCAATAGATTACTATGGTCCCTGAGGGCGGTGTTTGAGTCTAAACTACAACACATGTGTGCCTTCTGCAATAGAGAAACCTAGCCCGTAAGGTCGATTATTGATGCTACGGCAAGGGGAACCTTGATGAATAAGACTGAGGATGAGGCCCACAATTTGATCAAGGAGATGGCTCTTAACAATTTTCAATGGTCTAATGAACAAGGCCAGCCCAAGCAGGTTGGAGGTAAGCTTGAAGTTGATGCACTTAATTTATTTAATGCTAAAGTAGATGCTATGACTCAAAGGTTAGAATGATTGAATGTGAATGCTGTGAATTCTAGTGCCCCTCCCCCATCATGTGAAATATGACAGTCTATTGACCATTTGACTGAGAATTACCAAGTTGGAGTCTTTTTGCCTAAAACACTAGCAACCAAGTCAATTATGTCAATAATTTCAACCTGAGACTGATTAATGACCCTTATTCCAATCCTTAAAATCCGGGTTGGAGGAATCACCCAAATTTCTCATATAGGCCTAACCCTTCCATCATGCCCCAAATAAATGCCAGGAAACCCCGCGGATTTTGAAGACCTCCCTTTCCCCAACAGGCTCCTCTAAAGTCTAACCTAGAGGCTATGATGGAGAGTGTGCTTTTGGTGCAACAAATGCAACGAGTGTATAAAGCAATTAACCTCTAAAGTTGATGTGCTTACTGCTCATAACAAGATGTTGGAAGCCCAAATTGCCCAACAAGCTAGCTCTTCATATACACCTCTGTGTAGACTGCCTAGTAAGCTCAAATCTAACCCCTGTGAGCATTATAATTGTGTTAACTTCAAGAAAGGGGTAGAGGACCCTGAGGACCCCAAGGACATACCACTTGAGGAGGGTAGAGCAATGATCATGGCTAAGAGTAAGGAGAGAAATGATGGTGGTGAGCCCATGACTTTTATAGAAAATGATAGCTTTGAGATTCCCACAGTCTTTCCACCTAAGCTTCCTGACCCAGGTAGCTTTTCTATCCCCTATTTTGTGGGGAAAATGGGAGTAGAAAAAGCCCTATGTGACCTTAGTCCAAGTGTCATTTGATGCCCTACTCTATGTTTCATAAGCTTTATTTAGGTCCATTGCGACCCACACCATTTTCACTCCAATTAGCTGATGGTTCTGAAACGTGACCTTTGGGTATATTAGAGTATGTGCCCCGTAAAAATAGGAGATTTTTGGATGTTGGAAAATTTTATCACTGCTGATATGGCTGAGACTGTTGATACCCAAATTTTTCTTAGTAGGCCCTTCTTGGCTACTTCAGGCTGCAATATTGATGTGAAAGAGGGGCGAATAACATTTGAAGTAGAGGGGTGTTATGTTATGTTTTATTTTATGGATGAGAAAGTGGTTTATCCTAATTCTTTCATACCTGATGTGCTTCCCCTTTCTCCTGATATTGAAATGGAGGATGGTTTGAATTGTCATGATCCTTATGATTTTGATTGGATTTCTACTGAGGATCCCGATCAAGGTTATGTTAAGGTGGAGTTTGCTACTCACACGCCACCTAGCATACCCAAGGTTGGGGCGTATGCTTCTAATGAATTTCCCATGTGTGATTATTGCACGTTCGCCCAAGTGGTTCTTCTTTGCCTCCTATGGAAGGAGTCGATTTAGACTTTGATCTTGGGACTAAACATGATGATAGTGGCCCGTCTGATGAACCATGCTATCGATTTGTCTTGTACACTAATAATTCATTATGGCATCATTTGATAATGACAAAACACCTCCAACCTAAGTGTTTGAGGTGGTACCTTCTGTTGAAATATTACAATTCCGTGCTTCGTAACAAGAACGATGCCCATATTTTCACCGATCTCGAGCGCACATAGAAGCACGGTCAAGGTCTTGACCTTAAAAGAGCGCTTCTTGGGAGGCAACTCAAGCCCTTTCATAGCTTTGATTTCCATTTTTAGGTAGTTTTTCAAAAGAAGAAAAAGGGAAAAAAAAGAAAAAAAAGAAAGATGGTCAAGGGGTGGAGCACGGGTGGTCCATATTTTCCAATACGGTTGGTGGTCCAGTGCCCCCGCCAAAACAAAGAACAATTATGCCAGTAGCCACCATGGTCACACCGTGGTGAACTGCTACAGGTAGCGGTTAAGGGTTTTGACTGTGGTGACTCTTCATTCTGCCTCGTTTTCTTCTTCTTGCTCGAGCTATTCTCTCTCTACATCCCTCTTTGTCTCTCTACACACTCCATTGCTAACCTTTAATTTTCCCCTCATTTCTTCCCATTTTCACTCTATTTTCACAAAAAATCTTCCCTTGTCTCTTAATCTTTCTCTTTCTTAAACACATTTCATCTCTTTCTACCATTTCTTCCCTAAGTTCATCTCACTTTCACCCTTCCTCCATAACCATCTTCTTCCACCTCAAACTTCTCCCCCTTCTTACTCAAACTATTTTTTTCCTTTTCTCATACCTCATTCTTGAGGTTTTTGCTCCAATTGCTCATATTTTTGCGTCCATGGCACCCAACAAGAGATAAAGGAGGAGCATTAAGGAGGTGGGGACATCTAGCCAAGTGCCACTATGGACTCAACGGACCTCCCGCACTCCCACCAATGCATGAACCTGAGGTAATGTTTCGCATCCCCTTGGTTTGACTGACCCTGAACATATTGCTAGATATAATTGCTCGAGTGAAAGAACTATTATGGCAACCTATTATTATGATGAGGAACTGTTGGGCTATTTAGGATTGTTGGATGACATAAATTGGTTATTCGCATAGGGGGGTATGGGGCACTTTATTGAAATGAAAGGGCGTACATATCAAGGCCTCACACTTGAATTTTTTAGTACTTTGCATGTTGGGGTCACCCGAGGGCCTCAATATCAAGCAGGACATATTTCATTTTATTTGTAAGGGTAGATTTATGAGTTGAACCTGAGTGCCTTTAATAAGATCTTTGGTTTTCCACCTAGCTTGGACACCCCACACCGTCAAGTTCCCCATGAATTTTAGAGCGAGCTTTTGGGGGATTTTAGGTACACCATTGGTTCATCCGAATGCACCCATGTTAGGAACCTTGGCATTTGTGTTGCTCAGCATATTCTCGCTCGTTGTTTCTTTGCTCGAGATGATAGTGTGAATGTCCCTAGATTGCCTGAGTTATGCCTCCTGTGTTGTATACTTGATGGTGCCTAAATTGATCATGGGGTGTTCTTGGCCCAATAATTATATAGTGTAGCTGTCAGGACTAAGGGTAGAATATTCATTGGGGTATTATCACCAATATTGCTAGATTTTTAGGTGTTGAGCCTAATCCTCAGGATCGAGTTTCTGGGTTCGAGCGACTTGATTATGCCGTTTTTGAGCTGATGAATTTTTGCAAAGTAGAGGCAGGACGTTTGTGGTGGATTTATCCCGGTGATCGGCTTATTTCGCTTCCCAATGTTGAGCAGACTACCTTACTTCACCGAGCTAGCCTTCAATGGGTGCCTAGTGATGCTGAGGCTGTTCGCCCCACACCTCCTCCACCCCTACTGACTTGTCAAGCTAGACCTAGTTCTTCCTCCCAACCTTCCTCCCTTGATTATAAAGAGGTCCAAGCTACCCTGACGTCAATTCAGGAGTAGCAATTGTCCCTTCGAGCCTATGTTGCCTCTGAGAACGTTGCTCTTCGTGATTTTGTCCAAGAATGGCATGACGAGCTCTGAGGGATGCTTGCTACGGAGACCCAATATTTTCAAGACTATAAGGCTTGTCGTCAGACCTGGAGGGACTGGCATATCTCTTATGGTCAACCTTCCCACCCTCCTTCCCCACCTCTCTTCTGATTGCTTCTTATTACTCCCCCTTCCCCTTTCTACATCTCTAGTCACATTGAGGACAATGCTTTGTTCAAGCATGGTGGAGTTAGTCAGTTAATTGACGGCGTCTAATGCCTGATTTGGTTTGGTACGCACATGTGTATGTATTGCATATATCGTTCATGATTGCATTTAGAGTTGCATTTTAGGTTTAATCTTATATAGCTAGAGCACGTTAGAGGTGCATTTATGTTCCTTTTGACTTTCGGTTCCTTTTCATAGTTTTTGCATTTTCTTGGTATTCTAATTTGGAGCATCTAGGATGAGTTTCAATTGCCATGGCATGTTATTATTAGGAGCATGCATTCACTAAAAAGAAACGTAAAGAAAAAATCCTTTGATGATGAAATTTGTAAACTAGGCAGACTTTTTTGGTCTAGATTGACCGTTTGATTTGCCAATTGAAAAGAAAGGTGTTTGAAAATGAGTTTGTGAAAATGTGCTTCATGTTTCGACCATTTGTTGAGTGCGAATTGATTGCCCCATGATTCTCTATATAAATGTTGGCTTGTGTCTCGAAATGAGCTAGGTAAGACCTTAGTAGATGTCCCATGAGAATTTAAGCTTTTAAATACTAATTCATCAATTTACTCTCTATGGGTAGGAATACCGGTAGAGGTAAGGTTGCCTACAGCTGGATCTCCCCAGACCCCGCGAAAGCGGGACCCACTTTGGGAGTTTGTTGTTGTTGTTGTTGTTTACTCTCTTTGCAATTCCTGAGCGACTCTTCCTCGACATCATTTATTTAGAACTTGCTTTGACCCTTATTCAAGATCACACTTAACATACGCATCTAGACAACATGATTGAGGCATTCTTTGACTTGTTAAACTCAAAACGCCAAATAGCCACCCTTGTTATGCATAATATATCGCTTTGATAGCCCCTTTGAGCTTATAACTGTTTTTATTGATTTGAAACTTCGAACATAGCCTTTGGCTAAACCTTTATCTACACTTAAGCCAAGACTAGAGAAGCATTTCATCCTTGTAAACTGAGTTTGAATGGGAGTTAGTAATGTGCATTGAGATCTTTTTAGTGGATTTGGTTGGTCGGTGGATGAAGGGATTTGTGTTCTTGTGTTTGTGTAAGAGATCCCTTGTTTTATTGTGCAAAGACTAGAGAAGAGTTGAAATTCAAGTTTGATACGTATTCCCTTAGCAAACTCTTTTGTGAGATTGAAAGAAAAATAACCAAAAGAATCAATAAAAAAACAAAAAATAAAAAGAAGAAAGAAAGAAAGAACAAAAAGAATAAAGGTGTGTTGGCTTTGTTTGGATTGTAAAAAGTATATTTGGCTTTCTACTCTTTTTCTCTTCATTTGGCTGTGAAAGGGGATGTGTTTGTTCTTGAATTTTATTGGTTTAAGGAGAGTATTGCATGAGAGCATTGGAAGAGTTTGGCTCTTAGTCTATGGCTTCTAGCTTCATATTTCCAAAATATTCGTTCCCTTCTTACCTTTACACATGGCCCCGTTACTACCTTTAAAGTCCTTATGATTGTCTAATGTGTATTGCATGCTAGTGATGGTGAATTAGAGAGTCATATCAAGCTTATGGTAGATTTGAGTCTATGGAATGAGAATTAAGGGAACCTTCTTATATTTTCAAACACATAAGTAACGAGTGCCATATGAATGCAGTGAGGTTTCACCGGCATTACTAGCTCCACTTGTTTTATATGTCGTTGTGATTGTATTTGATGATTTGGGGGGTTTGAGTCAAACTTGACATTGTGGTCCATCAAACGATTTCGAAAACTTCATTTCCTAGCCTATTTGTTAAATTATTTTGGCACTTTTGGGGTAACTTTGGATAGGCTTTGACATTGAGATATTACCAATGTCTTTCCTAAGGAGGCTATGAATAATGTTTTGTCTTAGTGTTGCTTAGGGATGAGCAATGATTTAACCATGGGGGATTTTGATAAGTTCTTAAGGTGCACTCTATTTTGAAGTCATTTTGTACCATTTTTAGGGAGAATTATGTGCTTTGTGTTATAATTTATATTCCTGTTGTCGTTTTTTATGCTTGGGTACGTTCTTTGGTGGCTTTTATAGGATTTTAGACCATTTGACAAAGCAATTAACCTTCATTTGAGTGCATATTGGCCACCACGGAGGTACCCCAAGTCCTATGCCCGTGAAACAACAGAACAACATAAGGTTTTAGTCCCAACAAGAACCACGGTCTACCCGTGGTGGCTTCCACGTACCGTGGTGATCCTATAACTACTAACCTCTTTATCTTCCTTCATTGTGTAGCCGAAGATGCTTGATTTTTGTGCTTAAAAGGGATGTTTTTCAGTTGCAAAGAGGAGGATCCATCATCATCTCACCACTACTCTCTTATCCATATCTCATTAGTTAGAATTTTTAGTTTATTTTTAGGAGCAAAAAAGAGAGAATTGAAGGCAGAATTTTACTCTTGGAAGCTTGGAGATCGTGGCACCATTGAAGGGATGCCATTGTTGTAATGCTTTCTACCCCCTCTGAATTTATCTTTGAACTCTTATGTTAGTTGAATTTGAAGTATGAGCGATTAGTTTTATTTAATTTAGGGATTTGTTAGCCTTTGTATTGTAGTTGGATCCTTAATTTCTACAATCTTGTGCTTACTCCATGATTTGAATTATTTATTTGTATCTAAAGATTGAGATGTTGTGAATAAAGTTTAGCCAATCTTGCTTGCTTATATTAGGTAGTTGAGTAAAGTACTGAAAAGTGAAACTCACTATTAGATCACCTTGATAAAATTTGACCTAGCAAAACTTGAGAGAGAATTGCATGTTAAGAGGAGACTCAACATTCATAAATGTTCAACCTAGACTAAATCAAGGACACTTGAAAGAGTGTTAGTTGAATTCGTTTGGGCAATTTAATCTATTTCGAAAGAAAGGATCAAATTTAACTCGATTGCAATTCCTTGAATCATCTAATCCATGAAAAGTGCATGCTTACCTCTATGATCTAACTTTTTACTTGGCGAATCGAATCCTAGATGCTTTACTTTGATTGAATTTTCGATTAGATAGTAGGTATATTTAAGTTACCTATTGAAGAGATTGATTGCTTAGCATTTTCAATAGGACAATCAATAGATTACTATTGTCCCTGAGGACAACGTTTGAATCCAAACTACACCCGTGCGTTGGTGACATGTCACTTCCCATAGACGACTCTTTTTCCGATGACCAACTCCTTGCAATATCTCACCGGGCAGTGCCACGGTATGTAGATTTAGTGAATTGCAAGGTGTGTGGAGTGATGCCATACGGGTTGCCTTATCAACAGTGAAGAGATTCCTTTTTGATGCAAAATATTATCTGTGGGAGGAGCCTCTCCTCTACACGTTGTGTGGAGTTGGCGTTTATAGAAGATGTTTGCCAGAAGATGAGGTTCCTAGTGTCCTCCAGCATTGCCATGCATTAACCTATGGTGGGCATTTCGGACCCAACAAGACCACAACTAAGGTGCTTCAAGCCAGCTTCTATTGGCCCACTCTCTTTAATGATGCCAAAACCATCATGTTGACTTGGGATAAAAGGCAACGGGCAGGTAACATTTCCAAAAGACATAAGATGCCTCAAAGTTGGATTCTTGAGGTAGAACATATTGACATATAAGGGATTGATTTTATGGGACCATTTCCTCCTTCTCACAACAATGTTTACATCCTTGTGGCGATTGATTATGTTTGTAAGTGTCTAGAAGCTATTGCCTCTCCTACTAATGATTTCAAGGTGGTAATAAAGTTTCTTAAAAAGAACATATTTACAAGGTTTGGCACATCGAGAGCTCTTTTGAGTGATAATGGACTCATTTTGGCAGGAAGCCACTTGAGTCTCTCTTAAAGAAGTATGGGGTTTTTCATAAGATTGCAACGTCTTATCATCCACAAATGAGTGGTCAAGTTGAGTTATCTAATTGAGAGTTGAAAAACATTTTGGAGAAAATGGTCGATCGATCCCAAAAAGATTTGTCTAAAAAGCTTGATGATGCTCTTTGGGCTTATCGGACTGCTTATAGAACTCCTCTTGGTACTACTCCATACCTCTTAGTTTTCGAAAAGTCTTACCATTTGCCAGTTGAGTTAGAACACAAAGCATATTGGGAAATGAGAATGCTTAATTTTGATCTTAAGACGGTCGGTGAGAAAAAGCTTCTGCAATTGAATGAGTTAGATGAGTTACGTTTGGACGCCTATGAAAGCTCAAAAATGTATAAGGAAAGGACCAAGCACCAACATGATAAGCATATTATGAAGAAAATATTTGAGCCTGTTACTCAATTCCAAGTTGCGGATATTTCTTGGTAAGTTGAGCACCTGATGGTCAGGGCCATTTAAATAATGAATGTCTTTCCTCATGAAGTTGTAGAGGTCCGAAGTGAGACAATTGCTACATTTAAAGTCAATGGGCAGTGTCATAAGCCTTATTATGTAAGGGACCTTATTGATAAGCCTGCTATCCATCACCTTTCTGATCCTGAGACCTCCTAGAACAGGCTGTTGAGCTCCCGACCCTAAAAGAGTGCTTCTTGGGATGCAAGTCAAGTTGTTTTTCGTTTTTTAGTTTTTCTTTTCTTTGATTGTATATACGGTATTATTTTTCATTGAAAGCAAAAAAAAAATAAATAAATGAAAAAGTAGAAAAAAAGAAAAAGAAAAAATTTAAAAAAAGAATGAATCAAAATTAGACTTAACAAAGAGGTGATAAGAAGAATGAAAAATCATTAGAAAAAAAATACAAAAACATAAGAGAGTTTTAGCCTCTATTCTAGAGCTCTCCATGGACCCCTCATGGTGTCCAATCTGGTGCGAGGGGAAGCTACTTGACAAACTGAAGAAAATTTAGAGACAGAGCTCACCACGGACTATCCGGGTGGACCCCACGGTCTGTGGTGAGACGCCTATCCACGATCAAGGGTTTTTCAAGCCCTTTTGACTGAATACCCATTCCTCTTCCTCCTTTCTTCATCCGTTCTCTCTCTAAACTCTCTCCTTCTCTCTCCAAAACCTCCATAACATCATCTCTAAAACCTTCAATTTTTTTTTATCAATTTTTTTTCCTCAAATTTGTCTCATTTATTCTCATTTTCTGCACTTTTTCACTAAATCTTCTAAAATTTTGTAATTTCTTGCTCTCTTTCTCACACATTCTACCCGTCTTCATACCCTAAGTTGCACCAACTCTACTTCAACCTCCATTCTTCTAAAGTTTCTCTTTTTCTTCCATATTTCTTCCTATTTCACCTTCTTTTTCTCAAATTTTGCATTTGTAGTTCTTTTTTTTCCCCCCATTTGTCACTTAGATTTTCAACTTTTCATCCATCCATTTCACCATTTCAATGGCACCCAAAAAGAAGGCAAGAACCACCCAAGAGGTGGGAACATTTTAGTCAAGCACCTCAAAGAGCATTCCAGACTTACCAAACCTCAACAAATGCATAAAGTCGAGGTAATATCCCTAACCACCTTGGTTTAAGACATCCCAAGCATATTGCTAGATACAATAATTTAAGTAGTTAGTTAGTAGTTGCTACTCATTATCATGATGAGGATTTGTTGGGTAGGTTAGGTTTGTTAGATGACATATGTTGGTTGTTTGCAAGGGGAGGTACGGGGCAATTTCTAGAGACTATAGACCACACTTCTAATGACCTCACACTTGAATTTTTGAGTAAATTGCACGTGGAGGTCACGAGTGGGCCTCGTTGTCAAGAAGGATACATTTCCTTCTATCTAAATAAGGAGTTTTATGAACTAAATTTAAGTGCCTTTAATAGCATATTCGGTTTTCCACTTAGTGTAGACTTACCAAATTGCCATGTCCTTAAAGAATTTCACCCGAATGCATTTTGGCATGAACTTTCCGGGGATCATAGGTATGATATAAGCAACTCTAAAGGTACTGTAATTAGAAACCCCTGTATTCAAGCAGCCCAACGATTGCTTGTTTGTGGTTTATTTATGAGGGAGGATAGTTTGAATATGCCTCGCCTGTCTGAAATGCATTTCTTGTATAATATGCTCCAAGGTAACCGACTTGACCTCGGTTCATCCTTTGTTAATCAGTTGCATAGTGTGACCACTAGTTCTGCATAGAGGATTGTTATTGGGGGCCTTATCACCCCATTACTAGGTTGGTAGGGATAGAGCTGAACCCTGATGATAGAGTTCCTAGTTTCGAGCGGTTAAACTTGGCCACTTTTGAATGAATGAAATTTTATAAGGTAGAGATTGAGCGTATTTGTTGGATTTATCCTGATTACTGTCTCATGCCTCTATCTAATGTCGAACAAACCACTCTATTGAATCGTTCCAATCCATACTTTGTGCTGGGTGGCGAAGAGTTCGCGCAACTCGCACCACCTCCTCCCCCACCACACCTTAGGGCCTCTAGTGCATCCCAACCTTCCTCCTTATCTGATTATGCTGGTTTGCATGCTACCCTTCAGTCCATTCAGGAGGAGCAAGTGCCCTCCGAGCTTACATTCAAACTGAACGTACTCGCTTCGTCACATTATCCAGGAGCGGCATGATGAGCTCCATTGGATGATTGCCTACCAAAACCAAGACTTCCAAAACTTTAGGGCTTGTTTAGAGACTTGGTGCGACTAGCATATTTCTCATCCCCACCCTTTTCTTCTCCCCTCCTCCTTTCAGTTTTGCTTTTTCTTCCCCATTAATTTATATGCCCTTGCATTGAGGACAATGCTTTGTCCAAGTATGGTGGAGTCATGTGTGCATATGTATATGTGATGTGGATGTGTGAGTAATTTGCATTTTATGTGTTGCATTTAGGAGTAGTTTGCATTTTTAGTTTATTATTTCATTTTTCTTAATATTTTTTGGTTTCTTTTTTTAGGTTTAGCTTTGTTTTAGTATTTTCAATTTTTAGTTGAATTTTAGTGTGTCAAAAAAAACAAAAGAAAAAAAGAGCCAAAAAGAAAGCAAAAGAGAAAAAGTAATACAATCCTCCGATGATGAGTCTTACACTAAGTAGCTTTCTTTCGCTTATTTTGACCCTCTTTGTTATGCCTATTTGTGAATAAATGTCTGACTATAAGTTTTCAAAATGTGTTTCATGTCTTGCCCATCATATTGACTATGAGTTGATAGCTCAATGAATCTTTGCACGAATATCTAACACATGTGATCTAATGAGCTAATTGAGCTTCGGTAGTTGTCTTGTGAGACTTTAAGCCTTATTTGGGCTAATAATCATTTTGGTCTCATATTCTTTTTCATGTGTGGCTCTTCCTTAATTTCAAATCTCTAGAACTTGCTTTGACTCTTGTTCAAGATCACTTTTAGCAATCATGTTTAGGCGATATGATTGAGGTATTCTTTGAATTAATAACCTCTATTGACTAAATAGCCACCCTTTTTATGATTTATCCTTTGCTAAAGTTTTGTCCTTTTTCTTTTCTTGATGCAAACCTATAATATTGAACCTTGGACAAATGCATATCTTACCTTTTAAGGCAAGATTATAGAGTTTCATAAGTGATTGGGAGTACTTGGTGGGTAATAATGATGCTGTTTTTGGGTGTGGTTTGCTTAAATGCAATCAGGGATTAATGCGATATTTCCCTTGGAGTTATTTTGGGTTGAATTTTGTGAGTTGTTAGAAAAAGTCTTGAAAAGTGCACAATTCCTTTTTCCATAATCCTTCTCTTACCCAAAAAAAAGAAAAAAAGAGAAAAAAGGGGAAAAGTTAGAAAATCAAAAGAAATCAAGAATCAAAACCCAAAAAAAGAAGAAAAAAGTGTTGAGATGTTTGGGATGTATTGGTGTTTGGAGTGAGGAATATTTTTTGTGAAAGTTGGGTAAATATGATTCATACTTATAGTCTGCAGCTTTGAGCTCTACAAATCCTAACATATTGTTCCCCTCTTACCTTTACCCATAGCCTTGTTACAACCCTGTCAAAGTTCGCATGATTGTCTAGTGTGCATTGTATTTTCATCGTGGCGAATTTGAGAGCCATGTTAAGCAAATGATAGATTTCATTTCTTTGTAGTGTCATTTGAGTGAACTGCATTATATTTTTAAACACATGGGTGATGAGTGCTTCATTCCTAAAGTAAGGGTCTATTCGTTCTTTTAGCTCTTCTTAATGCATGTGCCAATATGATTGTTTAAGCTGATTTGAGTGATCGATTTAATGCTTAATGAGATGGTAATTGTTCTATTTTGGAAACTTCATTCCCTCATCTGTTTTACAATATTTTTCATCACTTTTAGGCTAGCTTATTGGGTTGATAGGCTATTAATGTCGCTACTTATGTAACCTGAGGAGATATTTCATTCTTTATTTTTTGGTTTTCATAATAGCTTGAGGACAAGCAATCGCTCAAGCATGGGGGAGTTTGATAGATGCTTAGAATGCACTCTATTTAAGGGTCGTTTTGCTGTATTTTTAGGGTGAATTGTGTACTTTCTATTATAATCTATACTTATTTTCCCACTGCATGCTTGGGTATGGTTCTTTTTAGTTTGTTGTAGGTCTTTGGACCTTTTTGTCCTTAGTTTGACCCCGATTGAGTGCATGGTGACTCCTCATGAACGACCCTAAGTTTCCATGCCAGTGGAGAAGAAAGAAGAACCAAGGAACACTGAGCCAGAGGAGACCACGAACCCTCTGTGGTGATGGCCACGGTCCGTCATAAGTCTAAAACTGTTGCCTCTTCGTCTTCCTTTGTCTTGTGGTTGAGGATGGTTGAGTTTAAGCATAAATAGGGTTTTTTTCCTGTTGCAAAAGGCGAGAACACAGAAAACCAAAGTATCATACTATCATTTTTATCTTTAGTTTTAGGATTTTTTCTGGATTTCTTTAGAGTTAGAAGAGGATTTGGAGTAAAAGATTGGCAGTTTGGAGGCTTGGAGTCTGGGAAGCCATTGAAGACCACCATTGTTGGTAAGTTTTTCTTCCTTTTTATTTTGTTCTTGAACTTTTGTTTAGATGTTTAATATTTCGATTATGTGTGAGTAGTTTTCCTTAATCTAGGGACTTGTTAGCTAGAGTATTGATGTTGGATCTCTAGTTTTCAATATTTGTACTTTGTCCTATTGGTTTGATTGAATTCTATCCTGTGGATAAATTATTGTTAGTAAGTTTTGGGTAGATTTGCTTGCATACACTTGATAGTTGAGTGAAGTACTGAAAGGAGAAACTCACTAGAACGACAAGTTAGAAGTTAATTTAATGACTGCTTGAAAAAGAGTTGTTTTGTAGGAGGAAAATATTGGCAATTAAGAATCCCTAACCAAGACTAAACCAAGGATGTTTGATAGAATGTTAATTGGGTTAGTGTGGGCAATTCAGTTTGTTTCAAAAGAAAAGATTGAATTCTTAACCTGATTAAACTCCTTTTAATAACCAATTTAGATAAAGTGCACAACTGCATATAATGATCTAACTCTTTACTAGGCGAAGTAATTCCCTACATACCTTTAATCTGATTCAATTTCCAGTAGTTAAATAGTGATAGTAGAGACATCCAATTGAAAATCTTGTTGTTTACCCTTTTATAATAGGTTAAAACTTGATAGACTGCACCTGGTTTTTGTGGGATCGATGTTAGAACTGTACTGCAATAGCCGTGCGCTTGTGGTAGCAATCACCTATCATCAATTGGGCAATTACCAAGAACTTGGCCCACACCCATCAACAACATGGCATGTGGCCGATTATCATGCATGCAATTACTTGAGGAAGAATATAAGGCTTCTTATTATTGAACCAACCTCCGACATCTTGTCTATTTCGTTCACTTAGATTATCAATGCTTCAGAGTAGATCATTCGTCCAAACCCTCAAATCACCTATCCCGACCTAATAGAGGTCCAACATTATTTAAAAGCACTTTCTAACAATTCAAAGTTCCATGCGAAGTTCCAATAATAACGATCAAGCCTTAACAACATATCAGGCTACAAGAAGGTGCTCCGAACATAATTTGAAGTCAATGCAAGAGCTAACCCACATAAAACACATTTTAAAGGGACATTAAGGGGAGTTAGGTTATGATTGTTAGCTGACAAGATGCAGTGCCTAAGCCTGAGCTCGACTTTGTAACTTGGGCCTATCTAATTTCCGAAATGGTTTTGTTAAAACTTAAACCAAGCCTAAAATCAAACATAAATTAACTATAGCCCATAAATCACTGTAAAGCCTATTGATATGCCATATTAATAGGTTAAATTCCCAAAGTAATTTTTATGAATATTTGGAATTTTATTTCCTTGATCAAACCTTCACATTAACCTTCCAGATTAGGGACAAAATCCATATCCAACTTCTAGAGGCCATAACTTTTTATCTATATATTAAATCCTAGAGATCAATCCCATTCTTGAAAGCTCAATCTGTCTAAAATAATTATGATTTAAAACAATTAGTGGATTCCAATAGTAACTAATTCAAATCTAGCAAAGTTCCCAAACTGTACCAGTATAGTCTAGGTTTGTGTAGGCTCCATATTTCCACAATAACTTTCTAAGTTTAACTCTGATTAACACGATTTGAAGTTTTTGATATAGAAGGCTTCTAGATCTACGAGCCTTACAAATTTCATAATTTTGTAACAAGCCAATAATCATTTTTCGTTTTTCAAAGTCACCTTACATTTTGACTGTAACCGTGACACTATTTCCGTAGGTTTTTGTCCGGAAACAATATCACCCATTAACCACAACTTCCACTCTGTATCCATGCAATGTACTCTTCATAGCACCACTAATTTAATCTCTTTAATTCAATATACACTAGACAAATATGAAATTTAAAGATTAAAATTTTTCCTTGAAAAGTATAAAGAAAAGAAGGAGGTTTGTCTAGTTTTAATTCCCTAAGTACAAGCAATTCAATACAAAAATCAGGGAAAACAATGGGATTTTAATAACCAAAAATCAAATTCATTAATCTCAAATAAAATTCATTTATAAAAAGAAAATAAGGGTTAGGGCTTTAAGCAACCTTATCCATCTTCAACGAAAGAGGTGGAAAAGAGAGGTGGCTGGGCAGCGGTGGCTTGCACGAGCGGCAGTGGTGGAGGGTCACGGCAGTTCTGGTGCTAGTGGGTGGTGGTGGTTGGTGATGGTGAGTGGTGGAAGCTACAGGGAGAAAGAGAGAGTCAGAGCTATAGAGAGAAAGAGCTTGGTATAGAGAGGGACAATACAAAGGGGAGAGAGAGATAAAAAAAAATGTGAGGGAGACGTTGGGAGTGAGAGATGAGGGTGGAGTTGGAGGGTGGGTTGATTAAGATAGGTAGGGCGGAACGTGGAAGCTGGGGTTAGGGTTCTTCCTTCATGAGAAGACGTAGATGGGTTGGAGGAGAGAATGAAAAAGGAAAGAGAAAAATTATTATTTTTTCTATGCAATACACGTGCTGAGAGGGAGGGGTTCTTGCTGAAAAAGAATTTTCCCTAACACAAAGTAATTTTATTTGAATTTGCCAAATTTTTTTCTTTTTTGGAGAAAAAGAATGAAGAAAGAAATGTTATTAACTTTGATTCCTAAAAATTACACCATTAAAGTACTCATAAAATTCTAATAATATTCTGAGCTCAAGCCCTCTAGATTAGTCCAACCAAAAAAAAAATATTTATAATTATAGAAATTTTTGGAGTTCACAATATATATATATATATATTGTGAAC
>JACYFF010019584.1:65285473-65358494 GCA_017589665.1 Selenicereus undatus | reverse complement strand
TATATATATATATATATACATATACATATATGTATACCCAAAAACAAAAAGTACCTAACTCAAAACCTCATGTACAAAATATACAAGCAAGAGATATAAGCCGAAAAGTATCCAAGTATACAAAAGAAAAGAAAAATGAGAAAAAGAGAAATGAAGGGAAAAATTTTAAGCAAACCAAGTCGAGTGCGAGGTATACCTCGAGCTATCTCAGAAGCTTAATCACTAATCAAGACTTGGCTCGTGGGGTATTAGACACTCCACATCTTCTTTACTTGGAAGCTCCAACAATTGCTTCAACCGTTGGCATTCACCTTGAATATGGCACCATTCTCAGGATCCTAAATTTCAACAGCACCATAGGGAAAAATAGGTGAAACAAGAGATAGACCCATCCATCGGGACCTCAAATTCGCTGGAAATAAATGGAGCCGATAGCCATATAAGAGTACTTTCATTCTTGGGCAAGCTCTTTCATAAGAATATGTTTGTCATGAAAGAGGTTAGTCCTCTCCTTGTAAGATCGAACATTCTCATTAGCCTTAGCTCTTATCTCCTGAAGCTCACTTAGTGGTAGTCTTCGCTCCTCACCGGCCTCAGTGAAGCCATAACTGAGCATCTTAATGGATAACTAAGCTCAATACTCCATCTCAACAAAAAGATGACAAGGCTTACCATAAACCACCCTATAAGGTGACATACCCAAGGGAGTTTTGAAAGCTATCCTATACGACTAAAGAGCATCGACAAGCTTGCCAGCCTAATCCTTCCTCTTTTTGCTCACAGTGTTCTCTGCTTAATTTGCTGATTGGATACTTCAACCTAGAGTTGGGAAATGGGTCGGGTTGGGTCCACCTATTTAATAAACAGGTCAATTTAATGTCGATGTTGAAAATAACCTAGATTTGCCTTATATTGAAAAATAACACGTTTTCTTGCTAAACGGTCAAATCGTGCCGACTTCAGGTCTAAATCGGTTCAGTTCAAGTTGGGTTCAGGTTTCTCTCAGTAACTTCGAGTCCGGTTCGTGTCGTGTTATCATGTCGGACCAGACATTCCCAGCTCTACTTAAACCTGGCCAATAGTTTAGGGATGATCGGGGGTTACTAGCCTATGGACTATGGAGTACCTCCTCAATAAGGCATCAAAAGATCTATTATTAAAATGGGTACCCTGATTACTAATGACAGCATAAGGCATGCCAAATCTTGTAAAGAAGTTCTTTGTAAGGAACTTCACAGCCATCTTGGCATCATTGGTCCTAGAAGGGATGGCCTCAACCTGCTTAGAAACATAATCCATAGCAAATTGAATGCACTCATTCCCAAAAGATGATTGAAATGGTCCCAGAAAATCTATACCGTATACATCGAAAATCTCCACAATAATGATGGGATTAAGTGGCATCATATCTCTTTTACTTATTCTACCTAATTGTTGGCACCTAGGCCAACCCTTACACTATTCAAAGGCATCCCTAAACAAGGTCGGCCAATAGAAACCACATTGAAGAACTTTGGTTGCAACCTTCCTCACACTGAAATGCCCCCCACATGCTTGGCCATGACAAAACGAAAGGACACTTCTCACCTCATGATTGGGAACACACCTCTTAAAGACTTGGTCAGAACAATACTTAAACAAATAAGGTTCATCCCAAACAAAGAATTTGATGAGGTGGGAGAACCTATCTATATCATTCTTGGCCCAACCCAAGGGGATCCTATGAGAAAATAGATATTTCACAATGTTAGCGTACCAAGGATTAGGATCGACAGCATATAATTGCTCATCGAGGAAGCATTCGAAAATAATTGACTCACTTTCTCTACCATAAAGAATCCTAGACAAATGGTCGGCTAGAAGGTCCCTACAACCTTTCTTATCCCTAATCTCACGGTCAAAATCTTGTAGAAGCAAAATCCATCTCAAACTTCTAGGCTTAGCATCCTTCTTATACAGAATGTGCTTAAGAGCAGAGTGATCAGTATAGACCATCACATGAGACCCAACCAAGTAAGCTCTAAACTTCTCAAAGCCAAAGATCATAACCAAATTTTTTTTCTCAATAACATTATACTTCAGTTAGGCATCATTCAGAGTTTGACTAGCATAATAGATAACATGGGGCTTCTTGTCAACACGCTATCCTAGAACAATCCCAACTGTATAATCATACGCATCACACATCAACTCAAATGATTCCCCGCCGATGGGAGGATAAAGAATGGGAGTAGAGGTTACTTTCTTAAGCTTAGTGAATCCCATAAGACACTCCTAAGAGAAGTGAAATGGCACATCCTTAGCTAACAGGTTGGTCAAGGGCTTCGCTATCTTACTAAAGTCCTTAATGAAAGGTCGATAGAAGCGAGCATGTCCAAGGAAATACTTTACCTCTTTTACACAAGCGAAAGCGGGAAGATTAACAATCAAGTCAGTCTTAGCCTTATCTACCTCAATTTCATCTCTAGAAATAGTTGGCCTAAGACTATCCCCTTTTTAACCATGAAGTGACATTTCTCCTGGTTCAAGTCAAGTTTTTCTCTTTACACCTTTCCAACACTTTTCTCAAATTAGACAAATAATCATCAAAGGAAGATCCAAATACAAAAAGTCATCTATGAAAATTTTCAAACACTGCTCAACCAAATATGAGAAAATAGAAATCATGCATCTCTGAAATGTAGCACGAGCATTACACAGTCCAAACAACATTCTCCTAAAGGCATAAGCCCCAAATGGACAAGTGAAAGTAGTATTCTCGTGATCTGAAAGGAGTCTTCTCGTGATCCTTAGGAGCAATAGAAGCAATGTCCTACCAACCTCTCTAACATTTTCTAATGACAACATTCGATTTCCTATAATCTATGCACACACACCACCGAGATTGGAGTCGAGTAGGAACTAACTTGTTCTTATCATTTCTAATCATGGTAATACCGGCATTGTTAGGAATAACTTGAATAGGACTAACCCACTTGCTATCCGAAATGGGATAAATAATCCCATGGTCTAACCATTTCAGCACTTCCTTCCTAACTACTTCCTATAGAGTTAGGTTCAAACACCTTTGGCTGTCTCAATAGGGCTTAGCGTTGTCCTTCATATGAACTCTATGTTGCATAATGGGGGGACTAATACCCTTGATATCCCCTACAGTCCAACCTATAGCTTCCTTGTTCTCCCTAAGCAAGGCAATCAATTTGTGTTCTTAATCCGGATCTAGATCAGAAGCAATAATGACAAGTAAGGATTCATCGGGTCCTAGGAATGAATACTTAAGAGAGTCAGGATGAAGTTTTAATTCAATAGTAGGAGTGGAAATAGACTAATGAGCAGATTCAGCAGCAGTAGCTAGTAGACAGCCAGCAGTAGAGCATAAACCATCAAATTCAAGCACATCATGTTCAGGCTCATCATCTATGAGAAATAATTCGTACTCAGCAGCAAACATATCATTAAAATAATTGAATAACAATCTTCTACCCAGTTCAGAATAGAAAACCCCATATCATCAAAACCAGTAGGATGTTTTTACATATTAAAGATGTTCAACTCTAAGGTCATGTTGCCAAAAGACTATCTCATCATACCATTTATGTAATTAATGAGGGCAGTGGCTGTAGCCAAGAAAGGATGCCCTAAAATCACAGGAACTTGACTAGCTACATTAGACACTTTCTTCGTCTCAATAACAACAAAGTCCACATGGTAAATGAATTCACCCACTCTAATCAGCACATCCTCAACTATGCTTGGTCTTTCTTCTTAAGCCTATGGGGAAAAGGAGGTAAAGGCTTATAAAATTTCTTAGCAAAAGAAGGAGGAGAAGAATCCTTAGGATGTGAAGGATCAGCTAAATCAGAACAATATTTCTCCTTAGGCTCCTCCTTATCAGAAGATGACATCAAAGGAAGAGGATTATCAGAATCATTGGGGGTACCATTAGTATCATCTCTTAACTTACTGGATGAACTAGTTTTCGGAGAAGAAGAAGAGGGAGAAGATTTTTAGAAGAATTTGTGAGAATACATGCAAGATTCATTAGGGTTTCTCACTTAATTATGAATCACTCAACCAGATTGAAGAGATATAACTGTATTCACTTTCCACATAGGCTCACTAGGGTTAACACTAGAAGAAGAGGAGGCGTGACCTTGGGATTCACCTCAGGTTGACTTAGAAAAGTACCTGGTTCCCTAGAAGATGATGCTAACTAGAAAAATTGTTCAGTCATCATTCTCATCTTTCTTTCTACATTAGCATTAATTATTCTCTCTATATTATTATTATTAATTATCTTCTCAATTTTATCAATGTCAGTATAACCAGGAGGAGCTTGAACTTGAGCTGTAGGAAGTGGAGGTCTAGGTGTATTGGACACACTGGGAAAATTCGATCTTTAAAAAGCATTAGAAGGATTGGGGATGGGTTGGGAATTGTTTCTAGGAAACACTCCAAGCTGGGAGTTAGGGACCCTAGCATTTGGTCCATTACTCCGAGGAAAGCTAGGGTGATTTCTCCACCCTGGATTGTAGTAAGGGGAAAAGGAGTCATTCTTAGGTCTCTTAAAACCATACTCGCTTGCCCCAATCTAGTTACTAGCTGGTGTGCAAAATAAGGACAAGCACTTAGTGAATGATCTAAGCCCATACAGTGAGAATAGGACACCATAGAAGTCTGAGATATATGGGGAATCTAGGAAGACAACCCCTTCAACATGTTTTATAACACAACAATCTTAGACTCTAAGTTACTTACATCAGAAACAGAATGCATCCAACCATTTGCAAACCAAGAATTTAGAATGTCATCTCTAGTGGTTTTTCACTGTATAGTCTTCTCAGGGAAGTCCTCTAAAAATTCCCAAGCAGCAGTGGCGCTCCTGGAAAGAAAGCCACCCTGACACATGGACTCTAGCATAGTTCTAGTCTATTGGTCAAGTCCTTTATAAACTATTTGGCATAAGCGTGCTTGGTCTAAACTATGATTGGGACACTGGGCCAACAAATTTTTGAGTCTATCAAAGTATTTCCAAACTGGTTCCCTGTCTAGTTGCACAAATTGATTAATCTTATTCCTTAACCTAACAGTCTTGACATTAAGAAAATATTTTCTTAAGAACAATCTCATAAAATCATTTCAAAAAGCAACAGAATTAGCAGCCAAGCCATACATCCATAATTTAGAAGAATCTTTTAAAGTAAATGGAATCAATTTCACTCTCACAATATCAATACGGATATTAGGAAAAGGCATGATAAACATACTTCTTCGAATTCCCTCAAAAACAAATAAGCATCCCCTAAAGCTATGAATTTAGATAGCACTAGAGTATAGTAGGGTTTCAACTCGAAAGTCACATTTGGTCCTAGGTCAGGTAAAGTAAAACAAGATGGCAAACTATTTCTAGCAGGATAGAAAATATCAGTAAGATCTCCATGTGCCATTTCTTGCAATCCTAGTTCAGGCTTGGGTTCAAGCTCGAGTTTTAGGTCAAGGTTGTATTCACTCTTAATAACTCGTCTACTTTCAGGATCTCTAACCCAACCAGTCATGTAAATTCCACACCCACACAAAAGGATATATTTTTGGTTTTTTACATTTTCTAATTTTTTTGGATTTTGGATTTTTCTATTTTTTCCCTTTCTTTTGACACCTGAAATAAAATCAAAGAATGAATCAAGCCTTGAAATAGAATAAAACCATAAAGTGATCCAGTTCTAGAAATAAAACGAAACAAAAACACAAATTAGCTAAAAGAAGATAGAAAATAAACTAAAACCTAAACAAGCCAAATCTAAAAACAAGATTAAAACAGAAAAGAAAGCTCCCAAAATAAGAACTCTATCCACAGTAAATTCAATACAATCACTGGGGACATGAATATAATTGTTTTTGAATTTTTTTTGTCCCTGAACTGCGTAGAAAATTGCAAACAAAAAATTAGTTTCAAAAATCACGAAAAATTCCAGACAATCCTAAAAAATCCTAAAAAATTCACATAGACCCTGAAAGTCATGCCAAATTTATGAAAAATACTAGAATAGAAAAATTCTGACCAGAACAACTGGAAAAGATTCAAACAAAATCTAGAAATCCTAAAAAGTCTTGCAGTGATCAGTTTCTGGTCTTCACTCCTTTTCTGTTCCTACATAGCTTGAACATATCAGTTAGTACTATTTTCAAATAGTAAAATAAAGACTAAAAATAAGGCTAAAGTGATCCTAAAACAAAACCAAAATTAAAATGTTATCTTAAATCGAAAATCAAAAATAATATAAACTAAACTAAAACGAAATCAAATCAAAAATAAAAAATACAGAAATGAAAATGACTTAATGAATCAAATAACAAAACTACGACTCGACACAACCTAATTTCACAAACTCATTCCCCTGTAAAGTCACCAAAAACTAGTTGTAAAATCCGCAAGTGCATGGTTGTTCATTGTAGCACTTGAGATGTCATCCTCAGGGATGGGAACGTAATCAGTTTTCTAATCGACTACTAAGTAACTTGTACTAAACTATATTAAATAATGACAAATAAGTAAGTGATTTTAACCAACTCTACTAATCATATGTTCCTAAAGCAACCAACAGTAACAATGAAACCAATTTTTTTACTGAATTAAACTGACTACATCTGTTCAATCCTTCAAAAATTCTGAGATTAGGCAATAGGTAACAAAAACATTCAAGAATTACAAAATTCGTGCCTGAGTCGAGTTAACCATGAACCATAAGGACAAAATTTGAGCAACGATGGGGGCCAACTCACCAAGATGGAAACTGAATTAGAACAGCAGTGTAACACAATATATGAAGACACATTACCCCTAGTAAATCCAAACATAAAATAAACCAAAAAATCTCACTAGAATTGAACTAAGTTAAAACTTATTTACATGAGTTTCTGAGAATGAGCCTGCAATCGGAGAAGAAAAAAACGAAATGAAAAAACCAAGAACTGCAAAACTCTAACAACCCTACTCTATCTACTTCTACTTCTACTCTCAGTGCTCTCTGCTGCCTATCCGCCCCCTTCGGCTTCCCCGTTGCTCTTCTTCTAGACTGCTGCCCCATCAACTCTTCATCTTCCCTCATAAACCCCCAGCAACTCTATACTTGTAACCTCTCAACTGATGAGAAGTGGTGAAGATGTGAATAAATGAGTAATCGCTAGCATGGAAGTAGAAGAGAGAAGGGCATGGCAGATAAGGTGTCGTAGCTCTATGCACTGGGCCGCCAAGAAGAAAGGAAGAGCTGAGAGGATGTCTGGGAGGTCATGTGTGTTGCTCATGCCGGATTAAGGAAGAGCTGGTGATGTACTTCTAAGTCCTCAAGAGTGAAGAACAAAGGAGAGATCTCAAGTAGTGAAGCAAACAGAGGAGATGGGAGAAGTCACGATTTTGCTCACAAAGGGAAAGGTAAGTAAATAGGCTAAGATCCTTGGATCATAAATCACCACCAGCGATCTTAGAGCTCTCCTTTTAGATGAAGTGAGATAAGACATCACCACTCAAATGATCATAAAAGGCCCTTGATCACCACTCTAGTGAGCTAGACTAGAGATAAGTAAGAGAGAGAAAGTAGAGGGAGTTAAAACTTAACCAATCTCATATATTCATCAAGTATTTACAATACTAAAGCCTTCCCACATATAAAGAAGGCTTAAACAATTAGAAACAATGGGAGAATTAGCCAAACAAATGGCCTTAGCAAAAGGGGGAAACCAAAAAGTAAAAGTAGTACAAAAGCCAAAAGTAGCCTACTGTCAGCTATTTTTCAGAACTGTAGGCTCAATTTCCAATAGTAATATCTTCCAAACTATTTACGCAAATTGGGTCATTTAAAAGCTAAGATATAGCTCTAAATGTATATTTTTCAGAAAATCATCTTGGAGCCTTAGATTCTCGTCGTTTGAATGATATGCCTTGAGAAATAAAGAAAGGTTTACTACTGGACCCGTGAGTACCCCTTTTGATATTTTCCCCCTTTTGCCACCATAACTTTGAATTTGGCCTCGATTTATTTTGAGGCCCTCAAATTCTCATCAAGAAGGGTGCCAAAAAGCAAGTTTATAGAAGCCCAAGTTGGTCAAAGGTTAAGGGAAAAGGATCCACAAAACAGGGTTGCATTCTGGCTGAATCAGGCAACTTGGATAGCTTGGATTTGGAGGCTGATTTGTATAGGCAAATGAAGTCCTAATGACTTGGAATTTGCTTTATTAGAAATCTAACTTCCTAAAATTTAAACACATGAGAAAATATTGGACCAAAGTTACCAAATAGCTAGGTAACCAGAGTCACAAAGTTGTTATTCATACTGAGCTGATCTGGGCAGTAGCATCCTTGGCTTTCTCAGTGATTCCTCAAGGCTTGTAGAAGCTTTTGTACATCCTAGGACTTTGGTTGCTCTTGGACAAGGTCTCTATTGAGATCCTCCATGGGTAGATCATCCTCCCCTTGCTAGAGAGAATTTGCCCTCAAATTCTGAAGATGATCATCTTCAAAGTAAGGCTTTAGGCCCACTAAATTGAAGGTGCATGAGACTCCATATTGTCAAGGAAGATCTATCTTGTATAGATTGTCATTAACCTTTTCTTGCACCTCAAATGGTCAATTGGCTCTTGGCATCAATTTGGATTTCCTCTTGGAGAAAAACCACTCATTGCTTAGATGCACCCATACTAGATTTCCCGGCTTGAACAATGCTTGCTTGCAATGCTTGTTGGCTTGATCTTGATAGTGCTCATTTGCCTTCTCAATTTCTTTGTAGACCCGCTTGTTGAGCTCTTGGCTCTTTCTAACCCTTTTGCTATTTTCGGTATGCATCTTCTCCTCTTGGTGAAGAAGCACAAGGTCAAGAGGGCCAAGTTAGTTTTGACAATAAAGTATCGTGAATGGGGATTCATGGGTAGTTCTACTAGGGGAGCGATTGTAGGCAAACTCAGCATGGGGAAAAAGAAAATCCCAAAATTTCATGTTCTTCTGGACTTGGGCCCTTAGCAATGTCCCTAGTGTGTAGTTCACTACCTTCGTTTGGCCATCTGTTTGGGGGGGCAAGTTGTACTAAAATTCAATTTAGCCCCTAATTTGCTCCACAATGTGATCCAAAAGTGGCTAAGCAATTTCAGTTATGATTGAAAACTATAGATAGAGGGATGTCGTGGAGCCTTACAACCTCTTCGAAGTACAACTCGGCCATATGAGATGCATTATTGGGGTTGTGGCATGGAATAAAGTTGGGAAAGCTATGTGATGCCTTTAAACCTCTTTGAAGTATAACTCAGCCATATTCTACCTCAAACGCCTTGTCAAAGCATGGGACTGCTAGGACCGGTGCATTAGTAAGCTTGTATTTGAGTTCTTTAAAGGGTTTTTGAGCTTGAGATATCCATAGGAACTTTAATACTTTTTAACACTTCAGTCATAGGGGTAGCAGTGGACCTAATATGGCGAGTGAACCTCCTATAAAAGGAAGCAAGGCTATGAAAGCTCCTAACATCATACATGGAGTGGGCAAGGACCAGGTCTTGATTGCATCGATCTTGCTTTGATCAACTCAGATCCCTTGGGCTGAGACTATTTTACCCAAGAACATCACTTCAACAGTGAAAAAGGAACACTTTTTGAGGTTGCCATAAAGTTGTTCTTATTCACGAACCACCATAACTTGTTTTAGATGCTTGTAGTGCTCCTCCTTAGTCTTGTTGAGGACCAATATGTCATCAAAGTGAACCACAACAAACTTCCCAAGAAACGGCTTGAATACTTGATTCATGAGCCTCATGAATGTGATTGGGGAATTAGAGAGGCCAAATGGCGTGACTGTCCACTCATAAAGCCCAATCTTGGTCTTGAATATGGTCATCCACTCATCTCCTTCACGGATCCGGATGCGATAATACACACTCTGTAGGTCTATCTTTGAAAAGAATCTAGACCCATGGAGTTCATCAAGCATATCCTTAAGCCTTGGTATGGGATGTTTATACTTGATTGTGATTTTGTTGATTGCTCAGCTATGCACACGCATTCTCATTGAACCATCCTTCTTGGGCACAAGAAGGGCGGGTACAGAACAAGAACTCAAGCTCTAACGTACCAAACCCTTGGAGATTAGCTCCTCCACTTGCCTTTAAATCTCCATGGTATCCTTGGGGTTCATTCTATAGGCCGGCTTGTTGGGTAGAATAATCCCGAGAATGAGATTAATATAGTGTTGTATGGTTCTTTGAGCGGTTAGGTCTGATGAGATTTCTTCGGGGAAGACATGGAAGTATTCTTTGGGGAGTTATTTGGCTAGGGGATGGAGTGGGGTCTCAGTTTCTTCTTGTGCTGGGGTAAAAAGGATCATCTCTTTAAAGGTTTTGAGTTCACGATGTGAGTCTAAAAGAGTAGGTTCAAGGACAGAAAGAAGCATTTCTCGTCCCTTAGTTTCTTCTTTGGCTTTGCGCTTAGTGATTTGATGATGGGCTAAGGGGTCAAGTGTGATCTTTCGACCATTTTTGAGTAGGGCATAAGTATTTTGGTTGCCATCATGCATGATCTTACAGTCAAAGAGCCATGGTCTCCCCAACATGACATGACAAGCATCCATGGGAAGGATGTCACACTAAATCTCATCTTGGTGACCCTTACCAATCGACAAAGCAACCAAACAACGAGAACAGACTTGGAGTCCCTTACCTTGGTTAAGCCATTGAATGGAGTATGGATGTGGGTGAGGTTCGGATTTGAGTTGCAGCTTCTCTACAAAAGTAGTAGAGGCCACATTTGCACAACTACCACCATCCGCAATGAGGAGCACACATGGGCATTGATAGTACAACGAGTGTAGAATATATTTTAACGTTGCTCCTCTCGGTTTGAGACTTTGTGACCACTCAAAGCTCTTATAAGTACAAGCAACTCCCCTTCATCCTCTTCCTCCACACACTCTTCCTTAAACTCCATTAGGTGGACCTCCTTATCAGTCCCTTGTTCTCTCAATTCGACTTCTTTAAGCGCTTGGTACTCCACTAAAGTGATGTCCTTTCTATTAGGGCAATGTGACCGAACCCTTAGCATTTATAGCATCTCCTTTTCTCAAATGTGTTGAGTGGTCGTTTGGATGTGTTTGGCTTGGGCATGGAGGGGGCGTAGGTGTGTTTTATGGGTATGGCCATAGGAGGAGGCTTCCCTTGTTGAAAGGGTAGGTTCTTTAGGGAGGTTTAGGTGATTCTTTTTTTAGCTTGGCTTTCTTTTGAAGTTCAACTTTATAGGCCAATGAACAAACCTCATAAAGGGTGGAATAGTGTTGTAACTCGACAACATTCCTAATGGACTCTTTCAATCGTCCCAAATACCTTACCACCGTTTGATCCTCACTCCCCCTAAGGTAACAAGTCATCACAAGTCTTTGAAACTCATGGGTATACTCTTCCACACTCCTAAATTCTCGCTTGAGATTATGGAGTTTAGTAAAGTTGTCTTAAAGGTAGTGGGGTAGGAGAAATTTGGCCTTGAGTTTTTCTTTCATCTTTCTCCAAGACCTAATCTCACCCTTCCCTTTCCTGGCGCTCTTAGACAAAGTGTTACTCCACCAAATGGAGGTGTACTCATATAATTTCAAGGCCACTGGCTTGACGTTCTTACCACCCGAGATATCCTTGTACTCAAACACCCTATCAATGGTGTTCATCCAATCCATGAAATCATCTTGGTTAAGTTGGCCTTCAAACTCCAAAATCTCCACCTTGAAGTCCCTGGCTTGTTGCTTGCCTCTCCTTGACCTTCTAGGCATCCTTTCTTCGCCATCTTCACTAGAAACAAAGGGGTTGCCTTCGGCTTTATCTTCATCTAAATTAGGCGCACTAGAGGAGTGTAAGCTATTGATCTCTCTACGGTTGTTCCTCATAACTTGATGTAGTTGTCTCCTTAGATACTCTAGTTAAGCATCCTTCTTGGTATTTACCTTCATAAGTTGCTCAAATGTCTCCTCTAAAGTCGTGCTACTAGCCATTCCTGAATTGAAGTGGAAACAGATTCTTTGGGATGGAAATGTGTTTAGGCTAATGGCTTATGGTTGGGGTTAGAAGCTTCATCCAAGAGAGTAGCCTGAGCTCTGATACCACCTGATGCACTTTTAAGCCTTCAAGAGTGAAGAATAAAGAAGAGATCTCAAGTAGTAAAGCAAAGAGTGGAAATGGGAGAAACGATGGTTTATTTAGCAAAGGCAAAATCAACTAAATAGGCTAAAGTCCTTGGTTAAGATATCACCACCAAGGATCTTAGTTCTCTCCTTTTAGATCAAGTAAGATAAGATATTACCACTCAAATGATCATGAAAGGCCTTTGATCAATACTTTAGTGAGCTAGACTAGACATAAGCAAGAGAGAGAAAGTAAAGGGAGTTAAAGCTTTCTCACATATAAAGGAGGGTCAAACAATCATAAACAAAGGGAGAATCAACCAAACAAATGGCCTTAGCAAAGTAGGGAAACTAAAAAGCAAAACTAGTACAACAACAAAAAGTAGCCCATTGGCAGTTACTTTTTTGAACTGCAGGTTCAACTTCCAATAATCATATCTTCCAAGTAGTACAAGAAAAAAAAAGCCCTAAATGTCTACTTTTAGGAAATTTTTCTTAGAGCCTTAGATTCCCAGCCGTTTAGAAAGATATGCCTTAAGAAATACAAAAAGGTCTATTGTTGGACCTATTAGTACCCCTTTTGATCTTTCCTCCCTTTTGGCATCATAACTTTGAATTCAGCCTCGATTTCTTTTGATGGCCCCCACTTACACTTACAAATGGTGCCAAAAAGTAAGTTTGCAGAAAGCAAAGTTGGCCAAAGGTTAAGGGAAAACATCAACAAAACCGAGTTCCATTCTAGCCCAACCGGGCAACTTGGACAGTTTGAATTTAAAGGTTGATTTGAATGAGCAAATGAAGTACTAATGACTTGGAATTTTCTTTATTAGGAAGTAAACTTCCTAAACTTTAAGCCCATGGCAAAATATTGGACCCAAGTTACCCAATAACTAGGTAACCAGAGTCATGAAGTTGCTATTCATACCGAGCAAATCTGGGCGGTAACATCCATGGCTTTCTAAGTGATTCCTCATCACTTTTAGAACCTTTTAGAAATCCTTGGACTTTGGGTGCTCTTAGACAAGGTTCCCATTAAGACCCTCCATTTATACATCAGCTGGGTTTCGGCTTGATACTGGGAGAGGAGAAGTGGGACTTCGGGCCACAGACACAACACAATGAACAAGCCCAACATGAAAAAGAAAAAATGGAAGAGGAGTGAGGTAGGGTCGGGCCACACGCACAGCGCATATTAATTAAATGGAGAGACAGACTGTGCCGGGGAGGAAGGTCTGGTCTGAAGCCACAGTTGGGTTGAGCCCGCGAAAAAGGAGCAGGGGAAAGAGGGAAGAAAGAGAGTTGGGATAGAGAAGGGAGGTGCATCTCGGCCTTAGGCCTCAGTTGCTGGGCCGATTCTGCTTCCTTTTGCTCCTTTTCCATTGGATCTGTAATAGACCAACCGTAACCCATATTTATTTATTTAATTAATGATGATTATTTATTTAATTAATCATATTTCTTGGTTTAATCACTCACGGTTATTTGTTTAACCAAATCATGTTTATTAGCAAAATTACACTCAATTTATATATGCCGAATTACCTCATGTCATTTAAATTTTCTGCTTTCATTTATCATATTTAATCATCCCAATTGGGGGATATTTCATTTGGGTCCCATTTTTCAATTCAAGTTTCATTTATTGTTAATTCAAATTTCATTGATTGATTAAATTTCCGGTGAATCAAATAGTAGGCCTCGATAATTATGATTGAGCGTTCAATTTTTTTTCCATAACGTCACAAAATTTTAACTTTTAGTTACTCAAAAACATGGGTCAAATTCGTTTATTTTGGTGCAATTCTTTAGGCCCAAATTATGGCCTAATTCCATTGGGCTCAAATTTTGGTGCAATTGAACTAAGTTAATTGCTATCATTTGTGCCGAATTTTAATTACCAAAAAGGTATTTTTGGAGACTTAAAAAACCAGGTAAGTAATTTTCCATTCATTCTTAACTAAGTAAAACACTCATACACACATTCCTCTTCTCTCTTTTCTCTCTCTACCTCACTCTCTCAGCAGGAAACAAGGCCAGCAGCTGCTGCCCCTTGTGCTGTCATTTTTGGTGATTTCCGGCCACTTTTTCGGCTATCTCCCGACTGTCCCGATTTCCCCTTATTGCCAGCTATCATTTCCAACCACTAAAATAACTCAAAATAGCCCCCTCCTCCCTCTATTTCAAGCCTAAAGTAAGGCATACCCAAAACCCTAACTTGTTTTATTTTGAGTTTTTGGAGTTGTTTTAGTTATGATTATTATTTATATGATCAAATTAATATTTATTATGCAATTTTTATTGAGCTTAGAGAAGTTTGGTGTTATGGGTATTTGATCAAGAATATGATCAAGTGACTTGAAATTAAGCAAGTATGAGTTTGAGCTTGTTTTACTTGCTTGTTGTGATATTTGATACAAAAAGTGGGCTTAATGTTGTGAATGATGTATTTTTGGTTTTATAATTGTTTTAGTTATGATTCATGGCCTTGAGATCAAAGTAGATGTTATCATGGAAATTCTATTGACTTTGGGGATGCTGATCATAGTGGCATTGAGCTTGAAGCATGTTAGGGTTAGGGTTTGTCATGATCAAGTTAGCTTAAGTCAAGTGATGAATTTGTATTGCTTTGTATATGATTTTGTAATCTTTAGTCTTATTGATAATTATGATGATTTTTGGGTGATTTGGAATGATTTCAAGTGAGGATTTCTATGAAGAAAGAACAAAAAGAAAAAACAGTGAGGGCTGAAAATGGAAGAAAACAGGGGTGACTTTGAGATTAAACTGGTAATGATCAACCCACCGAAAAATTATGATTTTTGATGGGTAGATAGGTAAGTGTGTTAGATTTTAAATGTCGTTTGAATTTCCTTAATATGAGTTCTGTAGAGAACGTTATGGCTGTTTTGCTAGAACTGTGCAAGTTCAATCAAAACTAACACACTTGTGTTCTAGGCCCATTTTGGGAGCCCTATTCTCGAAATCATGTTCTGTGTTATAAGTCAACATTTTTTAGGACTTCTTAATCTTTCCATGTTGGTGTGTTAGGTCTCCATGTGAGGTCAGCGATGAAAGTTATGAATTTGTGAAGTGAACTGACTTGCTTTGGTGCAAATTGGACTGGTATTCCAATTTCTGTGCAGTGTATACTTGAAGGCAAATTCTAAAAATTTTACTGTAGATTTTCCATATTATTTTCAAATTCTCTATAAGATTTCATGAATTTTGGTTGAGTATTTTGATTTTGGTGATTTTTGAAAGCATTTTGAGTAATCGTGTAAAGAGCAATAATAAAGATTGAGTGAGATTGATCATGCACTCATTTTGCGTATTTTGGGCCACGTAAGGTCATTTAAGTGGGGAACACAAATGTTTATGGGGTTTAATAGGGCATCTATCCCAATTATGGAGAGAAAGGAAGACAAGTATATATTGTGGGAGTATATTTATGAGTTAAGCACTTTACAAAGGAAAATATCAAGTTTAATGAGTTTAATAGCTTCTGTGGTTTTCAATGACTCATTTGGGGTGAAAAACTACCTTTATTGCGCTCATAAATGAAATATGAGAAGTGGGGAGAATAATGACTCAGAAAACAGTATTTATCTGGTCAAGTTAGTGTTATATATGCCATTTTGAACCAAGATATATCTCTTTTGGTTTCAAACCTTTATTACTTACTCAATTCAGAATGTAGCAAATGTATTTATCAAGCCAATCTAGTGCGCTCACTGTTATCTTGAACCAAGTGATACCTCAGGAAACCTTAAACCTGTATCAGCCACCTATCTCAAAAAGGCCAAACCTACTCTTCTATTTGTCACCATCAAGGCCTTTTTCTTTTAAATCTCGTCTATCTTATTGTGGTTTATTTTAGTTTCATTTAACTTTACATTAGATTAATTATTTTCAATTATCCAGTTTTGGGGTTATCTTTGCATTACCTACCTTACAAGTTACATGAGCTACTTGCTGAATTTCTATCAAAATTACAAGTTATGTCAACATCATTTACTAAATATACATATCTACAATGGCTTCTATGAAATAAAGTCAAGGCCTAGTTATTGTTTTCTGTTATGCATAAGTGTTATCAAGTTAGAACATATTTATCAAGTCAAATGACATTTATGAAACAGATGACATTTATCAAGTCAGATGACATTTTTTAAAGACTAAAGGTATGTCCATTGCCTGTATCTTCAAAAAGCTGAACATGTTTATCAAGTTACAACTTTTAATGAGCTTATCAATGAATAAGTTTATACAGCGATTTGCCATTCAACTTGTGACCCCATCAGCTATCATCTATAGGGTGTTAGCCCATCATTTACCCGCACGACTTCTGGCCAACTCTTGATCGGGTTGGCAAGTGTACACCCATGTATAAATCATATCATTGTAAGGGGTTCATATCCAGATAATAATGAGTAATTTAGTTTCATATTACTTCCATTTTCATTGTTATTATGAAATAAATGAATTACAAAGGCGGGTACCGTCAACAGTGTTTCTACACCCATTTTACAATACAGGAATGCATGTACTGGGTTTTAGCTCACATTTTAGAATTGTTTTCATGTTTTCCATTTTAGGTGATGAAGTATCTCATCTTTATCCATTTAGCAAGCCCTTTTGGAAGTGATCAGATGCTCAAAGTGGATTCAGCATAACATGAATGTTGTAATCGACCTCAGGGTGAAGTTGGGTCTACATTCAATATAATTATGTAGTGTGGAGTGCGGGTTAGCACATGGTATGATTAATTCGATTGTATTGAAGTTGAATTATTATGAACTTTTGTCTTGGAGTGTTTCAGTTTAATAGATATTATGATTTGAACATGAGTTGCAAGATTAAATGGTTTCAGTGAGCCTTGTCCTTATCAGGATGGCGGTAGCACCTTCTATCATTAAGCCTTGCACTACAGTTTTCCGTAAATCATGCCATTAGCATTTTGCAGGCGTTACAGATTTGGTATCAAAGCTACGGTTTTAAGGGCCATTGTGAGCTATCAAGTGTTTATGAATTAGCTATCAAGGTGTGTATAAGTTATGTTGAACCAGTGAAATGAGTAATTGACTGTAAGTTCACATGTATGGGCATATAAGGAGGAATCATTTCCATTTGGGTGACCCAATCAATTGGTAATATCCTGAGATTCGAGCATTAGCAAGGTGGAGTGTGGAGCCATTTGGGTGACCTGTTAGTGAGGCATGCTCTCGTTTATCTGGGAGTTGTATTGCATGTTTCATTTATCTTATTTGCTTAAATTTTTGTAATCATGAACTTTGGGTGTGTGACTTATTGAGTTATGAACTCCGGCGCGTGGCAGTTGAGCTATTGTAGTGTTTTTCTCCTTTTTAGGTATCTATTGTAAGGCTTTAAGTCAGATTTTGCTAAGCTTTTAGGTAGAACTTTGTCCGTTTTGCTCCAGAATTTGAGAGTTTTGTTGAGGTTTGTTAATATACCTGACCTTGGGTACAGTTATGGCTGAAACCCGACGTGGGGATGCCACTTGCAACTTCTTAAAGGATTAATACAGTGTCTAAGCTAGATGTAAACCTATAAATGTGGAAATGCCTTATGAGGCAATATCTTTGAGGTGAACTAGTATGAGATGAACCTTACAATGAGTGCTTATGTATGGTGATAACAATTAGTAGCTTATGGCATGCTACTTGGCATTATATGGGTGGTACGAGTAAGAGTAACCCGCCATTCTTGATATTTGAACCTTACCTCATCAATGCTCCCATTACTTCCTGTCATTGACTTATTTTTGCCCTAGTTATCTTGAATTATTTAGATGCATCATTTCTTGGCCACTAACACTCTCTTGATTTGTAATGTAGTGTTTATAAAAAATCTCATGTGTGGTCTGTGGGGAGTTCTTTAAACACATATGAGCAACCTTTTTTATAGGCGATTCAAACCCTGACAATCATAATCGTTTAATTATTTGTTTCCAAAATAGAGCCTATAATGACCCCCGATGTGGGTTACTATGTGATTTGCAATTCTTCCTAAGCATATTTGAGCCGCTCTACGTACAATTCAGTCACCACTATGTTCATATTTTTACCGTCACCTACTTTAACTACTTGCTTCTATTTGGGCACTATTCATTTATTGCTTCCAAAGCCTTTGGTTGCTTCAAACCCAGTCACTGAGCGCCTTTTCAGCAATTAAATGTATCCATATTGTTCGTGTTTCTATTACACCGTAATGTCATGTTAGCATACTACTCTATGGCCATGACTGCATGTCGTTACTCAAGTTGTTTTGGCAATCCTTTCTTTTATAGTACAACCCATCTTATTAATGATAAGGAATGATTTGTGCTATTTTCATCTACCGGTAGTTTTGGAGTTTATATACCTACCTAAGACTTCCATTTACTGCAGAATGTTATTGATGGATGCCATCATGTTCAGACATAAGACTGACTCCTTCATCTTGACGTATTGGCCTTTCAAACACCAGATGAATAAAATTTCCCTTCTTGTGGTGTTGACCCTCATCTTCATCATTTTACTCACATATGGGTGTCATATGACTTTTCAAATGCCTCTTTGGTAATTTGTTAAATTTCTTCACCTCTAGTACTTAATACTCCCTCTCTACTTCATAACATCATTCATTTACTTTACTATCATGACCATCATAAATAAACTGCATGTCTTGTATATGTAGATCATTTATGCCTTACCTCTTTCATTACGATTCTTCTTCCTTTCATTCATTCAGCTTACATATCGATCCTTTATAACCAATAAAGAAATATCTTTGCAAGAGTTCATGGTGTGGTCACATCTCTTTACACTTTAGATTGTTCCCTTTTAATTTAAATTTACTGAGACCAATAAGCGGTTCAATGTGTTATCTTTTATAAATATGCCTCTATTGGTATTGCCGAAGCCATATTCATTGGGCATTCAATTCTATTGGATTGGCAGACCTTGTTATCGTTATGGGGATGAACTGACTGTGTACTTATAGAAGATGACTTGTAAAGATCTTAAGGTTAGCTTAAGAAATGAGGAAAGACTAGACATGTGTTTCTATGGACCGAGGGAAGAAAAATCCTATTTTTGCCCTAATTACACTATGCAAGCAAGTGAGTTATCATTTCAGTAATGCATTGAATGTTAGTGATATAACAACCACACTCAGTATATACATAACCATAATTACAGATTGTGAATTTACAGATGTTTCATCTGAGGATTTTCAAGACTGTTTTTCCCTAGGAAGCATTGATTTTCAAATCAACCTAGTTCTAGGTGCTTAATCAATTTTCAAAACCCCTATCATATGGCCCCCACTAGAGTTCAAAGAACTAAACATTTAGTAAAATGAGTTATTATAGAAGGGGGTTATTTGACCAAGTGTGTCACCGTGGGAAACCTAGTTTTACGTGTGAAAAAGGAAGGCAGAACCTTATTGTTGTGTACATTGCATATAAAGAGTTGAACAAGATCACTATTAAAAATAAGTGCCCTATACCTTGAATAGATGATTTATGAGATTAACTGCCAACAACAGATCTCTTTCTCAAGAATGAATTGAGGTCTGGATATCACACCTAAACAACCACGCAACCACATTTATGTTTTGCAAGAATACCCATTTATAGTAATTCTTTTAATTGTTTTCTTGCCTCATCTTCAAAACTTGATACTATCCAACATTGTTTAATCTCCCTTGCATTTCAACCCAATATTTTCTATTAGCATGATCTTCCATGTCTTTGCAAACCCATTGTTAAATGTGTAATACATTTTTGTTCGACTTTATATGGTTGTCAACATTCCAGTGCTCTCGACCTTCACCATCTTTATTTCATGATCATGAGTTGCAGTTCATTCCGCTGAGAGCCGATTCACACATCTACCGTACATCTCATTTATTCATAATGATAAGCTTGTATAACTTGTTCCGAATTCATAATGTAATTGAACTCTCTTTGGTGTGGGTGATTGCGATTGCTGTAATTCCCTTACACTCTTTATTTTGAAATTTAACTCCCACACATATATCTTACATTCTAATAAATAAACTTCCGCATTCTCTATTTAATCTGATGGTTGTACTTGAATTGGCTTCATATGAGTAAAGGCATGTTTCTATTATAGCTTGCTCAATCTATTTATCTATGCATTGGCACTTTGCTCGTCCAATCCGTTTATCTATCCATTACACCTTACTTGTGCAATCTATTTGTCTATTTATTGCACTTTGCTTATCTAATCTATCTATCTATTTATTGCACATTACTTATCCTATCTGTCTATTACACTTATATTGTTGCTTATGGATATAAAGTCACCAAGTTGAAGCTGAAACTCTATTGCTTGTCATCTTGTTTCCAATTCATCAGTTAAACCCAAGTATAATTGGGTAATCTTTCTCCTTAGTTAATTATTTATTGGACCCTTTATGATCCATATTTATAAACCATAATTCTTGTGGCATTATATTTCAGAATTCATGATAAACTTATGGTTATTTTTATTCTAACCACCAATGTTAATCCCTCCTTTATAAATCTTTTCTAGTCTCATTGTTTATTTCTTTTGTTCCTAATGACTCACTTGACTACCAATTCCATCATTTTTGTATTTGACCATATTTATTCTAGCGTCTAATTCGGACTTAGTGTAGATCTTAGACTAGTATGATAAGAAAAGATCATGTGGTGCATTAAGAACATCAAATGAGGACTTTTTGATAAGGGCATAATCTCAAACAATGTTTAGTAGTATTAGAGTAACCTAGAAGAAGTATCGAGAATAATGAGACAGTTCAAATACATGCTAAGGTGACACAAGGACTACACAAGAGTCATATGGTCATTTTGACCAAAGAATGAGACAATCAAAGTTCAGATAAGATATAAAGTATTCCAAATGGCTTCTCTAGTCAAGGGTGTCAAGACACTAGATATCAAGGATATTTGAGTCCTCGTTATATTGGGCTTTATGAGTCAGTATCATAGCACTTATTAGGAAATGCAATGGTTTCCATACTTATTAGTGGTCAAGACAGAGAACCAATAGAGTAGAGTACCTCCTTTGTAGTAACAGGTTTTTCTTTTGAAGAGAATATCAATTTGGAACCAAAGTAATCGATTCAGTGATGTCACTGAGGATCTAGATACTTGACCATAGGATTAAGCAGCTATGTACTTTAGGCTAATCATACCTTTTTGGAAGGAAGCAGTTAAAACCAACTATCCATAGTTGAGGTGGCATTGCATACTTGATCAAAATCATAAGTTTCAAGGACGAAACTCTTTAAGGGGGAAGGCTGTAATAACCCAACCGTAACCCATATTTATTTATTTAAATCATATTTATTTATTTAATTAATCATGATTATTCATTTAATTAGTCATATTTATTGATTTAATCACTCATTATTATTTGTTTAACCAAATCATATTTACTAATCCAATTACACTCAATTTATATGTTTACCGAATTACCTTATGTCATTTAAATTTTCTGCTTTCATTTATCGTATTTAATCATTCCAATTGGGGGATATTTCATTTGGGTCCAATTTTTCAATTCAAGTCTCATTGGTTGTTAATTCAAATTTCGTTGATTGATTAAATTTCAGCTGAATCAATAGTAGGCCTCAACAATTATGATTGAGCATTAATTTTTTTTTTTTCATAACGTCACAAAAACTTGGGCCCTAATTAGTTTATTTTGGCCCAATTCATTAGGCTCAAATTATGGCCCGATTCCATTAGGCTCAAACTTTAGCCCGAAATTTTTGGTGCAATTAAATTAAGCTAATTGCTATCTTTTGTGCCTAAATTAAATTAGCAAAAAGATATTTTTGGAGGCTTAAAAAATCAAGCAAGTAATTTTCCATTCATTCTTAACCAAGTAAAACACTCATGCACACATTCATCTTCTCACTTTTCTTTCTGTACCTCATTCTCTCTGTAGGAAACAGCTGCCCCTTGTGTCGCCATCTTTGGTGATTTCCGGCCACTTTTTCAGCCATCTCCCGACTGCCCCGACTTTCCCTTGCTGCCAGCTATCATGTCCAACCACCAAAATAACTCAAAACAGCCTCTCCTCCCTCTAATTCAAGCCTAAAGTACGGTATACCAAAAATCCTAACTTGTTCTACTTTGAGTTTTTGGAGTTGTTTTAGTTATAACAGTTGTTTATAAGATCAAATTGATAGTTAGTATGTAATTTTTATTGAGTTTGGAGATGTTTGGTGTTATGGGTATTTGAGCAAGAACATTATCAAGTGACTTGAAATTAAGCAAGTATGAGTTTGAGCTTGTTTTACTTGCTTGTTCTGATCTTTGATACAATAAGTCAATTTAATGTTGTGATGTATTTTTGGTTTTATGATTGTTTTAGTTATGATCCACACTCTTGAAATCAAATTAGATGTTATCATGCAAATTCTATTGGCTTTGGGGATGTTGATCATGGTGGAATTGAGCTTGAAGCCTGTTAGGGTTAGGGTTTGTCATGATGAAGTTAGCTTAAGTCAAGTGATGGATTTGTATTGTTTTGTATTTGAATTTGAAATATTTAGTCTTATTGATAATTATGATGATGTTTTTGGTGTTTTGGAATGATTTCAAGTGAGGATTTATGTGAAAAAAGAGGAGAAAGCAAAACAGTAAGGGATGGAAATGGCAGAAAACAGGGGTGAATTTGAGATTAAACTGGAAATGATCAGCCAACCAAAAAACTACGATTATCGGTACGTAGCTAGGTCAGTGCGTCAGATTTCAAATGCCTTTTGAATCGCCTTAATCGGAGTTCTGTGGAAAACGTTATGCCTGTTTTGCTAGAACTGTGCAGGTTCAACCAAAACTGACACACTTGTGTTCCAAATCCATTTTGGGAACCCCCTATTGTGGGAATCATTTTTTGTGTTACAAATGAACCTTTTTTGAGGCTTCCTAATATTTTCATATTGGGGTTTTAGGTCTCCATTTGAGGTCAAGGGTGAAAGTTATGAATTTTTGAAGTGAACAAACCTGCATTGGTGCAAATTGGCTGGTATTGCCATTTCTGTGCAGCGTATACTTTGAGGAAAATTCTGAAAATTTCACTGTAGATTGTCAACATTATTTTAGAATTTCATATAAGATTTAATGAATTTTGGTTGAGTATTTTGAGTTTGGTGATTTTGGGAAGCATTTTGAGTAATTTTGTAAAGCGCAATAACAAAGACTGAGTGAGATTGATCATGCACTCATTTTGGCATTTTGGGCGATGTAAGGTCATTTAAGGGGGGAAAAATGATTATGGGGTTTAATACGACATTTATCTCAATTATGGGGGGGGGGACGGAAGACAAGTATGTATTGTGGGAGTATATTTATGAGTTAAGGACTTTACAAAGGAAAATATCAAGTTTAATGAGTTTAATAGCTTCTATGGTTTTCAATGACCCATTTCGGATGGAAAACTATGTTTATTGGGCTTATGAATGAAATATGAGAAGTGGGGAGAGTAAAGATTTAAAAAACAGTGTTTATCGGATCAAGTTCTTATTGTGGATGCCATTTTAAATCAGGATATATCTCTCTTGACCTTAAACCTTTATTAGTTACTCAATTCAGAATATATCAAATATATTTATCAAGCCAATCTATTGCACTCGTTGTTATCTTGAACCAAACGATACCTCAGCAAGCCTTAAACCTGTATCAGCAACCTATTTTAGAAAAGCCTGAAACCACTCTTCCATTTGTCACCATCAAGGCCTTTTCCTTTTTAATCTCGTCTATCTTATTGTGGTTTATTTTACTTTCATTTAAGTTTACATTAGATTAATTATTTTCAATTATCTAGTTTTAGGGTTATCTTAGCATAACCTATCTTACAAGTTATATGAGTTACTTACTGAATTTCTATCAAAATTACAAGTTATGTGAGTATCATTTACTGACTACACATATCTACAATGCCATTTATAAAATAGAGTCGAGGCCTAGTTATTGTTCCCTGTTATGTATAAGTGCTATCAAGTCAGAACATATTTATCAAGTCAGATGACATTTATGAAACATATGACATTGATCAAGTCAGATGGCATTTTTTAAAGACTCAAGGTATGTCCATTTCCTCTATCTTCAAAAAGCAGAACATGTTTATCAAGTTACAACTCTTAATGAGTTTATCAATGAATCATTTTATACAGCAATTTGCCATTTAACTTGTGACCCATTCAGCTATCATCTATAGGGCATCAGCCCATCATTTACCCGCACGGCTTCAAGCCAACTCTTGATCGGATTGGCAGATGTACACCTATGTATAGATCATATCATTGCAAGGGGTTCACATCGAGATAATAATAAGCAATTTAGTTTCATATTACTTTCATTTTCATTATTATTGCGAACTAAATAAACTATAAAGGCGGCCACCCATCAACAGTGTTCCTACGCTCACTTTACAGTACAGGAATGCATGTACTGAGTTTTAGCTCACATGTTCAAATTGCTCTCATGTTTTCCATTTTAGGCGATGAAGTATCATATGTTTCTCCATTTTGCAACCCCTTTTGGTACTCATCAGATGCTCACAGTAGATTTAGCATAGCATGACTGTTGGGATCGACCTTAGGGTCAAGTTGGGTCCATATTCAATACACTTGTGTATTGTGGAGTGCGAGTTAGCACATGGTATGATTAAGTTGATTGTATTGAAGTTGAATTATTATGGACTTTGGTCTTGGGAGTGTTTCAGTTTAATAGATATTGTGATTTGAACATGAGTTGCAAGATTAGGTAGTTTTAGTGAGTCTTGTCCTTATCAGCACGACGGTAGCGCCTTCTATCTTTAAGTCTTCAGCTGCTGTTTTCCGTAAATCATGTCATTAGCATTTTGGGAGTGTTATAGGATCCAAAGCTTCACTTAAGTGTTATTTATTTTTTTTCTCAAGTTTTTCCAATTCCTACAAAGTAAATAAAAATATCGTTAGAATTCTATTGTAACAATTTACTTCGAGCCAATTTCAGATAACAAAATGGTAAATTAACGTAATTTCAGGTTGAACAACAAACCCAATGCTAACTCTCCAGAAGAACATGCTGAGGAGAGATGTAATTCAGTGGCTATAGCTTGGTTACATAATGTGATAGACAAGAGTCTTTACAGATCTATTGCCTACATAGAGACTGCAACAGAGTTATGGACTTATATGAAAGATCATTGCTGACAGAACAATGAAATACGGATACACCAATTAAAAAGAGAAATTACCCTTGTAAATCAAGGGAATCAAATAGTTACTGAGTACTTCACCAAATTGAAGACACTTTGGGATGAACTCAGAGCATACCTTAAATTACCGAACTGTAAGTTTACCAAGGAATTCAATCTAAGTAAACATTTCAAAGGAAAACGCACGCGCCAATTTTTGATGGGATTGGGCACAAACCAATTTGGAATGGTGTGATCGAACTTACCTGTTATGGAGCCTTTCCTTTCTCTAAGCAAGGTCTATGCTGCCTTGGAGAGGAAAGGTAACAGTCTCTAATGAGAGATATAGAGAGCAAGCCTATGGTGGAAGCATCAGCCATCAAGGTTGTGGCAATGAATAGATCTAGGCCATCTAATCGACCTAGATGCATGCACTGTCACAAGTCAGGCCATGAGGAGAGCCAGTACTTCGAACTAGGTGGTTATCCACCAAATTAGCAAGGTCACTGGTCAAATTGCGCATATCCATGTAGAAGTCAAAGTAACACTAAAGGAAGGGTCACAAGAGACAACAGAAGAGACGGGGATGCGAATGGACAGGCCAGATTTTGAACAAAAGCAGGCGATGATGCAAGACTGGTTGGATTTTAGGGGGAGACGTTCACTGTGACAGAGTAGGGCAATGGAGTCACGGTGGAGCAAGGCTAGGACCTACTTGAGTTCAAGTTAGATAGAGTCTTGGTTCACACATTTCAAGGAGAGAGAAAAATAAGAAAATAAGAGTGGTAAGTCATCCAATGCTCATCCTTTACAATGGGTCATCGACAGTGCGACTTCCAATCGTATGACTCCTAATATAAATGCTCTTGACATAATGCATAATTTGTTTGTCCCAATTGCAACGGCCATCCTAACGGTAAAATCGTTGTAGTCAAGAAAGTGGGAACCATATATCTTGGTGGTGGATTCACTTTAAAGGAGGTTCTTTATACTCTTACTTTCAAGTGCCACCTTATATCAGGACAAAATTAGCCAAACAGGAAAATTGTATTGTTATTTATCGAGTCGATTTTGGTGTGTTGTAGGACCTCACCCTGAGAAAGCCAACTAATATGGCTGAAATGAGGAATGGGGTGTACTTCTTGAAGACAACCATAAGAGGAACAAGCAACGCAACAATCAATACCAAGGAGTCAAGTACTTGGCATCAGCGGCTCGGTCATCCTTCTTTTTGGTAGTCTATCTACTTTTTCCGAAATTTATGCCTTTGGATTGGAAAAAGATGATTTAAGGTGTTGTGATGTATGTCATAGACCAAAACAAACAAGAAATTTGTTTCCCACTAGTACTAGTCGAGGTGAAAAACCTTTTTCTTTTATTCATTGTGACTTGTCGGGTAGATCTCATACTCCTTCATTAGGCGGATGTCATTATTTTCTCTGCATTATGGATGACTTTAGTAGAGCTATTTAGGCTTTTCTCTTGAAAGATACATCTGAAACTTACAATAGAATCATGGAATTTCGTGCCATGATTAAGAACCAATTTGGTGGGACCGTTCAACGAGTACGTAATGATAATGGAATTGAATTCACACAACGAGTATGTGCTTTCTTCAGGCAAAAAAGGCATCTTGGTCGAAACATATTGTGTAGATACCACACAACAAAATGGTAGAGTTGAGCGTAAGAATCGACACATCTTAATTGTTGCACAAGCTTTGAGATTTCAAGGTTCCCTACCCTTGATGTTTTGGGTGACTGTGTACTAAGCGTCGCATATCTCCCAAAACTACTTAATGGGAAGACTCCTTATGAGGTATTGCATGGAGTGCGGCCTAGTTATGAACATATTAAAGTTGTCGGGTGCTTATTGTACGCCCACAATTATGAACCCAATGGAGATCAACTTGATCCTCAGGCCACTAGATGTTTTTTTTTGGGGATATCCCTATGGACAAAAGGGTTGGTGTGTTCATGACTTGGAGTGCCAAAGAATATTCAGATCACATGGTGTCACATTTTATAAAGACAAGTTCTTGTTTGCTCGTCAAACTAGCAATACTTTAGGTCCCACTGCAACTGAGAAGCCTAATTGTGGTACTCGATTATTGCTAAATCCATGTCTAGAGAAATCAGTCCATAGTCTCTTAGAATCTAGTTCCAGCCCACTTGGAGACAGCATAGGGTCCAGTCATGTGGAAGCAACACTACCAACAATTTAGCATGATGGGAAACAACCCACTGAGGCACAATGTGCAAGTATACCCTACCACTGTGCTAGGTCCAATCCTGAAGGTGCATCACAACCCATTGAGAACTAAACTAAATGTAATTTAGAGGGTTATGTTTCTCCATCTAGTGGGCTGACAAATGATCAGCCCATTGCGCATAATCTGGGGGAGAATAATGGTGCAACACATAATATCTCTACCCGACCACAACGAGATTGATGACCTCCTCTGAAGCTCTAAGATTACGCTATGCTATAGAGACACCCTCCTCAATGCCCATACCATTGGCTTTCTCAGATACGTCCCATCCTTTAGCTCACTGTATTGCGTATGATAATTTTTCTAAAAATCACTAGCCTTTTCTTGAATCTGTCACATATTATTATGAGCCTCAACATTATTCCCATGCTGTTCATGGTCCTAATTGGTTTGTCGCTATGTCAAATGAAATATCAGCTTTAGAAGACAACAACACTTGTGAATATATCGTCTTGCCTCCCTGAAAATAGGCCCTTAGGCCCAAGTGGGTTTACAAAATCAAATATCAAGCCGATAAAAGTATCAAATGATGTAAAGCTTGTCTCATTATTCTTGTTAATACACATGTTGAAGGGGAGGATTTTCATGAGACCTTCACTCCTATAACTAAAATGACTATTGAGCAATGTCTGTTGTCCATTGCAGTTGCTAAAGGATGGGAGCTAACGTCGATGGATGTCCATAATGCATTTCTTCATGGAGATCTTCATGAAGACATTATAAAACCCCCACCTTGTTTTGAACCTCCAAGACCAAATCTTGTGTGCAAGCTCTGAAAGTCATTATATCGACTCAGTTAAGAACCCAAGCAGTGGTTTTTTACACTGGCCACAGCATTACAACACTATGGTTTCTCGTAAATTTGTCAGATTGGGCTAAGGAATTCTTTTTCCTAGTCATGACGCACTTGGGCTCAAGGTATATTGTGATTTTGATTAGGCTAATTACCTTATGACCTGCAGATCTATCACTGGTTACTTACTCAAATTGGGCAACGCGCCTATCTCGTAGAAGACTAATAGGCCATCTACAGTTTCTCATTCTTCAGATGAGGCCGACTACTGAGCCATGGCTAATACTACTAGTGAGGTTATTTGGAAGCAGAACCGATTACACTTTCTTGGTCTTCCAGTCCCTCCTTGTTTACATTGTTACAATCAGGCGGCTATTCACATTGCTAATAAGCCTGTGTTTCACAAATGTACAAAGCATACTGAGGTGGATCATATTATGTCAGCTGCTATTTTCCCATGCTATACTCCGACTATTGAACAGTCGATCAACATCTTTACCAAAGCTTTGGCCGAGAAGCAATTTTATTATTTGAAGGGCAAGTTGGACATTCTTAATCCGCATGCGCCAACTTGAGGGGCAATATTGGGAAGGTATCATATTGTAATCATCATAGATTTCACACTTTCTTAGTCTTTGTACCTATGTAATATTTTATTTATTTCTTTCCTAATCATTTACCAATTCCTGTACATAAATATAATGAAATCCTAAGGCTACATAGAGCAATAAGAGCAAACTTCCTCACCATATCTCTACTCTTTACATGAGGTATTTCAAATAAATCAGTATTTAAATATTCATCTGGATGGATTTGTACTACCTACATGCATAATTCATGCCATAATTTAATCAAGGCTTGCTTTTTGAATCATGTAAATGCCCGGTTATATGAACAGAGCAACTAAACTAAGACGAAGATAGCAAGATTATTAGTGGAAATCCAAATGTTTCATGGTAAATTGGTAATATAAAAGGTATATGTAAACTTATGGTAGTATTGTTCTGTAGGAATGTCAAATGGAATTTCAAAAATTTTCCCATTTACACAACTTTTTTCATTCTCCACACTCGACATAAATATCAACTTAAGTTTTGTTTGGGAGGGGCAAACCCCAAAAACATAAGGTTCTAAATTGCAAGAATGAAATACTCAATCTCATAATTACTATGCAGAGACTACAATAGTGTTATGGTCTAATATGAAAGATCGCTACGGACACAACAATGAAATACGGGTGCACCACTTAAAAAGAGAAATTACCCCTGTAAATCAAGGGAATCAGACAGTTACTGAGTACTTCACCAAATTGAAGACACTTTGGGATTAACTCAGAGCGAACCTTACATTACTGAACTGCAAGGGTACCAAGGAATTCAATCTGAGCAAATAATTTGAAGTAGAACATTTTCGTTAATTTTGGATGGGATTGGACATAGAACAATTTGGAATCGTGAAATCGAACTTACTTGCTACGGAGCCTTTCCCTTCCCTAAATAAGGTTTATACTGTCATTCTTAGAGAAGAAAGTTAGCAGTCTCTAACGAGAGGTATGGAGAGCAAGTCCGTGGTGGAAGCATCAGCCTTGAAGGTTGTGGCAATGAACAGATCCGGGTTGGCCAATCGACCAAATGCACGCACTGTCACAATTCGCGCCACGAGCAAAGCGATTGCTTCGAACTTCTTGGTTATTAACCAAATCGGCAAGGTTGTTGGTTAAATCGCTCATATCCAAGCAGAAGTCAAAGCGGCATTGGAGGAAGGGTCGCGGGGGACAACAAAAGCGACGGGGATGCGAATGGGTAGGCCGGATTTGGAAGAAAAGTAAGTAGTGACACAAGACTAGCCAAATTTTAGGGGGAGGCATTCATTATGATAGAGCAGGACAATACGATCATGATGGAGTAAAGCTATGAGAAAGGCACCGGCTTGGGTTCAAGCCGGGCACAAGCTTTGTTCACCTTTTTCAAGGAAAGAGAAAAATAAGAAAAGATGAGTGGTAAGTCATCCAATGCTTATCCTTTGCAATGGATCAATGATGGTGGGGCTTCCAGGGGTTGCAATGTGGAGGGTACGGGGCGAGTTTAGTCATACCCTCACCCACACCTATTTTCAAAATTAATACCCATACTCATACCCATATCCATCGGGTGTTGTAAACTTATACCTATCCCCGTACCCATACCCATTGGGTAGAACGAGTATGTGAGCTTTTATTCAGGTACTTATAGACAAAAAAGAATTAAACTCATTTTGTACACATATTCAACATCAAATAGCCAATATGTCACATCAACCACAAGCTTCTAACAACATATCATATCAAGTCGAGTACAACCAAAAGTTTTCCAATCAAAGGACTAAATTAGCACTTCACAGTTATAGTTTCTAACAAAATGTTTCACTAAAGTCATGAATACCACATAACTCAAAGTAACTAGCAAAAAATACAAGTATAAGCAACAAATTAGAACTTTGAACAAACAGGTACGAGTTTTGTTTGGAGCGGACATAGGTTGGGCATGGCGCGGGTTTTGATAAAATAGGTATGGGGTAGGTAGGCCCTATACCCATACACTTACACATACCCATACCTATACCCACTTTAGTAATAGCCACCTCATACCCATTTTATTCGATTTTCACCACGTATACCCATACCTCTACCCATTGGGGCAGGTTTTGAGAGTTTCAGTTAGGTACGGGTTTTTTTGCCAGCCCTAGGGGCTTCCCATCATATGACTCCTAATATAAAAGCTCTTGAAAATGCATATGATTTGTTTGACCCCATTTGCATCGGCCAACCTAATGGTAAAATCATTGTAGTCAAGAAGGTAGGAAACCTATTTTGGTGGCGGATTGACTTTAAAGGAGGTTCTTTATACTCCTGCTTCCAAGTGCAACCTAATATTGGGACAAAAATGAGCCAAATATGAAAATTGTATTGTTATTAATAGAGCTCATATTTGTGTGTTATTGGACCTCACCCCGAGGAAGCCAATTGATATGGCTGAAATGAGGAGTGGGGTGTATTTCTTGAAAACAAGCATAGGGGGAACAAGCTATGCAACAATCAGTACTAAGGAGTCAAGCATTTGGCATTAGGGGCTTGGTCATCCTTTTTTTTGGTAGTGTATCCACTTTTTACAAAGTTATGGTTTTCGATTGAATAAAGATGATTTGAGGTTTTGTGATGTATGTCATAGACCAAAACAAATAAGAAATCAGTTTCCCATTAGTACTAGTCGAGGGGAAAAACGTTTTTCTTTATTCATTATAACTTGTGGGGTAGGTATCATACTCCTTCGTTAAGCGGGTGTCATTATTTTCTCTGCATTGTGGATGACTTCAGTAGAGCTGTTTGGGTTTTTCTCTTGAAAGATAAATCTGAAACTTACAATAGAATCGTGGAATTTTGTGCTATGATTAAGAATAAATTTGGTGGGACTGTTCAACGAGTACGTAATGATAATGGAACGGAATTCACACATGGATGTTTATGTGCTTTCTTCAGGAAGAAAGGCTTATTGGTCAAAATATCCCATGTAGATATCCCTCAACAAAATGTTAGAGTTGAGTGTAAGAATCAACACATTTTAAATGTTGTACAAGCTTTGAGATTTCGAGGTTCACTACCCTTGAAGTTTCGGGATGATTGTGTACTAAGCACCACATATCTCATTAATAGGACTCCTACAAAACTACTTAATGGGGCAACTCCTTATGAGGTATCGTATGGAGCGCGTGACCTAATTATGAACATATTAAAGTTGTGGGGTGCTTGTTCTATGCCCGCAATCATGAACCCAATGGAGATACATTTGATCCTCGAGCCATTAGGAGTATTTTTTGGGATATCCCCACGGACAAAAGGGGTGGCATGTTTATGACTTGAAGCACCGAAAAATATTCATATCACATGATGTCACATTTTATAAAGACAAGTTCCTGTTTGCTTGTCAAACTTGTAATACTTTAGGTCCCACTACAACTGCGAAGCCTAGTAGTGGTACATGGCCATTGCTAAATCCATGTCTTAAGAAATAATTCCATAGTCTCTTAGAATCTGGTTCCAGCCCACTTGGAGACAGCATAGGGTCTAGTTGTATGGAAGTAACACTACCGACAATTGAGCATGATGGGCAACAATCCACTTAAGTGCGGCACAAAAGTGTACCCCAACACTGTGCTGTATCCAATCCTGAAGGTGCATCACAACCCACTTATAACTGAGCTATATGTAATTTAAAGGGTCATGTTCCTCCATCTAGTGGGTTGGCAAATGATGAACCCATTGCGCATGGTTAAGGGGAGAATAATGGCCTAGCACATAATATCTCTACTCGACCACAATGAGATCGACTACCTCTTGTGCGGCTCCAAGATTACATTTGTCATGCTATAGAGACACCCTCCTCAATGCCCATACCATTGGCTTCCTCAAGTACGCCCAATCCTTTAGCTCACTATATTGCTTATAATAATTTTTCTGAAAATCATCGGGCGTTTCTTGTATCTATCACATCACATCATGAGCCCTGACATTATTCCCATGCTATTCATGATCCCAATTCGCGTGCCGAAATGTCAAATGAAATCTCAGCTTTAAAAGGCAACAACACTTGGGAATATATCAAATTGCCTCCTAGAAAAAAGGCCCTTAGTATGGAAGCTTTGAACGATATAAAGATTGTCTCATTGTTCCTGGTAACACATAAGTCGAAGGGGGGGATTCTCATAGGACCTTTGCTCCTATAGCTTGAATGACTATTGTTCGGTGTCGGTTGTCCACTGCACTTGTTAAAGGATGAAAACTTCACCAGATGGATATCCAGCATGCCTCTCTTCATGGAGATCTTCACGAAGACATTTATATGAAACCCCTACCTAGTTTTCAACCTCCTAGACCAAATCTTGTGTGCAAGATCCAAAAGTTATTATATGGACTCTATTAGGCACCCGCACAGTGGTTTTTTAAACCGGCCTCTGCATTGCAACACTATGGTTTTCATCAATCTCCATTAGATCATTCCTTGTTTGTTTATTGGAAAGCATATATTTTCTATACTCTGCTTATTTATGTTGATGATTTGGTTCTCACGGGAAGCAGCCTTACACACTATCATCGCTTCTACCAATATTTACATTGTTGTTTTAAGTTGAAGGATCTTGGTCCTATGAAGTATTTCTTAAACTATATAAAGTGGCTCGATCTCTAAAGAGGTTGTTCCTCTGTTAATGTAAATATGCTTTGGACATCTTATGTGAAAGTGGTATGTTAGGTGCAAAACTACCATCTTTTCCCATGGAGCACACTCTCAAATGGCAAGCCTAATTGAGATCCTCCTTGATGTCGTTGGTTGGTTGGACCTCTTCTTTATCTTACAATCACTCGTCCTGATATTACTTATCTAGTTCATATGTTATGTCAATTCATGCAAGATCCTCGTCAAGGACATTGGGAGGCTGCCATGCATTTAATGCATTACTCAAAGTCCTGCCCGAGCCAAGGAATTCTATTTCCTGCTCATAAGGCACTTGGGCTCAACATATATTGTGATTTTAATTGGCCTAATTATCCTATGACCCACATATCTATCACTTGTTACTTACTCAAATTAGGTAACGTGCCTATCGCGTGGAAGACTGAGCGGTAAGCTACAATGTCTCATTCTTCAGCTGGCGCCGAGTACTGAGCCATGGCCAATACTACTAGTAAGGTTATTTGGTTGCGGAACCTATTACGCTTTCTTGGTCTTCCAATCCCTTCTGCTCGCTTATATTGTGACAATCAGGTGGCTATTCACATTGCTAATAACCCTATGTTTCACAAACGTACTAAGCATATATAGGTGGATTGTCGTTTCCTTCGTGAACATATTATTCGAGGTGCTTTTTACCCATGCTATACTCCAACCACTGAACAACCGGCTGACATCTTTACCAAAACTCTGGGCCAGCGATAATTTTATTGTTTGAAGGGCAAGTTGGACATTCTTAGTCCACATGCGCCAACTTGAGGGGCAATATTAGGATGATATCATATTGTAATCATCCTAGAATTCACACTTTCTTAGTCTTTGTACCAATGTAATATTTTTATTTATTTCTTTCCTAATCATGTACTGATTCTTATGCATACAATTAATTATATGAAGAGAGCAACTAAAGTAACACGAAGACAACAAGATTATTATCTGAAAATCCAAATGTTTCATGGTAAATTGCTAATATAAAAGGCAGATTTGAACTTATGGTAGCATCGTTCAGTAGGAATGTCAAACAGAATTTCAAAACTTTCTCATTTACTCCATTTTTTTCATTCTTCACTCTCAACATAAATATCAACTAAAGTTTTGTTTGGCGGGGGCGGGGGGGGGGGGGACCAAAGGTTCTAAATTACAAAAATGAAATACTCAATCTCATAATTGCAAAAAATAAGCCTACGTGCTCCCCGTTTCCAACAAGGGTCTTGAGGGAAATGTTCAAGAACGCTTACAAATGTACGCACAGAAAAATGAATTACACCAGCAAATCCCTCCTATAGCCAAATCCCTCAGCTCCATCATCAGTTAATCTTCATGATTTGTTCAAAACCAGATTCGAATAAACAAGAAATTCTAAAATTTTCAAAAATAAGGCGAGTCTTAGAAAGGGGATGTTCTGTTCCATAAAAGATGTACAATAAGAGCTTTCTTAATCCATAATAAACATTGTAATGGTTATGGAAGAGCAATGACAGATATAGACAAAATGGAATGAAAATGATAATTTCGTAATTTGAAATGTCTAAGTAAGCTATTTTAATTAGTGCGAATTAGCCTACGCCAACTCTATGCCTTCATGGATTTTACTCGTGTTCACCAGTAATACTTATAACTTATCAATTTGTCCAATCTAAATTAAATTAGGGTATCCGACAAAATTTTTTGTTTGAAGTTTTGACAGTGTTTAATTTTCTGGTTTGAATTGGACCTAGCTGCCGAATATGCTTGACATGCATGCCTAATGCCTGTGGGTCTCATCTGACTAATTTCAAATGGGCTCACATTTCCTGCAAATTTCTAGTTCTAGATGAAACAAAGGAAATAGGGAGAAGTAATAGGAAAATGATAGACTAATTAATAAATGCTTTACCTCATGCAAATAGGTCAAATCAAATTGTAAATCACATTCATGAAAAATTTACATGGCTGGAAGAGCTTTTGACTTGACCATGGCACATTTAATACTCATATTTCCTATGAAGTTATGCTTTTAGATGAAAATAAGGAAATATAGGGAAGTGATAGGAAAATGATAAACTAATTAATACGTGCTTGCCCTTGTGAATATAGGTCAAATCAGATCGTGTTCATATTTATAAAAAATTTAAATGGCTTGAAAAGCTCTTGACTTGATCATGACACATTTAATAATCCAATTCAATCTTAAGCTTGAGAAATTTGTTAAAGTTAAAGGGCTTGATAAACTCTTCTTTTATTTTGCTTTTTTTGTTTATTTAATTGGTTTTCTTTAATTACATTTGTCTCTTCATGAATTTTGTATAACTTATATCTGCAATTGACAAGCGACTATAATTATCATGGGATACACTCCATATTTAGCTGGCATGATTGTGTTGGAATATAGGGAAACATATGTATAGGAGGCCCAACTTCGTTTCATTATCTTCTTATACTTATTCTAATGGCTGATTTCTTTCATGGCCTGCTTGTTTTTGTGCATATAATGAGCAGTTAATAAAAGCTTATTACTGGTTACTAACTTTTACCAACGATTAAACTAATTGTTAGCAGTTACTGCTTCTTACCAGCAGTTAGTATCAATTACATACGGTGTTGAGAGATAATAGACAATAGTCAAGTAGTGTTTATTAGCTATTAGCATTTACTGTTGGCTAGGATTAGCAGTTTGCGATTGGTAGCACTTTGGAGCAGACGAGAGTAGCTAGTGGTTACCAAATGCTAACTAAACACTGTAAGGAGCACCTCTGGATAGGCGACAAAGGAAGGAACACCTCTGGACGAAGAAAGAATTGAAAGAAACCTCAAGTAACAAGTAGATGAATTATGAGCATGAATAAAGGGCTACAACAACAAGGAAGCGATCAAGGGGCTCAAAGGGAGAATTGGATAGGGGAAGAGGGGATTCAATATTTGTGCATAATCTTCCCGTCCAATTAGATCCATATGGACTAAGGGGAGTCTTCTCTAGAGCTAGCAGAGTAAGGGATCTCCATATACCAGTGAGGAGAGGCAGGAAAAGCCATAAGAGACATGGGTTTGAAAGATTTTGGAAAAAGGAGGATGTACTTAACAACATTGGGATGTATAACAACCATATTATTAGAGGTTAATGAATTAGAGTTAATCTGGCCGGATTTGAAAAGGGTCAAGAGGGAAGAATCATAAGGAACAAGGTAGCAGATAAGTGGAACAAGACACCACCGAAGATTCATCAAATTTAGAGGAAGAGAGCAAAACCAAGTTGCCAGAATGAGCCAAGAAGGAGAGAAAAGAGTGAAACATCTATAAGGAAAGTGAATGAAAGTGCTATGGAGTGGTTACAAAGAAGCCAGATTTGCATAGCTGAAAATCCTTCGGAAATCAGCACATTGTCCATGACCATAGTCAGAGAGTATGGAAGATGCTCAAAGGTTAAAACATTGAGTAAATTCAAATTCATCCTCACATTTGCATCAAGCCAAAGCATTAAGGAAGCATTAAAAGAATCTCAGGTTCTATCCCAGTGGTTTATTGAAATTAGGGATTGGGGTAAATAGGAGTCATGCGACACACGTAGAGTTTAGATTGAAATACTGGGAGTGCCACCAATTGTGTGGCATAAGGACAACTTTATCCAAATAGCATAACTATGGGGAATAATTGTGAGCATGGACGAAGATACTGGAAGTCCAGACTCCTTCGAGGCAATGCATGTCCTTATAGATACCGATACATTGAACACAATTGATGCAGAGCTGATACCATCCATTGGAGATACAGGATACAGAATTAAAATTGAGGATGGGGGAGCTTTATCCCTGCATAAACTTGGGACAAGATAGCATACATTCAAGCCTCCTATGGAAGCAGTGAAGTCCAATATTGATACAATAGAGAAGGAAGGGACACTGAATGACGTGGTCTGGAAGCATGACATGGCAATATGTTATTGGGGAGTCAATAATGAAATACATCCATAGGAAGATGAAAGAACAACATATTAAAATAGCAGAAAAGAACCACGAGATGACATTGAAGACAACAATAACTCCAATACGAAGACTAACAGAGTTAGCCTTAGTGGATGCGCTGAGGATCTATTGAAAACTAGGCAAGCAATCCTTAGAATAAATTCTGATAAACAAAGTGCGGAGGAGGGCAGCAACCCTTCACAACCCCCAGGATTCAAGAAGCAAAGCACTAATTATTGTCGAAACAGAGCTCAAAGTATGGAAACTGAGAAATCAAATGAACGTGAAGAGTCATAGGAACCTCTGGGTTTGGAAGCCCCTCCTTAACAATTATAGAGGAGATACTGGAAGAGTAATCAATCACGAGGAAGAGATAGAAGACTACGCAGTGCAAAACGGAAGAGAATCATCACCAGAAGTATTTTAGCCTCTAGCACTAGCCATTCATCATCAGGAAGCATTCACCAGTTAGCAAAGGAGGCTTAGAAGTGGGCAATATACTAGGATTGAAAACCGTGGAGAATGAGAGTGTAGCCTTACAAAGAATGAAAACAACCCTGAAGAACAATAGAAAGGTAGCAACAAGCCAAGCTCAAATTGAGTCCCGACAAGGAAAATGAAAGTGGCTACCTAAAACATTAGGGGATTGAAGTCAGAACAAAATAAACAATGCATTAAATACCTCATCCGGGAAAATGGCTTGCAGTTTGTAGGATTGGTTGAAACTATGCACAATAGGATTTCACAATGGGATATTTGGAAATGTTGGGGACAGCAGAATGTTGGATGGATTGATGCATGAGCAACTAAAAATTTTGGTGCGCTAATTGCCTCCTGGGATAGAGATTCATTTACCATGGATAGCTATACCACTATGCAAAGTTGGATTTGTATCATAGGAAAATTTACACAGGAAAACTTTGAGTGTGTAATTTGTGTCGTCTATGCCTCAAATGAACATGCCCAACGTCTTGACATGTGGAACCAGCTACTGAATCTCAGAACCAATTATTATCTCCCCTTCATATTGCTAAGGGATTTCAATGAAGTTATGCACCCATTAGAAAGAAGAGGTGCGGCTTCTCAAGCGCCAAGTATGAGAGAACTTGGAGAACTTGTGCAAGGCTTGTAACTTAGAGATTTGATGATAAGTGCTTTATATATACACCTTTTTAGGGCTATTTTGCCTCGTTTTTAAGAGAATTGTGTGCATAATGATGTTATTTACTCTCCTATTCCCGATTTATGCTTGGGTGTAGTTGTTTTATGTGTTTGACGGGATTTTTAGTCTTTTCATGTAGCATTTGCCCTTCAATGGCTGTGTTTTGACCTCCCCCACGGTCATTCATGAGTTTCCATGATCGTAGAGCAAAGAAAGAGCAAATTTCCAGATCCAACACAGACTACGGTCAGCCCATGGGGGAGCCCACGGACCGTGATGTGCTTGTAACTATTGCCTCTTCGTTTTCCCTCGGCTGTATGGTTGAGATCAATCGAAGTTCTCTATAAATAGAGACGTTCTATAGCGTTCCAGCACATATACTCACCACACTCAACTCATTAGCAATAGCAAGTAGAGTAGTTTAGTTAGATTAGTTTGTTTTCTCTCTAATTTTATTCTTAGTTTAGTTTTGAGTGAGAGAGTTTTGATTCTGAGGCAATTCCAACCCCTTGGTGAAGGCCATCTCAGTCGAGTCCCTTCCGCTCAAGATTTCGCTGATCTTTTGGCTAGTTTATCTTTAATCATGTTTGAGTTGTTTTCTTAGCATAGGAATTTAGTAGTTTGTGGAATTGTTATTGGATGATGTTTTAATCTATAAAATTGTGCTTATTTTCATGATTGGTTCAATTTTGTCCTATCAAGTGTAATTCATGTTGTGAGTTGATTTTTGGCCAAAATTTACTTGCACATTTGAAACAGTGAGGTGAACATTTGATAGACGACATTTGGTGGTTAGACTACTTGATTAGACATAGCATAACTTCATCGCAAAAAAGAGATTTATATGTTAGGAGGACCAGCAAGTAATTGAAATATTAAACTTGGATTAGGTCAAATCAATTTGAAAGAATGAAGTTTGCTTAGTTTAGGCAAATTTGATTGATTTCGAAAGAATAGATCAAGTTTCTTGACAAGATTATAATTCCCTGGAATTAACCAATTAGATAATGGCACATGTTTATTTATTTTGATCCAATTCTCTTCCATAACTGTGAAAATTCCTAGACGTTTTTTTCTTATTGATTTAGACAAGTTTATTTACAGTAGTTAATCGAATCCACTTAAAATTGGGTTTTGCTTAGCATATTGTGACAAGACTACGCTCGATAGGCTACTTTAGTCCCTAAGGAACGATATCTTTATCTATACTACGAACACTCATGCACTTGCGGCAGTGTTGATCAAGTTTTTGGCGGCATTGCCATGGACTAAATTGCTAACTATTGAGAATTGTCTTAAGAACATGACTAAACATTTTTATTGTTTTGGTTTCTTTTGTTCTTGCTATATTTCTTTTTCCTGTTCAATTGCATTGGTGGTGTTGGTGAAAGTGCTTGTAGGAATTTTTCCTAGTTTATGCGAAGTCTGATTTTGCACAAGTCTGATCCAAAAATTGAGAGGACTTTTCGCTTAAGGAGGAAAAAGCAAAGGATCAAAGAAGAAAGGCGTAATGCAAGAAGGAATTGAAGTATGGCGGGTGAAGAAAGAAGGACCCTTCGTGGTTTTGTTACCCCCAGACTGCAAAGGATAGCCTTAAGCATAGCTTGGCCTGCTGTGGATACCAACAACTTTGAGCTCAAGCCAGCACTTATTTCCATGGTGCAGCAATCTCAATTCGGCGGAACTCCTTTGGAACACTGAACCTACACCTCTCAGTTTTCTTAGAGGTATGCAATGCGCTAAAGTTAAATAGAGTCTCCAGTGATGCGATTCCCCTGCGCTTATTCCCTTTCTCATTGGGGGATAAAGCAAGGGCTTGGTTGCACTCTTTGCCGTCTGGCTGTATAACAACTTGGGACAAGTTGACAAGAGCATTCTCGCCAAATTCTTCCCTCCAAGCAAGACAGCAAGCTTGAGAAATCAAATCACCAACTTTCTACAAAAAGAGGATGAGATGCTCTACGAAGCCTGAGAGCATTTTAAGGATTTACTACGTTTGCGCCCCATCATGGTCTTCAGTGCTGGATGATTATCTAGGCATTTTACAATGGTGTGACACAAGCTTTGAGGTCCACTATTGACGCAGCGGCATGAGGGACTTTAATGAGCAAGTCTGAGGATAAAGCATATGACCTTTTTGAGGAGATGACACTTAACAACTTTTAATGGTCATCTGAACGAGCCCAACCCAGGCCGGTTGGACATAAGCTTGAAGTTGATGCTTTTACTTTACTTTCTGCTAAAGTAGATGCTATGACTAAAAGACTTGACCAACTGAAGGTTAATGTTGTGAACTCTACTGCCCCGACCAACTGAAGGTTAGTGTTGTGAACTCTACTGCCCCGTCCCCTTGTGAGATTTGTGGTTCAATTGAGCATATATCTTCGCACTGTCCAGTTGGAAGTCCTTTTTCGCAGGGCCCCGATGAAGTTAATTATGTTCAAAATTTCAACCAAGACTAACCAATGACTCTTACTCTAATACCTATAACCCATGTTGGAAGAATCACCCGAATGTCTCTTATAGGTCGAATCCAAACCCTGTGAATATGCACCCTATGAATGCTGGAATACCCACTAGTTTTCAAAGACCCCCATTCCCTTCTCAGATGCCCCAAAAGTCAAATTTAGAGTTAGTGATGGAAAACATGCTTATGGCCCAATAGAAACAAGATGAGTACATAAAGTAATTAGCCTCCAAGGTTGATGTGCTTACAACTCACAATAGGATGTTAGAGACCCAGATTGCCCATAAAGCTGGTTCTTCATCTGTACCCCCAGATAGACTTCCTAGTAAGCCTGAACCCACCCCTCGTGAGCATTGTAAGTCATCATGGAAGAGGATGAAGAGGACTTAACTGACTCTAAGGAAATAACAAAGGAAGAGGGTAGAGAGATAACTATGGCTTGTAGTAAGGAGAGCAACTATGGTTGCAAGGCTGCGTCATTTGTAGAAAATGACTCTATTCAGGTCCCCACCATTTTTCTCCCTAAGCTTCCTAACCCATGTAGTTTTTTTATGCCATGTGTTGTAGGAAAGGTAGAGATTGAAAGAGCACTATGTGATTTAGGTGCAAGTGTTAGCATAATGCCTTACTCTTTGTTTCATAAGCTACACCAAGGACCATTACTAGCCACTCCCTTTTCACTATAGTTGGCTGATGGTTCTGTAACACAGCCCATAGGTAGGTTGGAAGATGTGCCCATCAATATAGGAGACATTTGGGTGTTAGAAGACTTTATTGTAGTCAATATGCCTGAAATTGATGATGCGCAAATTATGTTAGGTAGGCCAATTTTGGCAATAGCTGGTTGCCATATTGATCTAAGAGAGGGTCGTACTTCGTTTAAGGTAGAGGGGAGGTTTGCTATGTTTAGTCATAGGAAGGAGGATGCGGTTTCTCCTCATTCTTTTATATTGGATGCATTATGCCTTTCCCTTGAATGTGATATGGAGGATATCATGTGTGATGAAGATCCTCCTGATTCTGAATGGATTTCATATGAGGACCCTAACCAAGGGTATGTTATGGTGGAGTTTTCTTCTCCTATTCCACCTAACAAACCCGAGGTTGAGGCCCCTCTCTCTAATGATTCCTCGTTAAGTGAGTATTGTAGGTTTACTCGAGTTGTTCACTCTATGCCCCCTTCAGAAGCTTGCGACACCGATTTTGATGTAGGGGTTAAACAAGTAGATGTTAGCCATCTGATGGGCCAACAGAGCGGCTTGTTTTGTATGCAAATGGTGCATTGTGGCACCAAGTTATGAAAATAATGGACCTGCAGCCAGAATTACTAAGATGGTACCTTCAACTGCAGAAGTTCGATTTTGCGGTTCGTGATAAAGGTGACATAGACCAAGCCTAGGACAAGGGTTAAGCTCTTGACCTTAAAAGAGTACTTCTTGGGAGGCAATCCAAGCTTTCTTTCTCTTTCATTTTTATAGTTTTGATTTTCGAAATTTCATTTTAGTTATTTTAAAAAACAAAACAAAACAAAAAAAGAAGAAAGAAACCAAAAAAATATATCTATAAAATGTTGGCACCACGGTCAAGAACACCAGCAATACGACCGTGGGTGCCAACCCTGAAAAAAAAATATAGAAAAAAGTGAGTACCAGCAAACACCACGAATCGGTAGTGGTGACGCCCACGGTCTGTGGTTGGGTGCTACGGGTCACGGTCTAGGCTTTTGACCGCAGTGCCCATTCCCCTCGCTTTCATTTCTTCTTCAACCTTTAACACTTTCTCTCTCTCTAAAACTTTATATCCAGTGCCTTTAATCTCCCTCAAATCTTCTCCATTTTTCTTCATTTTCACACCAAATTTCCTCTTTTCACTTAATCTCCCCATTTCATCTCTTTTCTTCTTCTTCTTCTTTAAAATTCGTCTCATCCCCCATTCATTCACCATATCCATCGTTTCTCTCTCTAATTCTTCTCATTTTTATTTATTTTCTTCAATTTTCTAGGTTTTGTTTTTCTTACTTTTAGCTTTAGTTTTGTTTTTGGTTAGATTTTTTTAGCCATGGCACCCAACAAAAGGCAGAGGAGCACCAAGGAGGTTGGTTCATCAAGTCAAGAACCACCCCGACCTCAAGGGACATCCAGAACATTAACCAATGTGTGTGTTAGGGGTAACGTTCTTCATCCTCTAGGTTTAACTCATCCTGATCATATTGCTAGGTATAACTGTTTGAATGAACGCCTAGTAGTAGCAACCAGATATTATGATGGGGATTTGTTAGCCCGATTGGGGCTATTGGATGATATTCATTGGTTGTTTACTAGAGATGGTATTAGCCACATTTTAGAACTTAAAGAGCATACATATAGGGACCTGAGTTTAGAGTTTCTAAGTACACTCCATGTCGAGGTCACTAGAGGACCTCAATGTCAAGCTGGATATATATCATTTTAATGGCAGGGACAGTTGTATGAATTGAACTTAGGTACCTTCAACAGTATTTTTGGTTTTCCCCCTAGTACGGATGTATCACACCACCAAGTCCCCTGTGAATTCAACCCGATTGCATTTTGGGGTGAACATTCAAAGAGTGTTAGGTATAGTACCAGTTCATCAAAATGCATGCATATTACAAATCCCTACATTAGAGTAGCTCAGCATATCCTTGCTTGTTCTTTGTTTGCCCGAGAGGATAGTTTGAATGTCCTGAGACTTTCTAAGTTATACTTTCTGTCTTGTTTGGTAGATGGTGTCCAACTTAATCCTAGTTCATTCTTAGCAAGGCAATTACATAGTGATGCTATTAGCACTAAAGGTAGGATAGTCATAGGTGGAATAATAACTACTATTGCTAGATTCTTGGGTGTTGAGCCCAGTCTGGAGGATAGAGTTTATGGGTTTCTGCAGCTTGACCAAGTTGCTTTTGAGATTATGAACTTTTGCAAAGATGACGCTGGCCGTTTGTGTTGGACTTACCCTGGGGATCGACTCTTCCCAATGTCGATCGTAATACTTTACGTCAATGAGGTAACCTTTACTGGTTGCCCGGTGCTTATGAGGTTGTTCGACCGTGTACCCCACCAACCTACTCCTCACTCTAGTCAAGTAGGCCCTAGTTGTTCCTCTCAACTGCCCCCACTGACTATTCTGATATCCAAGACACCATTAGGTCCATTAAAGAGGAACAAGTTTCTCTTCACGCCTTTGTAGCTTCAGAGAGCGTCGCTCTTCGGGGCTTTGTCCAAGAGCACCACGATGAGCTTCTTGGGTTGATTGCCTCCCAGACCAAATATTTCCAAGACTATAGGCCATGTCTAGAGACCTTGTGAGATTGGCATATCTCATATGGACAACCACCCCCATCCTCCTCCGCCTCTTCCTCTCCGATTCTAATTTCTACTGTCCCCTTCTCCTTTTATTTTAATGTGCCCACATTGAGGGAAATGTGTGATTCAAGCATGGGGAAGTGAGTAATTTAGTTATTACATTTGGCGTCTGATGCCTATTTTTGTTTGGTGTGGTTTTTTTTTTTGCTTTATATATGTTTTTAGTGGTAGCTTTTGTAATTTTTGTTTTAGTAGTGCATTTAGTTTTCTTCTAGGCTGCATTTTAGTTTCTTTCTTTTGATTAGTTTCTTTAGCATTTTAGTTTCCATTGTTTCTAGGAGCATGCATGCATTTTGAAAAAAAAAATCCTCTGATGATGATCTTTATAGATCTGGTAGCTTTCTTTGGTTAGCTTGATCCTTTGATTCGGCCAAATTGTGCATAAAAGTTTGTGAATGAATTTTCAAATTGAATTCCATGTTCTAACCATATGTCAAATGCGAATTGATTTTCCTCATAAGTCTTTACATGAGATTCTGGCATGTGTTTGCTTGTGAGCTAGTTTTGACTGTGGTAGATGTCCCGTGAAATTTTGAGCCTTTAGACACTGTTCATCATCATTAGTCTCATATTTTCTTTCCTGTGTGAGGCTTCCTTGACGTCATTTCTGCAGAACTTGTCTTGATTCTCATTCAAGACCACATTTCACATATGCATTTAGGCAATATGATTGAGGCATTATCTTTCTTTGATTTATTTGAAACCCACGGCCAAATAGCAACCCTTGTTGTGTGTTTTATCCTTTGTTAGCCCCTTTAAGCCTATAACCATTTTTCTTGATTTAAACCTCGTACTTTTAGCCCATGACCAAATACCTGTCTTACCCTTAACCCAAGGCTAGAGGAGTGTTACATTCTTTTGTATCAAGTTTGAAAGGGTGTTAGCAAGGTGGATTGTTATCCTTTTCAGTGAATTTTGGTTGTTTGGTGCAAGCGATGCAAACATTTGATAAATCCCTGCTTTATTATGTAAAGTTTAGAGAAGAGTTTGATTTTAAAGTTCGTTATGGAATTCCCTTGGCTTTTCCACTTTGAAAAAAAAACAAAAATCAACACAAACAAGAAAAAGAAAAAGAAAAAGAAAAGCACAAAAAGAAAAAAAAAAGAAAAGAAAGCGAAAGGTAAAAATTTCGAAGAAAGTGATTAGCCTTGGTGCGAATGTAAGATATTTCTGATTTTCGACTCTATCTCTTTTCATTTTGCGATTTATTTTGTTGATGAGTTAGTATAGTTCGAGGAGGTTGTAGTATGATGCATCGGCAATGTTTAAGCTCTTAGTCTATGGCTTTTAGCTCCCCATTTCTAAAAACATTTGTTCCCCTCTTACCTTTACCCTAAGCCTCGTTACGTCCCTATGAAAGTCCTCATGATTGTTTAGTGTATTTACATTTTAGAGGTGGCGAATTTGAGAACCTTGTCGCGCCTATGGTAGATTTGTGTCAAATGAATGAGAATCGAGAGAACCCTCATATATATACATTGTCAAACACATGAGTGCTGAGTGCCACATAACTATAGTGAGGTTCTACCGGCCTTGCTAGTCTTACTCGTTTCATATGCTAGAATGATTGTATTTGACAATTTGGAGGACGATTGGTTCAAATTTTGCATTATGCTCAATAAAACGTTTTTGAAATTTCACTCCCTATTATGTTTGTTAATAATATTTTTGCATCTTTTTGGGCTTCGTTTGGATCAACCTTGCCATTTGAATGCTATCTATGTCTATCCTGAGGAGGCTATGTATATCTTTAACCCTTGCATTGCTTGATATATACATCTTTTTAGGGTTATTTTGCCTCATTGTTAGGAGAATTATGTGTTTAATGATGTTATTACTCTCCTATTCTCGATTTATGCTTGGGTGTAGTTATTTTATATGTTTTGTAGGATTTTTAATCTTTTCACCCAACATTTACCCTTCAATGGCTATGTTTTGGCGTCCCCCATGATCATCCGTGAGTTGCCATGACTGTAAAGCAAAGAACGAGCAAATTTCCAGATCCAACACAAACCACGGTCAGCACGTGGTGGAGCCCACAGACTGTGGTGTGCCTATAACTGTTGCCTCTTCGTTTTCCCTCTGCTGTGTGGCTGAGATCAATCGAAGTTCTCTATAAATAGAGACGTTATGCAGTGTTCCAGCATATATACTCACCACACTCAAATCATTAGCAATAGCAGGTAGAGTAGTTTAGTTAGATTAGTTTGTTTTCTCTCGAATTTTGTTCTTAGTTTAGTTTTGAGTGACTTCTGAGTGCCAGAGTTTTGATCCTGAGGTGGTTCCAAGCCCTTGCTGAACGACATCTGAGTCGAGTCCCTTCCGCTCAAGATTTCGCCAATCCTTCGGTTAGTTTATCTTAAATCATGTATGAGTAGTTTTCTTAGTCTAGGAATTTAGTAGTTTGTGGAATTTTTATTGGATCATGTTTTAATCTATACAATTGTGCTTATTTTCTTTATTGGTTCGATTTCGTCCTCTCAAGTGTTATTCATGTTGTGAGTTTATTTTTGGCCAAAATTTACTTGCACATTTGAAACAATCGAGTGAACATTCGAAAGATGACATTTGGTTGTTGGACTGCTTGATTAGACATAGCATAACTTCATCTCGAAACAGAGATTTATATGTTCGGAGGGCCAGTAAGTAATCGAAACCATTAAACTTGGATTAAGTCAAATTAGTTTGAAAGAATGAAGTTTGCTTAGTTTAAGAAAAGTTTATTGATTTCGAAAGAATAGATCAAGTTCCTTGACAAGATTAAAATTCCTCGGAATTAACCAATTAGAGAATCGCACATGTTTATTTATTTTGATCCAATTCTCGTCTATAATTACTAAAATTCCTAGATGTTTTTCTCTTATTGATTTTGACAAGTTTATTTGTAGTAGTTAATCAAATCCGCTTATAATTGTGTTTTGCTTAGCATATTCTGACAAGACTAGGCTCGATAGATTACTTTAGTCCCTGAGGAGCGATATCTTTATCTATACTATGAGCACCTGTGCGCTTGCGGCAGTGATGATCTCCTCGATATTAACCAAACATACACATGGATGAGAAGCAATGTAGCAAGCATAATTGATCGTATACTGGTGGATAGAGAGATTATTCAAAGCTTCCAAATGCCAAAGCCTTTTGCAGAGAGAGGAGATTGTCAAACCATTACCCCATCATCATGACAACTACAAATGTACAATGGGGGCCATCACCATTTAGGGGCCTTAACATTTGGCTGCAGGAACCAAGTTTTCTAAGCATGTTTGAGAAGGAATGGGTACAACTCACGGGGTTATGACTGGATGCTAAACTAAAGGCGATCACTACATCATTGAAAAAGTGGAATAATGACGTATTTGGTCACATTGACAAGAAAATTGAAGCATACCAGTGAGAGTTGCAGAAGATTGACCAAATTGCCCAAGAAACAGAGTTACAACAATGTGATTGGCTGAGAAGAAATGCATTGCAATCACAGTTATGGTTGTGGATGACAAGAAAACAGAGGCATTATAAGCATCTCCTAAGATGTAAGATACTAAACGAAGGTGATAATAACACCAAATACTTCCACCTACTGGCCTCCACAAAGAGAAGATGGAAAACAATTTAGAAGCTCAGAGTTAATAGGGAGGAACTGACTGATGTAGAGACAATCAAAGTCGCCCTGGTGAATCACTTTAAGACTTTGTATAGAAAGCATAATTACACTAGGCTGGACATCTCATCGTTAGGCCTGAATAAAATGACACAGCAGATGTACAAAGACTTCGAGGCACCAGTGACACAGTAAGATATTAGGGATGCTATGCTGAGCTATGATCCTACAAAAGCCCCTGGTTATGATGGGTTCAACTTAAAATGTATAAAGTAGGTGTAGGGGATCATAGGGGAGGAATTAGTGTCTTCATCCAATAGTTCTTTGCAACTGGATAGTTACCTAAACGACTGAACACCACATGGGTTACTCTCATCCCCAAGAAGAAAGATGCAATTGAAGTAATTGATTACAAGCCAACTAATATGGTGGGAAGTTTATACAAAGTGGTAGCTAAAATCCTTAGTAAAAGACTGAGAGAAGTCCTTCCACAATTGGTAGGTGAGATAAAAACTTCTTTTGTAAGAGGCAAACACATTCTGGATGTGCATTAATAGCAAATGAAGTGGTAAATTGGATGAAAAATAGAAAAGAAGTAGAGTGTTAATAAAATTGGATTTTCAAAAGGCCTAGGATACCGTAAATTCGGATAGCCTGGACCTAGTCTTACAGATAATGGCGTTTGCTGAGAAATGGAAAAAATGGATCAAAGCTTTCCTGACAACTTCAATGGTATCAATATTGTTCAATGGTGCTCCTACCAAACCATTCTGAATGGAAAGGGGTATTAGGCAAGGAGATCCACTATCCCCCTTTCTATTCATGCTAATTGCAGAGGTGCTAAATAAAATGATAACACGAGCCGTACAGGTTGGGATGTGGTAGACGATAGAAGTTGGATGTAGTAACATCGACATCAGTCATTTGCAGTTTGCATACGATACACTCATTTTTAGTAGGGATGCTCTCACATGCACCCCAAAATGTAAAAAAAGTTCTGCTAAGCTTTCAAGCATTCTCAGGATTAAGTGTCAATTATAATAAGTCAGGTCTCATAGTGATGGGAAGGGATCATTAGTGGGCATGTAATGCTTCCAAAATGATACAGTGTACATTAGTTCAACTCCCAATTACCTACCTAAGGGTTTCCCTAGGGGAAAATACGAGAAAGGTTTCATCATGGTAATGCATCATTGACAAAGTGCACAAGAGACTGGGATCTTGGAAAACAAACTGGATCTCTAGAGTAAGAAGAGTAGTGTTAATCAAGGCTGTCCTTAATAGTCTTCCTCTATATTACCTCTCACCTTTTAAGGTCCCAAAAAATGTGGTGGCTGAAATCATTAAAATCCAGGGAAGATTTCCTTGGAAAGGAGGAAATGAAGGGTGCGTTAGTGCACTAGTGAGCTAGGAAGTGGTGTAGAGACCAAAAACAAGAGCTGGTCTAAGGCTGGATGATTTGGTACTGAAAAAGGTAGTCGTGCTCTTCAAATGGTGGTGGAGGTTTACATGAGAGAAAGGTTCTCTTTGGAAAGCAGTGGTGAGCTTATTCCATAAGGAAGATCTCTCCTTGTTGCCTAGTACAACAAAGTCACTCATACTAAGGCCCTGGAGAGAAATAAAGATACTGGCAGCAAAACCTTCTCCAGTACAGAATGCATTTGTAAGCAACCTCGGTATAAAAATTGGAGATGGTACAAGAACAAAGTTTTGGCATAACCCTTGGATGTAGAATATAATACTTAAGGAGAGTTTCCCTTTGCTATACAATACCTCATCTTAGAAGAAAGCCTTTGTTGCAGATATGGGTTGGTTTGAAGGCAATACGTCAAGATGGACCTTGTCTTATGAAAGACAGCTAACTGAGTAGAACAACAACAAGTAGTACAATTGTAGCATGTACTTGGCCAATCCCCCCCCTTAAGATAAGGAAGGAATAAGATTCTATGGTGCCTAAAAACTGAGTACAATGTCAAGGCTATATCAGCCAAGGCATAAGCAATTAAAGACAAAGGAGCGCTGGTGGACAATTTGGTGTCCACTGTCTGGAGGAAATTAGCACCGCCTTAAGTAGAGATGATGATGTGGCTAGCATTATTGGGCAGGCTGAACACCAAAGACCTACTGTATAGAAAAGGAATATTACCAATGGAGGCAAACACATGCAGTTTCTATGACAACCCAGTGGAGAGCCTAGATAATCTGCTTGTATCATGTCAAATTTCACGGCAGATTTGGTGTGTTTTGTCCAAGAATTAAGGAATCCTATCATAAATCCAGGAATGCTAAGGCAACTATATGACATATGGATGAATCAGAGGATACATGACAGAACCAGGAAGAAGTATTGGATGCTGACCTTCTTTACAGTAACTTGGAGCCTATGGATGCTCAAGAATAACATAGTATTCGAGCAACAGAACTTGAACGTTGACGCAGGAATTTGCACCATCAAATGGAGGATTGCTCTTTAGTCTAAGGTATGGAATGAAAAAGTTCCATACTATGCTTAGGAGCTAGCCAGAAATTTTGTAAACTTAGAAAACATTTTCCCGTAGTTGAGTTGACTTTATGCTTCTGTTTCAGTTTATGCTTGTTCTCTTTGTATCCGGTTTAGACTTAACAATAATTAAGAAAAAAGAAAAAAAATGTAACGAACAAGCCATAAATTTACCCTATATTTTGTAAGCATAAAATTTTAGAGATCATAAAATGTCATTTTTAAAAAAATTAGTACTTTCTCTATTTTTTTTATATAAATGATGATGGTGGGCATTAGTGTACTGTAGTGGTTTCCATAAATGGACACCATCGGCCAATTTTTCTGGACCTGCCACTGCTTGCAAAGTACGTTAAAAGAGAAACATGTCTATTTTTAATGGTATGTAGTTAACATGTTACAAATGACAATGGGTTAAAAATGTCCAAGATTGAACTTAGCAATACACTTGTTTTTTTATCCACATAACTTTTTTAGTTTTAGACTTGTAAAAGATGCATGTAAATCCTTTTTTTTTTAGAAATTAGATTTAAACTTACAGTGCAACACATTCTAAACATGCATACAAACACACCAAGCACGTCTGTGCAACTTTTTCAATAACTAGGCAAAATGGGTCATTTTAGTCTGTGTTAAAAATATCTATCTAGCTTTAACCTTACTCATTTATCTATCTATGTTTGTGCATGTGTTAGATCTGTATAACTTGAGATTCTCTTCTTAAACCATTGTATGTTATGTTCAATCTGTTTCCTATTACTATTTGTCCCAACCTTTTCCAATTTTGCTCATGATAATATGGTTGCCACGAGAGGGTAGATGAAATAATGCAGAGTTTATCCTAGTCTTGAAGCTTTACAAACATCATTTTAATTAGCAGTAGGGACACAAAGACCACTAAATTAAACAACTGAAGGTAAAGTTCCACATGATATTCTTAGGAGTCAAAAGGTAAATTCCAGAATTGTGACTAATCAATTTAATATTAACTCTAGCTTAAGCTAAGACATCATTAGCATACCAATGACTATGTCATTGTATTAGGAAAGATGGATATGGTATTCGGTTTGAACAAAAAAAGTTCCAAAGTACAACACAAACTTGAGGAATTCTAAGGTTGCCATCTTTCCCTATAACAAGATGGATAATAGAGAATTTGGAACCCCAAAATGTGTGTAATTGTAGATCCTCTACCAGCATACCCATTTTTTCACGTGATCCCTACCGTAGAAGTTAGGAAAAATACACTAACTGAGTTTTTACGCACAAACACCACCTTTATTTGATCTAGAAGTCAGTATGATTCACATGCCCAAATAGATGTAGATCCTCCGAGTTTATAAGTGGAAATAAGATGCTCTTACCTTGGTTATCATCATAACTATGAGTCAAGCCAATCAAAGATCTCTTTATATTACAAACTCGTCATCTCATGACAGCATAAGCAAGATTCAGCTCTTCTTGAATGTATTGCGTCAAGGGAGACTCATCTAACAAAGCAATGTTGTTTTCCTTCACAGCTTCTTTCCAAGGAGTCACACGCTCATCATTTTTCATGTACCCATTGGCATTAATGTGGCCTTTGTCGTGAAGCACCTTGAAAGATGTCATTTGAACAAGTATGAGAACTCTATTAGCTAGCCAATTGGGACTTACTGGTATCTTCATGCACTTAATCTGTTCCACTTCAATGCTAGAATTTTAGAGGATTCCAATATGGGTATAAACCATTTTAGCTCTTTGAACATCATTGGGTATGTGAAAAAGGGTATGAGGGCAATCAGGTGGAATCTTATCCATCTGATCATACGATCTTGAAGTAATCATGAGGATAGTGCCATAGAATCTCACCTATGTTCCAAGGATAGGGAGAAAATAGCCACCTGACCAGGTCCCTAAACCAAATAGTGGAACTTTCACCGACTCATTCTTTTCAATCCACAATCTGATAATTCCACTAACCGTTAGTTTTTCCTACCCATATGTCTAGCCACGTTCGGTGCTTAAGACAACAAGAACGACATATTTCTGAGCAACTGCATCAAGCACAACTTTGGTTTCTTCTGGCAAGTCCACACATTTAGGACATTTAACCCAAAAGTCACGAGGACTACTGTCACACTCATGACTGATAAAGAGCACTGCTTTTGGATTGGTTGGTATTTCCCATATGACTTCGATTCCTTTTACAATCTCAATAGGTTGGGTCTTGGGATTTTACAAACTTAAAAGTTTCAAGTGCATGAGCGTGTCTTCTTACTATGATAAGATTGTGCCCTCTATTTTGACTAGATAGTGGAGTGACTGCAATAACCAGGCCCATAGTGAAACCACAAATAGGCAATCTACATTTATGAGCAGCTTGCCATAAAATGAAAGATTGATTTGCCATGGCTATAGTTAGGTGGGCTTACGATTCGAATTGAATCACCTTTGATCAACTGAAGCTGAAACAAACAGTGACAATTGTCAATGATGTACAAATCAATACACAATGAAACAAACATCATCATTTTTTATCTTTGGACAAGAATGATGACTCTTCAATATCAAAATACAAGGCACCATATCTTCGGGAATGAATCAAAGCTACAAGATGAATCAAACAGGCTTGCTAGTGACCACAGTTTCTAGCATCTCAAATTAGAAATTGAAATGCAGGTATTCATCAAAAAGAGGATATTCAACTACATAGATTTCTGCTAATCACAAGCTCAACTAATCCTATAATCAAACAAAGAATCATTTCCTAACTATCGATTGTATAATTAAACTACTGAATTAACATAAGAGGGCAAATTACCCAAAAATCCAACTAACTCATGCAAAACATAGGTCGGTACGACTATCAAAACAGAATGCCTTGACTTCTTTAATTTTCCTAATTGTCTGGAATTTATTGAGTAAATAGGGGATAAATAAATAAATAAATAAATAAATTCCCAATCTCGAAACCATAGAAATAAATCTAAGCATCAACATAATAATAACCATGATAAAAGATCAAGAGGTTGTACCTCAAATACAGAATGAGTAAAAGAAATGAGACTGGCAACTCTACCTAAGCTACATCCTCATATTCATCATCAACTAATCTTCACATTTAGTTCATCACCAGACTAAAATAAAATGGCCAAAAGATTTTGAATATTTGACAACAAAAGGCCATTTGGAGAGGGAATATGGATTACAAAGTAAAAGAAATCAAAGAACAACAGAAGCAACAGAGAGAAAATAGAATGAATGGGCTAAAATAGGGAAAATGAAAACGAATAAGCAAAAAAAAGCTCGACTTAAGTCAACCTGGTTTATTTTGTTTACTATTGGATAAGTTAAACTAGATTACCGTTTTGATGCCTGCCTGAATAATTTAATTTGATGCAAAAATTAGGTTGTAGGACACCACCAAAGCAAATCTTTATGAGGGGGGCCAACAAAGGGTCAGTATTCGCCTCCCCAAGAAGTTTCTGTAGGTCGGGGGAATAGGTGGAGAAGTTGGAATTGCCCTTGTTAAATAAAAGGCAAGGGTGCGGTTATGACATAAAAAAAAGTTTAGGAAGGTAAGAAGTCAGTTCCTCATGTGTGAGAAGAGTAGAGGGAGGGATAGCAAAATCGCGAGACGGAAAGACAGAGAAGCTAAGAGGCGATGGTGGCATCGGGGTTCTAAGTGAGAGGAAGACAGATGAAGGTGTGAGTTGAGGATTAATCGTAGGTTACGGTATCGACAAGGAAGAGTTGCTAAGTGAAATAGTGGAAATAGAGCAGAAGGTCGAAGCTAGCAAAGAGTGTTGCTGCACACTGGTGGAAAAGGCAACGGCGGTGGTGGTGGTGGACAGAGGATCACATTGAAGGTAACTCAATATAATTTGTTTTGCTTCTTAGTGAACATAGTTCTAGGAAGGGAAAGATTGCATGATAGGAATTAGGGTTCGTTTGATGCATGTAGTGTTTGGCCACCAAACAGGTGACTTGTGGTTGCGTCGCATTGAAATTATCCTAATTTGAACTAGCAATGAACATGGGGGAAGTTAGGAAGGTCCCAGTGTCATTGGTGGGGGTTAATGTAAGGAATAGTTAGTCTGGAAATGCATGGAGAAGATGATACTAGGTGGGAGTTGTATGCATTCCTACTATTATTTGACATGTGGGGTAACATGCAATGCATTATATGTGGAAATGTGTGGGGGAGAAAGTGATGTGTGGGCTATAAGGTAAGGACATGTGAAATGTGAGTGTACATGTGTATGGTCTATAGTTGTGTGTCATTGGTATGTAATTGGATGATGGCTGATAGAAGGTCCCTGGATGGGAGGGAAAGTAGTGAGTCCAATGTAGTTGAAAATGGGTATAGGGAACAACATATAGTTGATATCCCAATAGGGTTATGGACGTTGTTGATAAGCAGCAGGTAGAATGAAGGTGTAGTGTGTGTTAATATAGTAGTGAGCAGGTATGAGGGAAGCATTGTGTGGAAAATGAGTGATTGAGGAATAGTGTAGTTAGAGTGGTTGTGTTGGTGAGGTGGGTGGAGTATACGGGGATGAGTTAGGGACAATGTGGTTGGAAATCAGTGTGGTACTTAAGGTAGGACGGTGTTCGTTTTGACAATGTAGTGCAGTAGTGCCAAAGAATAGAACGGATGGTGATAAGTGGAGGTTTATAGTATAGTGGAGTGTACCATGGAGTATGACTACGTAATGCATAAATGGGTTGTTAATTAAAGAGCAGACATAAAAGAATAACTAGGAAGATATAATGATGATGAAGATAAAATGTTGTACGAAGGGAGAGAACTGAAGATAATGGGGTTGTGTGTATATGAACATAGTACCATATGAAAATGCTTCACATAGGTGAATAGAAAGTTGTACCCATTTATGGATATTGCTTCCTTTATAGTAATGTTGCAATGTAGGAGGGTTGCGTGGACTTGGAATGCTAAGTAATAATGGAAAGCATTTTCCTTGGAAGTTCACATAGCCCAGTTAATGTACAATATATAATGATGTCACGATGATACACCCTTCTTGTATGTTGTAGGTGTACAAGAAACAAAAAAGCATGTAGTAGGGGTAAAGGCAAATGGGGAATATGGAGGAAAGTGAGTCATCTTATGAACCTAGTAGTGTAGAGAAGGAGGTGGACAGAAATGCAAGTGAGCGTTGCAAAAGGGATGAAAGGAGGAGGGGACATTCAGTGAAGAGGAATGTAGGTGTCAACAGACGTTACAGAGGGGAGGGGAGAGGTGCATCCAGAATTGAGGGATTAAAGGGGGAAAACGAGATGCATAGTGTGCGCGGGCAATGGTATAAGAGAAGTCACCGAAGTTACAGAAAGGGAACACAGTGGGAAGGGGGAAGGCATGTGCAAAGAAGAGGGGAAAAGCACCAAGTGGAATTCAAGGTGAAGTGGACAAAGGAGATAAAGATGAGGCAGAAGGGAATAGGCTGGCATATGAATTTAGGACACTGATTATTACCCGCTGTTGTCATGAGAAGCTGGGAACATATTTAGCGACTGAAGAGCTTTCATAAGGAACCTATCAAGAGCATTGCCTATGTTAACTTAGTATCGAACACGTATAAACTAACTCATCAACTACATAGTTGAACGGTGGAGAGAGAGTAGGAGTTTCTTTGTCATTCGGCAGAGCCTTATCCCCTCCACTCTATATGATGTCGTGCCCATTATAGGGCAACTAATAGAAGGGAGGTGTATACAATTGGGGCAGCGAACTGTGGAAGGAGAGACACAGATGGAGAGGTGGTAAAGGAGGAGATGTCGATGATGGGGTAGGTTGGGGGTGACCGTGATAGGAGGACAACCCATAACATTTCATATAGGAACATTCTGCAGAAGTTATGCAATCAGTATGACAATGAGAGCACAGTGAACTTGTGGAGTAGCTTATTCATTGTTTGGTTCTCCACGATATATCTGTTGCAGAAGTCATTAGGGAGAACACCCGTCGAAGTTGTTTTGTTAATTGATGACATGGCAATAATGAGGTAGCATCCATGAGCAAAAGCAATTCATGCGTTAATCATGCTGACACTGATAGCAACAAGGCAGCGCCTAATGGAGAATAGAATTCTAAGAAAGGGCAATATGAACCTGAATGCGTGTGTGCCATTTATTGGTAAGGGTGAATGAGAAATTGCACTTATGATTGTACAGGGAAGTATGTTGCGTCTAACCGTATGTTAAATGTGTGTTGTGCTATTCAGGCGTGGTATTACGAGCACAGTGCCCTTTATAAGGGTGCCCCTGTGCCAGTCTTCCCCTAAATGACGAACTAGAAGGATCTTATACGATGTGCTGGATTAGCACGGAAGAATTAAAGGATGGGATGGTGAAGTTTGACATTGATCCAGAGTAGATGAGATGTTTGATGGGGGGAATAAAATGTCATATAATTTTCAGGTTTTTAGAAAACTTGTATAGATAGTGATGTGTTGCATGCATGTGTTTTCTAATATGGTGACTCATTTGTATGTGATTCCTGTCCTCAGCGTTTGGGAGAATAAAGAGAACGAGGACGTTGTTGCATAATTCAAGGACAATTCGGAGTATTTCAAGTACTTAGATGAGGAAGAGGTACATAGTTTTTGTTTATGTGGGTGTAGGTGAAGGGTTTGTGAAGGTTGGGGCGGTGTTTGTTTTCATAAGTAGGGGATGGGGATTGTTTTTATGGAAAAATATGGAGTAAATCCAAGGAAAATGACAGTTGTATTAATGTTGTAACACCCCTAGCCCCTAGGGCTAAAAGCGTTATGTTCTCTTAACTTTTTACTTAAATTCTGGGACGAAACGGACAGAGTTTTCCCTAAAAACTGACCGTTTCTAGGGTAAAAACATTACAATAAATCCATGCAAATTAACGGAAGCGTAAAACATTTAAAAGAATCTCAATGGCTACACCTCGGAATTCATAACTCAACGAGCCAGTCGCTCGAAGTACACCAACCAAAATAGTTCATTAATACAGGAAAAGTCAAATGTACAACTCAGCAGTTCACACAACCGGAGTATTGGGGTTTACATCCCAAAACATAACTAATTTTGACAAAGAAGACATCTAACTAATTAGACGGTTGGCTCATATGGCCATACAGAGCGACTCATAAACAATATGCATTACATGAACTAGAATACTTGTTTACAAACGTTTACAACTAAGAATACTTTACATGCCTTCATTAAAGACGTAAGTAGGCACACAAGACACCTTGCAAGCGAGAATAGATTCCGTCTTGACATAGCTGACTCAACTTCTTCCTGTCATAAAGAAAACCTGGGGGAGAAGGGGAAAGAGTATTGGGATGAGCAACCACACACTCAGTGAGTGTCCCCCAACCCCCTTAAAACCAAAACCATTACAGGCAATAGTATCTTTAATAGTCACATATCACGCATTCATACTTTACTATCATATTAGGCATTCATAAAACCCTTATGGAAGGATCACTAACCATAAACTTCATTTTAATCACTCAAACATATCTCTCGGTCCCCAAATGACTAAATTCCTTTACTAATAAGCAGTTAAGCATGTAAGCGAGCATTGAGGGCTAAGCATAAGGAACTTTCTTTTTCATAGTCATAACTTCTTAGCATTCCATTTAAACTATGTGTGAAACCTCATTCATATGATGTGCACATAAGGTTATCTCTTTTCATAATCAGACTTTTTTTTGGCATTTCATTCATATGATATGCATATGGCACACACACATTTCAAGTCTCATTCAAATCTCATTCGTAGGATATGCATGAAGCATGCTCATAAGGCTTTTTTTTTTCATAATCGTATCTTACTTAGCATCTCATTCATAAGTTATACTTGGAAAATGCACATTCATAGGGCATACATGAAACATGCTCATAACACTTTTATTTTCATCAGCATACTTTACTTAGATCTCATTCATATGATATGCAGAAGTCATGCGTAGGAAGCTTTCTTTCTTTTTACTGAAAACACTTCATTTAGCCTCTTGAGACTTATAAAAACTCTTCTCTTAGCCTCTTGAGGCTTATATTCTTTAAAATAAATCTCTTTCATATCAGCTGCAAACTGACCCTTATAAACTTTTCACATTTCATTCATCCGGCCTCTTATCGGCTCATAAAAACATTTTTCCTGAATACTTGAAATGGCGTAATGCCAACTGCTTTTGTTTGCTTATTAGGAAAATACATCTGGCATAAAATCATTACAGGGTGGTATTAGGTGAGATCTATTCTCAACTCCATAGTGAGACCTAATGCTCACGCTTAAGCTCTTACTCCCGGGATGGCTGCATATAACATATCGGACCATTACATTACCCTCGTCAAGGTCTCTAGGGTTTCCTAGTACCAAGACTTATCCCCTAGGCTAACATCATTCATATCATACTGTCAAAAGCACATTATCTTAGCCAATTTAAAGCGTATGGGCCATAACGGCTAATAAGTTTGCTGCCTCTCACAGCGAAATCATTTATCATACAACTCACACCTTTATAAAACTCTTTAGGGATTCCCCCGTTCAGGCAAGTTCACTCCCAAAACTGTATTCATTTAGTTAAATTAGGCCATCATGCGTTAATAATTATGGCTACTAATATTTCAAAACATGAAATCCTTCTTTGAAAAACTCACCCTGATGTACATAATGTAACTTGAGGACATCGAAGGGAAGGGGGGTCCACATGTATCACATTCAAGCACTTCATAATCAATTCAGTACAATGAGACACACATAGCCTCGCAATGCACACGATTGTGGTTAATTCACAACACAGGCTCCATCCTCACAAGCACCGTACCACAAGAACCTCGAACCACTCATATTTCTACCTCAAACCATCCAACTACCATCTTGGTTTTCAGATCAATAATCATAACATTCGAATCTCCTATGTCATACTGAAAAGCGATATGTAAACTTACCAATACATAATTTACCGATCAAGCAAATATCATTCTGTAGTGCGCTACAGCCAACAGTTATAACCATATATACATATATATGTGTTCATATCACATTAACTTGAAACAAATGCTTAGCAAATTGAATTAAACTAACTAAGCATGAAACACGACTACATTCATGTATTACAGTCAAGGAGGTAAACATGCTCATTTCATCGTTTGAATGTTGTTTCCAAGCTACTTCACGAGCATAATTCAACTAAATAGGCAAGCATCGATTCGAGGCGTTCGCTTAGTGCATCGAAGTTACTATTCAAGCTTAATGAAGCCATTTAGACAAATACGATTCAAGACGTTGGTTTAGCACATTGAAGTTACCATTCACGCCTAATGAAGCCATTTAACATAATACGATTCAAGACGTTCGTTTATTTCGAAGTTATTGTTATTGAACGACCATGATTTAACTAAGTATATATATATAACGATTCTAAGCATTTAACGTTTACTTCAAAGTTATTAAACAATCAGGACTCAACTAGTCGTACATATATCAAACCTAAACATTCGTAAATCATTTCGAGGTTAACAAACAATTATGAAATTACTAAGCATATATACGTTAATTCTAAACACTTATAATTCACATCAAAATTAATAAACGATTATGGAATGACTAAACATATATATGTTGATTCTAAACACTTATGATTCAATTCGAAGTTAATATACGGTTATGAAGCAACTAAACATATACGTTAATTATAAACACTTACGATGCACTTCGAAGTTAATATATGATTATGAAGCGACTAAACATATATACGTTAATTCTAAGCGTTTATCATTCATTTCGATGTTAGAAAACAATTATGAATTAACTAAACGTACATTCGTCGTTTCTAAACATTTATAATCCACTTCGAAGTTAGTTTTCAGGTATGAATTAACTGAATAGGTTCAAATCAAAGCTAAACATGCATAATTTACTTCGAATTAAATCTTCAGGCATGAATTAACTAAATAGATTCGAATCAAAGCTAAACATGCATAATTCATTTTGAATTAAATCTTCAAGCATGAATTAACTGATTAGGTTCGAATCAAAGCTAAACATGCATAATTCATTCCGAATTAAATCTTGAGGCATGAATTAACTAAATTCACTTGAATCGATTCTAAGCCACTTTCGAGTATTTATCAATTGTACTAACATATATCGATTCGAAGTCACTATCAGGCATAAGCTAGCTAAACTTAACATGCTTCGCAACTTAAAACTTAAAACGATTTTGAAACTACTAATACTTAGGAGGCGAGAAACACCCACCTTATTCCAAGCTAGACATTCGTTCGAGGGCTCTAGGCTCAACCTTGAGTGCTGGGAAAAACCTGATTGCTTGACCTAAGCTTGCTGACCGCTCGACTGCACTAGACCACACCCAAATCTGCCCCCATCACGCGCCCAAACCCACTTAAAACGGACCCCGATTCGACCAGGACTTCACTCACTAGCTTAATGTTGTGTTGGGTGTTCAACACAATGAATTAACAACCAATTTATAGGACAATCGAAGTGGCTGGAAACAAGGTTGCATGGCCAAGCCTGGGTACGCAATCGGTGCCTCCCAATTTGGCACCCCAAACTGACCTCCAATGTGGTCATTTCTCCCCGAATTTTGCCCAGATATGGCCCCAAGGTTTCGTTAGTTTGTGGGCAAGGTAGAACAATTGGAATTACAGCTAAAACGGGGGAAAATCGGGTGGATTTTCTGGTGCTTTTAGCCGCGGGCATGGTGGAGTGAGAAGAGCTGAGGAAGAAGAAGCTGAGAAGGGAGAGAGAGCGCTCGGGGGCTGTCATGACCAGGAAGGAGGAGAAAGAAGAAAGGGGCTTTACAAAATTACCAAAATGCCCCTCGCTCTTCTCTTTCCATCCCAAACTGTTCGATACTTGACACCGCTGGTCTAATTCGTATACGAATTCTAAACCCAAATCGTTAATATATTCCTTCCTCAACTATTCATTCTCGAATCTATCTAGGTTCGATTTAATAGCATCGAACTACTTCTAATGTTGACAACCTAATCGTATTCAGGAAAAGACTAAATAAATCGAATAACGACTAAATTAAACTATCGATATAATTTGAAGACACAAATAGCACGAATTAAATTTAAAATCAATAAAAGCAATAATAATCCCTTTTTAATAAAATTACAGCTCTCAAAAGCACATCGATTATCATTTAACTCATACAGTTACTAAAAATACGATTTTATAATGTAGCAAGGTAATACAGTTAGCTTAACAAAAAACAAAAACGCGGGTCTTACAAATGTAGTTGCACGGTGTGAGCGATGTATGGTGCCAATGAATGGGGTTAGCATTGGAAGGGCAAGAATTGAAATTAGTGTGCTTTGGTTGAATGTTTACAATGGGAATGGGATATCATAATGTATGTTGTTTTCTAGGGGGACTGTATAACTGGGGAGATGGGTACAATAAATGCAGTTACAATAGGCAGTTTAGAACTTAAGGTGTAGCATAGGGACAAAGAACGTGTCCACGTGTCCCAAGCAATGTACATCATGTGTCGCGTGTATGTGGAGTGTTCGCGGTCTGTGCAACCTTTGTTTTTATCTTTTAGAAGGTAATTTCAATGGAGGAGCAACTGATGAAGCTGAAGAATACGTCTAAGTAGAGGTTATTGTAACGCCCCCAATTTCTAATATCTGATTATTCTAACATAACCACTTATTATTATAATTTAGCAACGGAAGACTTCTAATTTGATTGGAGGCATTACCGCCGTTCCATGATGGAACACGGCTGCTTGATTTAGTGAACTTTATGGGGGCTCAAAAAGTAAGGCCCCCAACCCTAAAGTCAGAAGTTTTACTAATTTGTTCTTAAATCCTGGGACAAAACGGACAGAGTTTCCCCTAAAACTAGACCATTTTCCCAGGCTTACAGCCCTACAATTAATTCCCTGCACTGAAAAACAATAAAAACTAACTCAACGGCCACCCGCCGGAGTACACAGCTCTACGGGCCACCCGCCCGGAGCACTATAACCAATGTAGTTCAATGTTAACCACATGAACAGCGACAAATACAGCCCTGACAACTTAGATTGTGGCTCATATGGCCATACAGAGCGACTCTAAATGATATGCAACTAAGCACACAAGAACTCAATTTACAATCACACACCACAAAACACATTGCAATTCACGTACGAATCCATCATTTCACTTCTAGGCAGCAGTGACTCCCTTTCGGCTTCCTTCAGAAACCTGGAGGCACAATGATAGATGGGATGAGCGATAATCGCACAGTGGATAGCCCCCTCCGCTAAAAGATGCAATAATAACTTACAACCGTCGTTCGTAATTCCTTTTCTTTGAAGAATTCACCTATCGCATAGTGTATTCCAATCACAAGGCAAGGGAAATAACATTTGCACCAAAAGCCACTCGTATGAACTCGTAAACTTAAATAAACAATATCATATGTTAATGTAAGTAGTGGACATGATCTATGAATACCATTATCTCCTCATAGAGTTTTGGATCTCTAACGTCATATTCTAAACAAGATATAAAAAATTAATCACCTTTTCAGGTTTTCAATTCAATTATTCAATAACCATCTTCAGTAACAAGTAGTAAGAGCAATAAAATGAATATATTGACATTTGAACTTTACATGCTTGTTTATTCAATTGACCATGTTTCTCGTAACTTTACTGCATATTAACTGAGCTATGAAACATGTAACTTCAACATATGCCTACTGGCAACATGATGTAACATTGAACTTTGAATCCTCTCTTTACTGGAAGAGAAATGAAATACTGATTTTTGCACATTCTGCCTACTGGCAAAGAAATGAAATACTGAACTCTAACTCTGCCTTCTAGCAAAGAAGTGAAATACTGGTTTTTGCATCCTCTGCCTACTGATAGAGAAATGAAATACTGATTTTTGAATCCTCTGCCAAATAATGAGCTTGAAACATATTAGTGGAAGTTACAACATGCAAGCTTCTAGGAAGGTACTGGGTTGGTTAAGCTATAGATGCAAATAACCCTGAAAAATGCTTTATTCCTCGACCTATTTACTAGTCACCTGACTCGCTCAGTTGCTCAATCCAATGGTTTTAGGTTACTTCGTTACCAATGACTTATCGATGCGAACAGGCGGCTGATAAACAATTAGAAGCACTTAGCGATCATGTAATAAAGCATTTATGGACCTTGACTATAATATGCAATTGACAACGTCATGTAATCACCATACGATATCAATGCCCTTCACATAATCCATGGATACGATACGATGAACTATGCAATCGATAAACTATATAATGGATACGGTGTATACGATCGATATACATATAGAGGCAATAGACTTAAAATGTCGATCTTAAGTTAATGTCTATGTAATGTCGATCGATAAACTAATGTCTATCGACTAGACATGAACTATTTTAGGTTTGTTACAACTTAGGCAATAGACGAAACATGAGACTATTTTCTATCTAACATGTTTCGAAATATAAGCCGAAACTCAGACGTACATCCCTATGCAGTAAAACATACTTGGTGGTCAAATGGTTGGGCGCCCGTATTTCAAAATATTTTGTTTTGCAAACCGGAGGGAGAGAATGTATAAGTAAAATTGATTTGTTGATTTTTATTATCTGAAAGTGAACCCCTTGGTCGATGTACATCTTGAGAGGATCGTACTTTAGGTGCTCACACCCCCCAGGCCGATCGAGAAGCCTGAGTTGATTCTGCGCGCGCATAGATTTCCGTGGTTCATGACGCCGCGCGGGTTTACTGGTCGGCATAAGCCTTGATAACTGAAGGGCATAAGCCCTGATGATAAATGAGCGGGGCCACTTGTTTATCTGACAAAACATTGAGAACTTGGTTCATTAAATGAATCTTGTTTTGATTTTTCATTGATGAGAATACTGTGAGTTTGTGAATAACATAGAATTTTTGAAGAAGATAGGCAATGTACGTACCGAGGTGGCCTCACTTCTACTCCAATTAAGGTGGAACTATTTTCTACCTAAAATGTCTATCATATAATCTAATCCATGAAATCACCTTGGATCATGGTTTCTATGTCTATTATATAATCCAGGAATTCACCCTATGGATCAAGATCTATTAGTAATCTCTAATGTAATCCTGCATATAATCGATACTATAATCTTGTATAATCAGTTAGCGTTATATAATCAATGAACTGTAAGTGAGCAGGCATATTCAATGAATGTTATATATAGCAATATATATACGATGAGCGTTATATAAGCAATGAACTTTAACTGAGCATAGACAATGAACATTATATATAAATAATGAGCGTTATATAAACGATAAACTTATATGATCGACGAACACTATATATAATTCGATAAATATACATAATCGATGAACGATATGTGTTTCATACGAGATGAGATCAATGATCAATTAATTGCAAGGATCAATAAAATGCAATTAATAAACGTTATATAATCAATGAGTAATAGAATGCCATGAATATGCGTTAGATAATCAATAATCGATAAAATGCATAATTAATGAAGAACGTAATAAGCCGGCGATGAACATTATATATTCAATGAACTTTATAAACCGAAGCCCTCATATTGTCAGTTGTCAGTAATTTCTTACCATTGATAATTTATCCATATATATATATTCGATAAACTTGACGTATTCAATGACTTCATATAATTACCAAATGACACATAGTCAATAAACTATATATATACATATATATATAAACGATAAACTTAGTCGTCGATAAACTTTAGTTCAGTACAACTAACATGTATGTACATGGGGTATCATTCAATTTACGCTAAAATTTCCTTATATCACTGATAATTGATTCGAATTCAACCTGAACGAATTATAATCAATAACTATTGAATTCAACATGAACGAACTATAATCAATAACTATTGAATTCAACCTGAACAAACTAGAATCGATAATCATAAAACTCTATTGAAATTAACAATTTAACCATAAGTAGGAGGATGAGGAAACCCACCTCGAATCCAAGCTAAAGGACCCGTTTTAGGGTTCGGTTTGGGTTGGCTCGATTGTGGGCTCGGGCCTCTGTCTCTGCCGCTTTTGCCCCCGACTTGGGCATCGACCGGGGTGGGGATGGCCGACCGTGCGTCAGCTGGTCGCCGGCGACGCCACCGGCACCTCCCTCACCCCCTCTTAGTGTGTGTATGCGAGGCACCGGGCAGGGGTCTAGAACCCCCCCCTCTGCTGCTGGCCCTTGCTGAACTGCTGCCGCCGGCGAGCCGTGGAGGAGCCGCCGAAACACCACCGGCAACCCCCCTTCTCCATCTCTTTCGCCCTCTCTCACGGTCTTCCTCTTTGAGCACCTAAAGTACGATCGTCTCAAGATGTACATCGACCAAGGGGTTCACTTTCAGATAATAAAAATCAACAAATCAATTTTACTTATACATTCTCTCCCTCCGGTTTGCAAAACAAAATATTTTGAAATACGGGCACCCAACCATTTGACCACCAAGTATGTTTTACTGCATAGGGATGTACGTCTGAGTTTCGGCTTATATTTCGAAATATGTTAGATAGAAAATAGTCTCACGTTTCGTCTATTGCCTAAGTTGTAACCAACCTAAAATAGTTAATGTCTAGTCGATAGACATTAGTTTATCGATCGACATTACATAGATATTAGCTTACGATCGACATTTTAAGTCTATTGCCTCTATATGTATATCGATCGTAAACACCGTATCCATTATATAGTTTATCGATTGCATAGTTCATCGTATCGTATCCATGGATTATGTGAAGGGCATTGATATCGTATGGTGATTACATGATGTTGTCAATTGTATATTATAGTCAAGGTCCATAAATGCTTTATTACATGATCGCTAAGTGCTTCTAATTGTTTATCAGCCGCCTGTTCGCATCGATAAGTCATTGGTAACGAAGTAACCTAAAACCATCGGATTGAGCAACCGAGCGAGTCAGGTGACTAGTAAATAGGTCGAGGAATAAAGCATTTTTCAGGGTTATTTGCATCTATAGCTTAACCAACCCATTACCTTCCTAGAAGCTTGCATGTTATAACTTCAACTAATATGTTTCAAGCTCATTATTTGGCAGAGGATTCAAAAATCAGTATTTCACTTCTCTGTCAGTAGGCAGAGGATGCAAAAACAAGTATTTCACTTCTTTGCTAGAAGGCAGAGTCAGAGTTCAGTATTTCATTTCTCTGCCAGTAGGCAGAAGATGCAAAAATCAGTATTTCATTTCTCTGCCAGTAAAGAGAGGATTCAAAGTTCAATGTTACATCATGTTGCCAGTAGGCATATGTTGAAGTTACATGTTTCATAGCTCAGTTAATATGCAGTAAAGTTACGAGAAACATGGTCAATTGAATAAACAAGCATGTAAAGTTCAAATGTCAATATATTCATTTTATTGCTCTTACTACTTGTTACTGAAGATGGTTATTGAATAATTGAATTGAAAACCTGAAAAGGAGATTAATTGTTTATATCTTGTTTAGAATATGACGTTATAGATCCAAAAATCTATGAGGAGATAATGGTATTCATAGATCATGTCCACTACTTACATTAACATATGATATTGTTTATTTAAGTTTACGAGTTCATACGAGTGGCTTTTGCTGCAAATGTTATTTCCCTTGCCTTGTGATTGGAATACACTATGCGACAGGTGAATTCTTCAAAGAAAAGGAAATACGAACGACGGTTGTAAGTTATTATTGCATCTTTTAGGGGAGGGGGCTATCCACTGTGCGATTATCGCTCATCCCATCTATCATTGTGCCTCCAGGTTTCTGAAGGAAGCTGAAAGGGAGTCACTGCTGCCTAGAAGTGAAATGATGGATTCGTACGTGAATTGCAATGTGTTTTGTGGTGTGTGATTGTAAATTGAGTTCTTGTGTGCTTAGTTGCATATCATTTAGAGTCGCTCTGTATGGCCATATGAGCCACCATCTAAGTTGTCAGGGCTATATTTGTCGCTGTTTATGTGGTTAACATTAAACTGCATTGGTTATAGTGCTCCGGGCGGGTGGCCCATAGAGCTGTGTACTCCGGCGGGTGGCCGTTGAGTTTGTTTTTATTGTTTTTCAGTACAGGGAATTAATTGTAGGGCTGTAAGCCTGGGAAAATGGTCTAGTTTTAGGGGAAACTCTGTCCGTTTTGTCCCAGGATTTAAGAACAAATTAGTAAAACTTATGACTTTAGGGTTGGGGGCCTTACTTTTTGAGCGCCCATAAAGTTCACTAAATGAAGCAGCCGTGTTCCATCATGGAACGGCTGTAACGCCCCCAATTTCTAATATCTGATTATTCTAACATAACCACTTATTATTCTCATTTAGCAGAGTGTAACGCCCCCAATTTCTAATATCTCACTTTAGGGCTGTAACGCTGATAATCACTATGTAACACCCGGAATTTCAACCCCTCTTTTCAGCCGATGTATGCCGTTGTAAATTCTGCCTGAGTGTCGATTTTATTGAAATGAATATTATTATTCTCATTTTTATTAGCTTTTTGGGTATTAAAGATTTTTATTGGAAACCTCATTGAGCAAATTCCCGAATACGACTAGAATGTCGAACTTTGGGAATGAACCTGCAATTTATTGAATCGAACCTTAATATAATCAAAAGGCGAATAAATCGACCGACGATTATCTTAATGGTTATGGTTTAAGATTTTGAAGGTCGGAAAATTTGATTTAGGGTACAATGGGTCGGTATTATTATTAGCGGATAGGGAAAAAAAAAGAAAAAAAATTAGCAAAGGGGCCGAAGCCCCTTCTTCTGTTTTCGGTGGAGCAATCGCGAAGGAGAGGGGGGAGCAGCAGTAGAGAGGGGGGGTCCGTCGACCCCCAGCCAGTGCATAGAGAGAGAGAGCGGTGGGGCTGGGGAGGCCACCGGCCACCGGCCGACGATGCCTGGCCGTCCCACGCCCCAACCGGCCCACCATCTGAGCGAGCGCAGAGAGAGAGATGAGAGGCACGAAAAGGACCGGCTTGCAGCCCGGCGACCAGACACGCATGCTGGGGAGGGTGAGGGAGGTCGACGGTGTCGCCGGTAGCCGGTCGACTCACGCCCGGCCGTCCCCCTTTCCGATGGGCGCCCCATGTCGAGCCGGAGAGAGAAACAGAGGCAGGCGCAGGGGGAAGAGAAAGGGGGTTCAAGTGGGGGAGGTCGGCGGCACCCCCACGGCTCGCCGGACGCCGGCGACGGGGCAGTAGGCGGAGACGGCAGAGACAGAGGCCTGAGTCCACATCGAGCCAACCCAAACCGAACCCTAAAACCGGTCCTTTGGCTTGGATTCGAGGTGAGTTTCCTCATCCTCCTATTTATGGTTAAATTGTTAATTTCGATAAAGCTTATTGATTATGGATTATAGTTCGTTCAAGTTGAATTCAATAGTTATTGATTATAGTTCGTTCAGGTTGAATTCAATAGTTATTGATTATAGTTCATTTAGGTTGAATTCAATAGTTATTGATTATGATTCGTTCAGGTTGAACTCGAATCAATTATCAGTAATATGAGGAAGTTGTAGTGTTAATTGAACGATACCATGTATATATATGTGTTAGTTGTACTAAATTAAAGTTTATTGTTCGACAATTAAATAAGGGTCATTTGAGGCGTTCATTTATTGTTTCGAAGTTACATTTCAAGCCTAATTAAGCCACTTGTTTATCTGACAAAACATTGAGAACTTGGTTCATTAAATGAATCTTGTTTTGATTTTTCATTGCTGAGAATACTGTGAGTTTGTGAAGAACATAGAGTTTTTGAAGAACATAGGCAATGTACGTACCGAGATTGCCTCACTTCTACTCCAATTAAGGTGGAACTATTTTCTACCTAAAATGTCTATAGACTTCACGTAGCCAAGAACTACGTGTCATCGTGATTCCCATGCAGTCGATAATCACTATGTAAACACGAAACATCGTCTACTTGTTAAATTCTATATACTTGATAATATAATCGCGCATAATCAGCGAGCGTTGTATAGTCGATAAACTTATATAATCGACGAACACTATATATAATTCGATAAATATGCATAATCAATGAACGATATGTGTTTCATACGAGATGAGATCAATGATCAATTAATTGCAAGGATCAATAAAATGCAATTAATAAACGTTATATAATCAATGAGTAATAGAATGCCATGAATATGAGTTAGATAATCAATAATCGATAAAATGCATAATTAATGAAGAACGTTATATATATATATATATATATATATATATATATATATATATCAATTTGATTATTACATATAAACTTAATAATCAAATAAATCATAGAATCATAGCTGAACATCAATGATTATTGCATCTGTAACGCCCCAATAACAAATAAATCATAGTTGAACATCAAGAACTCCATGGATGGGCGTTACCGCCGTCCGCAAGGACAAGGCATCTCTAAAATATGAAAGTTGAACCATAGAATCAAAGTACAACCTTAGAGGTCATTCACGAGCAGTTTGAAACCTTTAATAACAACACGGGATCGATTCTAAAATCCCAGGGTTACATCAAACATAGCACAACTTAAGCTTACAAATATAACATTAAAATACACATTGTAGTTCAGATGTACAGCTGGGGCTCCAAAAAAAAACACCACAAAAAGGCATGAAAACGTCTTAGCGCTTCTGTCCGCCAATCAAAGGGACGGTCCTAATTTAATTATCACCTTCCGCCTCCCTGCCCGCCTGTGAGCGGTTTACTGAGCATCTTCCTAAAACAAAACATAAAAGCATTTCGAACTGTGAGCCAAAGCTCAATACGTGCATCCCTGTACTGATAAGGATTCAATGGGGAAAGAAAGTATGAGGGCCTGCTTTGTAATTCATTTTGATTTTAAAACAGGGAATGAGATGTATATAAAACTAACTTGTCAATTATTATCTGTTAGTGCACCCCTTAGTAACTGTTACGATCTATGTATAGGTGTACACCTGCCAAGCCGACTGGAAGACCTGACCTGAAGCCGCGCGGGTAACTGAAGGGCAAAGCTCTGTAACTGATAACTGATGGGGTCACTAATTATGTGATAAATCACTGGTTCAATTGATTCATTGATGTTCTTACCAAAACATTATAATTTCGATAAATACGTGCTAATTTCTAAATACACAGTCAATGAACGTACCTGGGGTCTTTAAAAGTTAGTACACAGATTAAATAGATGACTAAAATGGAGAGGATGAGAGCTTAGGACTTGATGCTGTTAAAAAATCATTATAGGCATAAAATTAGTACAATGAATACTCTTAAATGGAAAAAGACTTATAAAGAATTTGTGTGAATCAGTTAAAAGAAAAGGCTTATGAAACTGGTAAAGTTAAATAAAGTATGAAAATGCTAAGGTAAAGCACGACGGCGAGTTTAGAGGGTAGGGTTGATGACAAGGTACGGAATGAATAATCCACAACTTATACTCCCGACCTCCAACCGAGACGTAAGACCCCAATATAAATAGCTTAGGAAGTCCTCTAAAACTTTCCTGAAGAGCACATAACCAGATTCCTATGACAGGTTTTATAAAATAGGGTCAGAACAGCAACATGTCAGGTTTTGGTAAAAAAAACAACCATTCTGTCCACCCTGCACAGGTTCCAGTAAAATAGCCATAACTTCCTCCGCAGACCTCGGATTATGGCGATTCAAGAGTCATTTTAAAGATAACATCCAGACCTATCTACCCACCAAAAATCAAAATTTGTGGCCTGCCCGATCATTACCAGTTTTGTTTCAAAGCTCGTCCTGTTTCACTGAAAATTCCAGCAGCACTTCTTTTAGTTGATAATTCCCTTTTTAACACCAAACCTCAACTCAAACTCTTTCTCAAGAGTGTATAACACACTTTGGTACATCCCAATCACATACAACATCACCACACTCAACTTCAATTCATATATATATCCAACAAAGCTTACTTTCGAAGCACATAAACACATACCCCAAGGTTAACACAACCTTGGTCCAAACCATGCATTTATGGACAAAACCCTAACTTTGGGTCAACTTGAATCCCATCACAACAATCCAACACATCATAAAAGCCATATTAAACTTCAATACATTAAGAGATAGGCAAAAACATGGAGAAATCAAGCCATAATTATCACTTGAACAAGAAACTTACATACCTCAACATGAAACCCTAACCCTAACTTCATCCAAAATCAACCCCACCATAAACCCTCAACAAGATGATTCTTAACACCACAAAAACAACTTAATCCACCATTAAAACAACCAAAATAAAGAACAAAACCCAACAAAATCAAAGATCAAAAATAAAAATCAGCATAGGGGTGAAAGAACACTTACTTTGAGCTTGCAAAAGAGCTAGGTGTGGTCCTTGATGCTTATGGAAGTGAAAAGGATGCTTGGGGTTGGTGATGGGGCTTGATTTGTGGGGTTTTGGTGGTGTGAAGGTGGTGGAATGGTGGCTGGAGGGAGGTGCCGTGTAGAGAGAGAAGAGAGGTGGGAAGAGAGAGAAAAATACTTGGTGATAAATGAAGATAAAAGCCTTGGTTTTAATTTTTTATACTCCCTTAACACAAGGCCAAATACATGGCTGCAAATTAGGGTAGAAAAGTCAATAAAGTCATGCTTGGTTAAGGCTTAATTAAGAGGATTAGTTAATCAAATAAAGGTCAAGTCTTGTTGCATCAAAATCGGCTTTAAACGGGCTCGGGTTTAGCGAAAAATGGAAACCGAGCGAATTTCTGAAATTTTTTTTTTTATTTTTTTTTAAACAAATTTGAAATAAATGGTTGTGATGCCATGAAAAAGGATTTTCAACATTAAATTCTTAAATATCAAGGCCTAACTCAATTTCCAAAATTGACGAGAAGAAATCGCTGAATTGCAAAGTAAGGGCCCCGTTAGAAATGTCCAAATGAGAATAATAAAGAGATGGAAATATGAAAAGAAATGATGTGAATGAAATGAAATTGATAACCAGAATCTAGGGTCGGACTATTACAGTCTCCCCCCCTTAAAGAGTTTCGTCCTCGAAACTAAACTAGTGAACCTCCCCAAATCATGTTAGATTACCTCAAATAAGTGTGGGTATTTGGCTTTCATTGCCTCCTCGGTCTCCCAAGTAGCTTCTTGGGAGGTATGGTTCGTCCAGAGTACTTTAACCAATGGTATCTGTTTGTTGCGCAGCTGTTTGATTCTACGATCTAGTATTTGATTACCCCATGTACATACATTTTAGTTGTACTGAACTAAAGTTTATCGACGACTAAGTTTATCGTTTA